>JARFJB010000841.1:0-412500 GCA_036346205.1 Vesta saturnalis | reverse complement strand
CACACATTCACACATTCACACATTCACACATTTACAAATTCACACATTCACACATTCAAACATACACACATTCACACATTCCACACACACATTCACACATTCACACATTCACATTACACTTCACATTCACACATTCACAACAACACATTCACATTCACATTCACAATTCACATCACATTCACACATTCACACATTCACATTCACACATTCAACATTCACATTCACACATTCACAATTCACACATTCACACATTCACATTCACACATTCACATTCACACATTCACAATTCACACATTCACACACACATTCACAATTCACATTCACACATTCACACATTCACCACATTCACACAATTCACACATTCACACATTCACAATTCACACATTCACATTCACAATTCACACATTCACACATTCACAATTCACACACACACATTCACACATTCACACATTCACACACATTCACACATTCACACATTCACACATTCACACATTCACACACACACACACACCTTCACACTTCACACACACACACATTACACACCAAACACACCACACACACACCCCAACACCACACCACACATCACACACACACACTTACACCACATTTCACACACCCACACACCCACACACTACACATCACACCTCAAACACACCTCACATTCACACTTCACACATTCACATTCACAAATTTACAATTCACAAATTCAATTCACACATTCACAATTCACACATTCACACAATCACACACACATTCACACACACAATTCACACATTCACACATTCACACATTCACAATTCCACATTCCACATTCACATTCACAATTCACAATTCACACATTCACACATTCACATTACACATTCACACATTCACACATTCACAATTCACACATTTACAATTCACACATTCACAATTACACATTCACCATTCACAATTCACACAACACATTCACAATTCCTCATTCACAATTCACCATTCGCACAATCACATTCACTTCGAATTAATTTAAACTCCTTTTTATTCCCATCAAAAATTAAATTAATCAAAATTCCATTCTTTTCATTTCATTAAATTTATTAAATTTAAAATAATTTCACCATTTTATTAACATTTTATATTTTTCCCTAACATTCATTACTTTAATTAAACCATTAATTAAAACCTTTTAAATTTATGCTAAAACAAAGATAGTTATCCAATAATGTATAATATACAGACAGCGCCAACTGAAAGAAGTAAGTTGATAATTACGTTTCAACTGAAAATACATAAACACAGCCATTATTTTAGCTGATCTTGCCGCCTTTTATAATATCTTATATAAAATTTCATATTTTTACTTATAGGGGTTTAACTCTAAATTCTGATTGGCTTATAATATTGTACTGTATAAAATGCCTGAAACCCTATTTTGTCGATTCCTCGAAAAATATCAACTTTAAACCAAGCTTTCTTTGTAAGAGTAAATAAGCCTTAAATTTAATGAGTGTGTTATACGTTAATAGTGGAAATTAAACTTAAACGCATGATGGTTATATTTCAAAAATACGACAAATATTCTCAAATCTTTAAAATAAGTTGTGTAGTTTGTATTGTATGTTCGAACGTAAATATTCAAAGATTCGTCCTAATGCAGAATAGCTACTATCAAAAGGCATAAGCATGCGATTGCGCTTTATCTTGTACATATATTAGAAAGTTAAACCAGACCAAAGCGCTAAGGAAATTTTTATTTCATTTTTATTACCTACATTTGGTATTGCTAAAATGTGTAGATACCTAGTTTAAATTATCCATACCTTACCAATATTATAATTCTTATTCGAAATTATAAAATATTTGTTGGTTGACTGAGTAAGTGAAACAAACTTATTACACCCAAAACACATGCGTAACGAAAACACAAGTTGGTCATTCATTTTTATCAAATCTTAGAACTGCGTAAATTCTACTTAAGCACAAATATTTTTCAAAATATTAATTTTCAATAAAAATTATGCGAAATTCAAAAAAAATTAATGTAAAACGCTCTTCATATAAATTTTGTCGAAACTTAGAGAAGTACACATATGAATATTCAAACGTTCTTAGATTACGTAAACCTTTTTTTTTGTACAAATTCTTTGGAGTGTATTTTATTCTCCCAGAATATGGAATGCTTGATTATACTTTCTTGGTATGCAATACAATAATTTTAGTTTTTTATGATTTGCATAGTTCTATATTTGTGCCAGAAGTTATTTTTCAAAAGTATATCTTACAATATAATATTTCTATATATTCTTTTGTATTGAATTTTATTTTGTATTATTATACAAACCATCACAGTTCCACATTCAGACGGCTTTAATCTGCAAACCGACTCAGGAGCAGATATGAATACCTATTCTGTGCTAATATTTTTTTCATTTATTTTATCAGCTATAATTAGATCAATGAATTGTCACACCACTTCGTTAATAGTATACGCTATGAATTATTATGAAAGCATTTAAATTATACATTAGTAGTGAAACGTTCTAGAATGTTAATATATAAGTATAAGAAAAGAATCTAATATAAAATCTTTCAATTCCATTTGTAATGAGGTCGGAGACTAAGCTTTTAAATGAGAATTCGAAAACGTCTCCTTTAAATTATGACCTTTCTCATCGTCACGGTCATATTTTCTGAATTCCGTTTCATATTAAAGAAGTAGAAATATGCATTATAAATACATATTTTAGTGCACTAGATTAATATACAAAAATTAAAGTTAACATACAATTATTGTGAAAGCACATTTTGCAGTTCTATTCATTAGAACAATGCAACATTACGATTGCGTAATTTGCATCAATCAATGTGCTATGCCTGATTGAATGAGAATCAATATTTAATTCAATCGGATATAGGTAATATAAAACTAGTTTCTACAAGACAAGGGATATTAATTTTGAGATTCACAATTTGAAACCACTTTCCTATATGGTGTAATAAAACGTAACAAAATATTACTGCTTTGATACCCTATAATAATTATCCTAAGAGCTGTGCTGAGCAAATTGTGAACGACGTATTTTGTGTAATAAAAGAGTTTTAAAAATTATCTTACAAAAACATAAATGTATTAATCGTGTTTCTAACGAATCAGTAAAAACAGTTAACTGTTAAATTACGAAATCTTTAAATCAAACGTCAGAAGAATTACATCACGAGCTTCAAATCCTTGTCTTTCTGATATTTGTACACTGTGCCCCACTTTGCTTTGCCTTGTAATTTATCAAAATGGTGAAAAGTGGGTTTTATACAGAATTTTTCGTAGAATTTAGTGCGTGCATGGTTTTCCCCACAAAAAGTCAGTTCCTTCGCAATATACCAAAGTTTTGTTTTTTTTAATGTAACACCCTGTATGTTTTTTTTGTATTATATAATAGAGCTTATTCTCAGGTTTCAAAAAATATATATTGTGTAGCACTTCTTTTGCATTATTAACCTCAAAAATGAATGTTACGGTAATTTAACATTTTGATGATATAGTTGTCCATGAAAAAACGAGCTTAAGGGTTAGTAATTTTTATGCAAAAACACAAAATTTAAAGCTAAACTTTACAAGCCTAATATAAATTACTAAAAGAGATGTTCGAACTGATGACCATTCTGTCTTATACAGGCTTCACACACTCTTCCAATTCGTTCTATAGCATTAAGCGCAATAATAGGATGATCTTATAAATGTCTGAAAGCTTCTCTAACTGCATTTGTCAAACGTTCAATGTTATCATATTGAGTTTGATATATTTTATTTTGCAAGTAACCCCATAAAAAGAAATCAACGGCTGACAAGTCCGGTGACCTAGGAGGCCATCTTATCGGCCCGTTAGTGCCAATCCATCTATTACCAAAATCGTTTTCCAAAAACGGGCGTATAATTTGGGCATTGTGAGATGGGGCTCCGTCCTGTTGGAAATGAATTTGGTTCAAGCGAGCTAAAGTAATATCATCTAATAATTCATGCACGACCATTCCTAAAATGTCCAAATATCTAGGAGCGGATAAGTTCCCTTCGAAAATGTAAAATTTTATTTTTGCTCCTAATATAAAGCAGGAAACGTTTAGTCCAAATCTCCTTGTTGTCTTTGGGGGAATATTTGGTGTTGATTTTCTTGAGACCAGAATCTGCTATTGTGCTTGTTTAAAACATCTGAATTACTAAAATGTTAGTGGAGTTGATCGGCCTATTTCCACAGTTTATGCTTTTTGAGCGCGACGTTTCGGAAGCGGACTCTGCTTCCGTCATCAGGCTTAGTCCTGAGAAGGACTGTTTTCGCACTTGAGTCGAATTCATTTGTTATATCTAATTTTTCTCAAGCACTTGACTACTCTCAGATTCGAACTTGGTACCTTTCACTTACTAGTCTGACACCTTTACCGCTGAGCCACTGAGTAATCCAATATATATTTGTTAGAACTTATATATATATTAAACTATTTTTTTCGTGGTTGCGCAGAAGTTTATTGCGCATGTTGCGCCGTAACCTCTTGCGCAGGTGTATTGCGCTTAAGCTCTTCGCGCATTATTGGAATCCATATGGGTTTCATTTCTACACTAACTTGGCTTATTGGATTTTCTGCTAGTGCGATGAATGTGGATTCTTTGAGTTTCTGACGAGTAGTGTTCTCGTCTTTTGCCACTATCTGTATGTTGTCCCATTGGACGCGGTGATCTTCATTCCAGACACGTTCAGAGGTCTTGGTTTTTCTGTTTCACCCTTGCGAACGTTGTTCTTATGTTCCTGTGTTCTCAATTTGAGTGGTCTACTGCTCTCTCCTATGTATGCTCTGCCGCATTCACATGGTAGGTTGTATACACAATTCTTGGAATTCTGATCTTCATTGTATGGTTTGGTTTTAGTTAGTATTCCCCTTAGCGTTCTGGTCGATTTGAAGGCAGTGCGTATCTTGTATTTGCTGCAAAAAAGGTAGGAGAACGTCGGTTGAGATGACGATGTCGCAAATTTATTCTAATTGAAAATAGATAGAGACACTATACAATTTTATTTTGTACACGCCTTATCTGTAAGCCTTTAAACAGTAATGGACGGTAGTGTCGTTACCTGATCAACAGTATACTCTAAACGGGCGTACCCTTAAAATATTGTGCTAGTGCCATATATGCCATCAATTCTTATAGGTAAGCAATAACTTTATCATAATACTATATAAAGGGACTGTCACTTGGTGTTTACATTTGAGAATATTTAAACAATGAATACCATAACACGATCTCAAACACATCAGGTGCTTACTCTTGCTAAGATGACTAATTGTAAACGCTGCTAAGGTAGCGATTCGACATCTTAGCCTCATATTTTCTTTTATCAACTATGGGTACCTACTTCTTGAATTCGGCACCAAAATGGGGAAGTATACAAGAAAAACAACGAGGCAGACGTGGAGGAAAGACGTGATGAGAGAAGCTATGAGAGAAATTACTAACACTGGGTTAAGTACAAATGCTGCTTCTAAGCAGTATGACATATCGGAAACAACTCTAAGGCGATATATTAATGAGGAAAATGTTAAAAAAAAATTACAGCACTTAAAACGGTAAAACTACAACACAACTACGGAGCAAGCGAAATATATAATTGCGATAAAACGGACATCTGTACAAAAAATCCCGAAATATTGTCGCCCACAGGAAAACGTAAAGCAGTAACGAGGAACTAATGTAACAGCATTATGCTGCATCAACGTGATTGGAGCTTCAATTCCCCCACTGCTAGTCTTTCCCCGAGTTCGTATGCAACAAGGGTATATGAGAGAAACTCCTCCAGGTTTCATTGGAGTAGCTCATCAAAGCGGTTAGATGACAACTGAAAATGTTACGAAATACCTGGAACATTTTATACAGCACGCAAAACCCACAGAACAACACCCGATACTATTACTGATGGACAGTCATGCAAGTCATGTACGTTTAGACACCATAAATTTATGCAGACAAAACTATATAACAATACTTGGATTTCCTGCGCATACGACACATAGGATGCAACCACTAGATGTCAGCTTCTTCGGACCTCTTAAAACGGCATATAGTATTGTTTGTGAAGATTTTTTGACGAATAATCCAGGAAAAAACTATCACACTGTATGACGTTGGATCTCGTTTTGAAAAGGGTGATTTAAAAGCTGCTACAGTAGCGGCATCTAAATCAACTGACAGATATTCTGCAGAAAGTGTAACCGAGAGTACCAAAATTGGAGATAGCTGTTAACACCTAAACGGATGGTATGCATACTGTAAAGGATTTTTCGCCATTTCCCTCATCGAATTCTAATTGTAATGGTTCATCATTCTTTGGTGACCACCCCAAATGGCTTAATGCTTTGCTCTTGCTTGTCGTATAAGAAATATATCCTTTAAGTGCAGATGTTATGCCGGGATTTCGGCAAACGTCCACTCTTTGACCGCCTAACTCATAACGAATCTCTTCGAAAAGGAAGTTGGGGAAATTATTGGTTAAGTTGCATGATTTTCCTTCATCTTCTTTTTTCAGCTTACCTTCTATGTACAGAAAACTATCATAAGTAGCTGTAATTAGAACCTGACTTTGAATTAAAATGCGTATTTCTTGAGAAGAGCCATACGGAAGATAGGTGTGAATATCTGATTTAATTATAGCATCATCAAACTGTACGTTTTGAAAGATGTTTAATGATTCGGTCATTGTCTAGATGTTAACCACAATGAGGGTTGATGACTAATTAAAGATTTATTATAGGGATGACGTCTTTTATATAAATTTCTTCTCAAACCTTTAAATTAATTGTTATTAATTATGCTTAATTACTACACATTACAGTTTTTAAATTCATATAAATTTTTCAAGAAGGCAAATCTATCACTATAAATACTTTCATTGTTATACAAAGAAAATCCCTTGTTCACATTACATATTATATTTTTTCCTTTTTCTTCATAACACATTTTCATTAAAGTCTATTCATTGTTATATTACTAATTATGCAATGTAGTTTTAGGAAGTTTTAAAGTTATTAAAACTAGTTACAAAGAAAATCCCTATTAGCTTGAATATTACATTTTTTTACACATTCCTACAAATTGTTAAGAATGCAAATGCATTATTAACAAACAAAGAAAACCCATTGTTCAATAAAACATTGACTTTTTCCACATTACATATTTTAGATGAATACATATGCATTCAGCTTCAGGTTGCGATGTGTGTAAGTGGAACATATCATTGTGCAAAAGAGATAGACATTAAAGAAGTAAACTTCATTCAAGGTCTCTTACACATAACAAATTTATTTAACATTTCTTAGAGATACATTAATATTTTAATTCTATTAAAATGTACGTTTTGAAACATGTTTAATGGTTTGGTCACTCGGAACTTTCAATCCAATTGATGTTAAAAAGTATTTCTCTGCAGATGTTAACAGATGTTAAGCGTACCGTGAATGGTTCACTTTCACCAAAGTCTACTAACTCTCCCTTTTGATTTGTCACATCACCGAATTCCTTCTCACGAGAACGATGGTAGCCAACCACTTGTCGTATGAACTTTTCACATAAAAGCGCCAGATTGTAAGATTCAAGAAATTCCAATCTATAGCTTATTATATCCTTCAAATTGAATAGTTCTTCTACATGGTGGGCATTGAATGTATACGAACAACAGTTGTAGTTTTCTACCATAACAGTTCTCAAAATTCTCTCATATCCTTTAATCAATTCCCAATTGTAGTAAATACCGAGATTGCTAGATAGAGAGTCGTAATCTTGCTCATGTAATACATCCTCCTCGTTTACATGTGTCCAATCAATTTGGCTTTCAATTTCTTGGGATCGGAAAAATTGTATTTCTACATATGAATACTATCTTAGAAGTTCATTTCATTCCTTCGCGTCTAATACCACATTATCGCTGTTGCCACATCCCATACTCTCTACTGGCGCAATGTTAAGGTGTGTACTGTATCCAATTTCAATATGCGTATCGTTCGATAGTTTATAGGAAGCATAATCGATTAAGTATTCATTAGCTGCCTGTTTATACACCTCAGCCCTATGTTGAAATAATGATGACCAGTTGGAATAACCTTCATCTTGTTTCTCTTCATTTTTGCTACTACTACTACCATCACTATTTTGACAGCATGAACAACAAGATGTTAAATTATTATTCATATTGTTACTACAGCAGTATGAAGTATCCGGCAGTGAACTTCGTTCCAGGAGTGATTTTATTGCTGCTTGCATGACTTTTCCACAACTGCACTACGACTATACACTATTTTCGAAATGAGCCTGATTACATATGGTTGGAGGCACTAAATGCTATATGATCCAACAAAGGTATTACAAAATGTTAAGTACATCAAACTTCCCATAATATGTATCTTTACTTAAATCGATTTTTTCTCTGTATATATAGATGAATATTGTGGTTAATAAATTATAAGTTTTATAAAAAATATTTTACTTGTTAGATGACCTTGAAGCATCAGTCTGAACAATGGATCGCCTTTGTTCTTGATTTCTCAAAATTTCAGAAGCTATGACTCAGCCAAAACAATGAATCGCCTTTGTTCTTTTATCACAGGTGTGACCTTGAAAATTGTAAGCATAGACTTTGAAGCGTCGGCTTGAACAATAGATCGCCTTTGTTTTTGAAACTGATTCCTCAGAATCGAAGTGTATTTAGATAACAATCTATTTTTATAAATCAACCAGAACAATGAATCGCTTTTGTTCCTTTATCAGAGGTGTGACCTTGAAAATTATAAGCATAGACTTTGAAGCGTCGTCTTGAACAATGGATAGCCTTTGTTCTTGAGAGTTGATTTCTCAGAATTGAGATGTATTTAGATAACAATCTATTTTTAGAAATTATAACGGAACAATGGATCGTCTTTGTTCTTTTCTCAAAGGTGTGATCTTGAAAATTGTAAGCATAGACTTTGAAGCGTCGCGTCGGCCTGAACAATGGACCCCCTTTGTTCTTGAAAATTGATTTCCTAAAATTGAGCCTGAAATGGTTGGGATAGCTGGATAACAATCTATCTTTAGGAATCATGACAGAACAATGAATCGCCTTTATTCTCCCGTGTGACCTTAACTTGGAGGGAAACGGTTGCGAAACAGCTATCTGTTTTGGAAAACGGACCCCCTGTTTTAGGAAACGGCTATCTGTTTTTAGGAAACGGCTACCTGTTTAGGGGAACGGAACCACTTGAGAGCGCTGGGGGGCGTGACCATAGTAAACATTGCTTGAAACATGCATAGACAACAATGATTGAGACAGGTGTCAATAAACTTCATGGGGGGAGCCAATTAACACTCAGCCGGAGAATCAATTGGTGACCCTGGCCTTGAAGACTAGGGCGATGACCTTGGAAACCACGTATGTAGAGGAATAGATGTAGGTAATGTGTACGATAACCTACAATTGACGTGGACAATCTGCTTCAATGACCTTGAAAAACGATCTAGTAACTTCTCTAGTGACTTTTCTAGTTACTGACCTTGAGGAGACCTTGAAAGACACGTGCAAGTATGACTTTGAAGCAATGAGACCTTGAAGAGACTCAGCAGGGTTACCAATCTACCACGTGGCCTTGAATCGGTGACCTTGAAACAGGTAATGTTACCAACCTATTGGGGAACCACTTGAGTGCACTGGGGGGGGGGCAAAGTAAACTTCCAATAATTACTTGATGACCTTGAAACATGCATAGACAACAATCTTTATGATACCTCAGGGCTTGAGACAGGTGTCAATGAACTTCCTGGGGGGCGTGAAAAGAATTTGATTTAGAATGGACCTTGAGTTCGCATCCTCCTACATACCCTCAAGTGTGACTTTGACAGTTGATCACGTAACCTTGAAATCCCCTTGAAGCGGGGTGTGTGTACGTTAAGAACATTGAAGCGGACAATCTGTACGGGAGCATCACCTTGAAAACTAATCTAGTAACTTCTAGTGCCTTTTTCAAACCTAGTTACTTCAATATTGATGCGGGAAATGTGTGTGATGACCCTGATTCGACCGTAAAGTGGGGTGCGCGTACGTGCAAGGATGAGCTTGAAGAATAGGAAATTTGAGCGACCTTGAAAATCCTAATTGACTATTTGAAATGTGACCTTGAAAACCAATCTAGTGACTTTTCAAATCTGGTTACTTCAATGGCCTTGAGGAATATACTTTGCAATTATGACCATGAAAACCGTTGAATTCAACGTAGGGAGTCCTCATACCTTGAAGAATATATACAGCGCGGTGACCGCAGGTAATGTCTACGATGACCTTGAAAGATAGGTAGGCAGAAGACCATAGACAATGTGATGACCTTGAGGAATATATGAAGGGGGTGCGCGTACGTGCATGGATGACCTTGAAGATAAGCAATGTGAACGACCTTGAAGCGAGGTGTGTATACGTTAAGAATCTTGGCAATGAGAGTGACCTTGAAGTGGGGATCTTGACGAGACAGTGTTACCAACCTTTCCTGTCACGTGGCCTTGAAGCGGACAATCTGAACGAGAGCGTCAATGACCTAGTAACTTTTCTAGTGCCTTTTTCAAATATAGTTGATTCAATGACCTTGACCTTGAGGAATATACTTTGATGCAGGCAATGTGTATGATGACCTTGAAAAACCATGTACTTGGTCGTAGCGAATGTGTACGTGAGTTGACCTTGAGCAAAAACACTCGTAGAAAAAGTATAGTAGAAAAGTGGCTTAGAAGTGGGGTAGTATATCTACTCAATAGTTTTGCACGAAAGGTTAAATTAATGCTAAGGCAATCGATGCTAAAGGTAAATGTCCTTTTAGTCTGGAATTTTATCCACCCTCAAAATCACGTTATCGAGTTGAAGACTTTTACCATTAAAAATTATGCCATCAATATTGCGACCAATTTACGTAAGTGGTATAATGAAAACGTTTATTATAAATTACAAACAAAACTAGAAGAGTTTTCCGAAAGGGATTCCGGTTGGGCATTACATGAAGTAAAAGTGAATATTAATGGCTATGTCCCATTTAGAGGAGACCTTTCAACTTACGTTAAAGTTCCCTATTTCATAGCAGTAAAGCATGCGGTAGTGAATGTTAAAAATGACGATGAGTATTGCTTCCTGTGGGCCGTTGTTTCGGCACTATATCCCGTGCAATATCATTCAGATAGAGTTTACAGTTATCCTCATTTAATGGGTGTTTTCAATTATGATTCAATTCCCTTCCCCATTAAACTAGATGATGTAAAAAAATTTGAACAGTTAAACAACCTCTCCATTAATTTGTTTTGAACTTAGGGGAAAGTTATATTACCATTTGTTTTAAGTGAAAATCAAAATAGTGTGAGGGAACCTATAAATCATTTAGTACTGTCTGCTAATTATCAAGCTGCGGGTGATGTTAATACAAAAAATAATACTGTTTATCATTTCACGTGGATTAAAAACATGTCGGCTCTTCTTTCTAAACACCTATCGAATAAGGAGCACAAGAATTTGAATTGAATTGAACCATTTTTCTTCAGATCACGTTCTACAAAAACACATCACTCACTGTCATCAACTTAATCGATGCTCGGTCAAGCTACCTACTGAAGCAGAAAAGTTTCTGCTGTTCAAAAATTTCACATTCCAGGAAAAGTTGCCGTTTGTAATTTATGCAGATTTAGTAGGTATTTTGGAAAAGTGTACAAATTTAACGGACATCGATAATAATACTATATTTCACTCCAAACATATACCCTTCGGCATTGCTTACTACTTGAAGTGTTCATACAATGATTTTTTATCACGATTTAGACTTTATAGAGGAAACGATTGCTCAATGATTTGTTAAAGAGCGTCAAAGTATTGCACATTGGACTACCGAAATAATCAATAAAATAATTCCTATGGATACATTAACTCCGAATCAGGTTGAGCACTTTGAAAGCACCACGATTTGCCGCATTTGCGGAAAACCATTTATTGATTATGATACAAAAATGATTACCCACGCTAATTGTAACAATGCCGAAGAATTTTCGCTAGTAGTTCGCAAAGGTGTGTTTCCTTATGAATATCTCGATACTTGATACAATGATGCGAGCTTTGCACATGCAGTTAAGGTTTGGAACAAGTTTAATATTAAATCTTTAGGGGATTACTCGGATTTGTATCTAAAAACGGACGTTCCACTGTCAGCAGACATTTTCGAAAACTTTCGACAAACTTGTTTAAGTATTTACAAACTTGATCCTCTGCACTATTATACAGCCGCCGGTTTGGCATTCGATGGTATGCTTAAAATTACACAAGTACAGTTAGAACTATTTACAGACATTGATATGCTAATGTTTATTGACAGAGGAATTAGAGGTGGTGTGGCTCAATGTTCTAATCGATATGCTAAAGCTAACAATAAGTACATGGGGGAAAAATTTGATCCCACTTCCGAAAGTGTGTATTTAATGTACTACGACATATATAATACATATGGAGCCACCATGTCAGAATTTCTACCATTTGGCGATTTTTCTTTTGTTGATAATTTTGAAACTTTAGATTTAATAAACCATCCCGATGATTCGGAAATTGGCTATGTAGTCGAGTGTGATTTACATTATCCCATAGAATTACATGAGAGTCACAGTGATCTACCATTGGCACCCGAACATATGGCACCACCCGTATCTTATTCCAAAATGAAAACGTTATTGCTTACATTGTATCCTAAACGTAATTATGTAATTCATTACAGAAATTTGAAAGTATATTTAAAATATGGATTAAAGTTGGTAAAAGTACACCGTATAAGATGAAATAAACTGATGGAAAATGTACGTAAACATAAAGATATACGTTTAATAACGAAATGGGAGGGGCGCTATGGTGCTCGTGCCTACGTAGCAAAACCGAATTTTCATAGTTTTACAATATTTGATAATGATATGTTTATCACTCAAATGAATAAGGTAGAAGTACATTTCAATAAACCTATATATGCAGGATTCAGTGTTTTAGACGTTTCAAAAAACTCTTTTATACAATTTTCATTACGGTTACACGCTACCCAAGTTCCATAATAATGCTAAGCTCTTCTACATGGATACGGATAACCTCATATACGCCTTTTCAGTTCCCGATATCTATGAATGCATTAAAGAGGACCTTGATAAATTCGATACATCTGATTATAGCCCCAAGAATAACTTTGGAATTCCATTAGTAAATAAAAGTCCTTGGCTTAATGAAAGATGAAAATCATGGCGCAATTATGTTGGAATTTGTAGGACTTTGTGCAAAAATGTATACTTACATGGTTGATGAAAAGTTGTAAAAAAATCAAAGGGTTCTACCCGCGCAAGCGTCAAACAGATCACGATAAATGATTATAAACATGTCTTGTTTATGGTGACGTAATAAGACGTTATCAGCATCTGATAAGATCAAAGAAACATGATATGTTTACAATCAAACAGAATAAAGTAGTACTTAATCCTTGTGATGATAAACGATTAGTAAATTTCAATTTCATTGAGACTAGATCTTGGGGATTTAACTTTACATAGCATTTTATTTGTCTTCTGTTTCGGAAAACACTTTTATCATTATGAACAGTTTTAAAAACAAATTGCAGGAAGAACTATAGTACAGTAATGATAAAATCTACAGAAATTACCTGAATCGTTCTTTGATGGGAAAGTCCTCCCCCGAAAGCTATTTATTTGTACTGAATATATTACAATATATTGTTATTCCTGATGAGTGTTTTTACTGGTGTGTTATAAACTCAAAGTGTGCAAATGAAGTTATTATTAAGACATTATTTGATAAAAAAGTTAAATTAGACAATACCATTAAAAGTTTTATGAAATTGTGTACCGATAAAGGCAATTCGTTAACTTTTGATGAAGTAGATAGGACCTTAGACGATATGAATGTACTTGGTGACATACCGCTTAAAATGTATCTATACAATTTATTATGGGTTGATGATTCAACAAATGTTAAATCTACCTTAGAAAATATTGCTTACAAAGAGACTTTATTCATTATGACTGAATGTATTGAGAAAGCGGCATATTATGCTAACTACAAGTGCCTCGATATTTTGATTGAAATATTATTAGAACAAAATATTAACTATAAGTTTCAACAGTGACAAAACGATCAGCACCACAAAATTTATTACTGGATACTAGACAACACCAATAAAGATGAAACAAATTCAAATTCCTGCTTGGGTTGGGGGTGTGGGCCAGATTCGGGGATATGGCCAATGAATAATTTAAGTGATTATAGAAGTACTTTAGGTTCACTTTATAAGATGATGAAATTTTAAAAACAAATGTTAATATTTATATTTAAAAAATAAAATACTATTCTTTTTTGTGCGTTTTATTTCATCTAAGAGCTACATCCTTCTATACAAACTATATAACTAATATAAGTAATTTATTTCACAAATTACAAGTTAAATGTTGTAAAACAATATCATCCTTATTGATCCATGATCTTTCATCCAATCCCCACCACTTTACGAATAACTTATTATTCTTAGAGCGAAGCACTTTTTCTACTAGATACACATCAGGATACTTTGTTTTCTGTAATTCATGTTCATAAAACCCTCACAGTACAGGTTTTCCCTTCATGGCTTCCAGCATGTACGTACTGGGGTTAGTAATGCGAACTTTCACAATCTTAAATAGTTCACTAGACCAATTGGGTGTGTGTCCTTTGGCGAAAATACTTTTAAATTTACTGATTCGTACTATGTCACCCACCGAATATCGATTCCTATCGAATATTTTTATGTGAGTATAAGCCTCTAGCTTTGTATGATTACCGACATCTTTGGGCTTCATTCCGATAGTTCTATGCTTACTATTGTTATAATCCATGGTTATGGTATCTATTGTATCAATTCATTTGTATTTACCTTGTAGGCTGAATGACATATAGAGCACCCTTAATGGTTCTGATAACACGTACCGCAATTGCAGCCTTCTTTGTGCTATAGGTGGAGTTATGATCGACTCCATAACGCCGCATTAGTTCAGTAAAATGCTCATTGTAGAATTCTTTTCCTGCATCTGTCTGCAAATTGGTAGGTTTACGTTCTTTTTTGAAGATTGTTTGAATAGCCTTGGTAACTTCTTGACCTGTTTTCGTTTTTAATCCTTTAGTCCATAAGTATTTCGAAAAACAGTCGACAACCACTAATATATACTTATAGCCCTTATTTTGTTTGGCATATGTGTTAAATTCAGCCAAATCTGCTTGCCAATGGTTCTAATTATTGTGCGCCTTCGTTTAACATTTTTCGTGCAGGTTTATGCAATTCGTTGACGAGTTGTAATTTGGACATGGTACTAATTTATTCACAATTTCTTTAAGTTGATATAGTTTTTGCTCCAACACTTTACAAGCTTTTCTATGTTACAAGCTTCGTTCATTATTAAATATAAACACAAAACATGTTAAAATGATTTATTTACTTCCTTGAAAGCATCTTTCATTAAATTTTCACTTTTTGTTGAATACTTTTCTTCATGACACATTATTCCCTAAGTACATATCAACTTAACTATTTATATTAACACTTAATTTTCAATAAATCTTTCACTTTTCATGCATGTTATCTCCGAAACCCACATTTCTTTATGTACCTACGTTATATATCTAAGCTAAAGATTACAATTTACATATGTTTATTTTTTAACTCGAAGCTGCTTTATTTTTCTATTCAGTTCATACAGTTCTATATCTATTTTTAATGCTTTTATTTTTTTCACTAACTCCTCAAGCCTCTTCTTTCTCTCATAAATACTTAATACTTTTTCCTTACTTTCTCTTTTTATCATGCGTATTACTTTCGCCATGTCTACCAATAAAAAGTTTACTGAATCGTGCGCACCCAAAGAAGCCTTTTGTTATAAATCTGCATCCTTCAAAACCACTAACCTGGACAAAAACTTCTTGTTTCCACGAACTGATTCTATTTTTATATTTCTAAGAATTGTAATATGATACCCCCCTTTCTTTCCTTAACGTAGATCATTTCACTTTTCTAGCGCAAATTGAACTATCACTCACATTTTTTTAGCTGTAGTAAAAGCTTAAACTACTTTCAGTCTGCTCCGTTGAGCTTTTCTGTGGGAAACAGTTACCGCTTCTGCGAAACGGCTACAGTTTTTGGGAAACGGGTGCTGGTTTTAGGTCTGTTTTTGAGCTGTTTTCGGAAAACGGGTACCTGTTTTGAGCTGTTTCTGCCCGTTGCTGGAAAAACAGGTATCCGTTTTTGAGCTGACTGTATCAAAGTTTATACTATTCACATTTTCGGTGTTTACAATGTTCTCCCGAACAATTTACAAATTGTTGTTGGCTTCAGCCAACTCACTGCATAAACGTTCCAAATTTTCGCTGCACTAAAATTGAATTTGTCTTAATTAATTAATAAAATAAGGATATTTCTATTAAATCACATAAACTGAAACTTTTTATTAGTATAGGTACTGTTTACAAACCCCGAAAAACACTCGTAATTATGTCACAAAAAAATATCCTTAACAATGTTCCGTTTAATAGTATTGAATAAAACAATATCAAATTATTTTCTTGTAAATTCAACAACTGGTGATATCGATAAACATGACCAACATGAATAAATTGCTAAAATGCCAAATTTTACTCCTGTCAAGCCTGTCAATTATCGCCATCACTGTTTAATTTATCGAGAGATGGCGGTTTCATCAGAAAAGGTGTAAAGTAAAGTTTTCTTCATATATTTTTTCTATGTTTCTGAAAACTTACTATTTACTGACCAAATGAAGTTACACTTGTTCACAAGATTGTAATTCCAATTTTACGTTTCAGGAGGCCAAAAATACAAATTGATGTATTATGAGTGTACATACAACCAAATAAATGTTATGTAAGAATAAGAATTTGTGTAAAATGAGTTGCATACATGCCTGGTGCTAGTGTGCACGGTACGTTTAAGTTTTTGAAATAATGAATAAATATGAAAAGACATCCACACAAAGTGATAATAAGTTTCATCACTCTCTCTCAACAACCCCAATTAATTTTTCTTGTTTGTAAGAATTACTACTATCTGTATTTGGGAAAAGTGATCCAGTTCTTCTTTGAAATACTCATAAAGGCGTTGAGGTAATACATGTGAATAAGATATGTATATAGATGTTAGTTAATAAATCTTTATTTATTAGAATTTCATTACATTTTTTTCTTATAAATGATATACATGGGCCAAAGCGCAGTAACAAGTGTTTTGTGTATGAAAAAAACAGCATGCATTAAGTTTGGGTAAAGTAGGTTGTTCTTCAAACACCGTAATACGTTGTTTTAAAAATTTGAGAATATAATCGGCTTTCTCTCGTCCTTTAACGTACACCTCATCTGTTGTTGATACGAAATCACTAAGTATACGAGGGAATAGATGTGGAGAGGTATATCCATATTACCACTTGATAAAGTGGTGGTTGGTTGTGAATTAACCAGTTAGCTGGTTTTTGAAATTCACTATCCAAGGTGTGCTATGGAAATGGCGATTTGAATACATAATGAGCAACTTGCTCTCCATTATATATCGCTAGTTTCTTAGGTGTAAATATATATCTTGCTGTTTTCAATCCTTGCACATCAATTATAACAACCATTACTTTTCTATATTTGTCTGGCTGCCTTGGTTAGCGCGTTGTATATAACTATGCAATAGTGCAGTATTTCTACATGCTACATTTAAACAAATAGAACTGATTTTCTGATTAAGTTTTCACACACTACTACAATAATAAATACGTAAGCGATTTTACCGTGCAAAAACAGTGCTTTTACATATATACTTTTTAGAAAAACATGATGTCGAAGCGAATGATGTGATTTTTTTTTGTTAGTATGCTCATGCTTATGTGTTAGTAATTACTTATTATTTGCTATATATATATATATATATATATATATATATATATATGTGTGTGTGTGTGTGTGTGTGTGTGTGTGTATATGTATCTTATTGTGAACTGTTTAGGAGTCCTTCTCCTCTTCAGCCCTGGTCATTCCTTGTTGTTGTGTTGCGTTGTTTGGTGTTATTGTATAGTGTACAATCATGAGGTGTGGTTGTTTTTTCGGTTAAAAAAATGAAAAAAAAGGGTTTGGTTTTAATTGAGTAATGAGTGTTACTGGGTTAAGTGTGCGTGTTATATGTGGTGTGTGTGGCGTGGTTGGTGTACTTGTCTGCGTTGACCGGTATCTTGTTAGGGTCGTCATCCAATAAACGTGGGGATGCGGGGGTCATAAGGGATGTTATCAAGGGATTCTCCTCGGGGAGGTCGTCGAGGAGTTGAGTAAGGATAGCGGGAGGATGTTTAAATTTTAATTTGGGTTTCCTTCGTGGCAATTGGGGAAATCGGTGGTTATAAGGAGTGGTCAGGATCTCTTTGGTTAGGACGGTGTCGCCGGAAATTCTTTTGTGGGTGAAATTTCTCTGAAGGGTTTGAATTCTATAGGTGATTGGTGGTATATTGGCGTGATGGATGGTGAGGTCATTAGGGTACCTGAAGGGTAACCGGTGTATACGTCGAAAAATTCGGCGTTCACAGAAAGCTATAGAGGAAAGGTGTTTGGAGTTTATGTTAGTGCATGTGGGAGACCGGAAACCCATAACAGGGCGGATATAGGTTTTATAAGTGTGCATGAGTGTTTTGGGGTGACAACCTCTGATTCTACCCCGGAGGGCACCCAGTAGGTTTGCGCGGTTCCTAATCGTATTGAAGGAGCCAATTGAGGGTTCTCGTGAAAAGTATTCGAAGGTAGGTGATTTTATCTTGGAGAGGGAGTCTTTCTTGATTCAAAGTGAGGGACACATTTTTGTAGGCAAGCTTGGGGAACTTATCTCCGGTGTAATGAGGATGGCGGAATAGGATTGATTGGGTCTTGGTAGGATTGACGGAGACTCTCCACCGGTTAGTCCAGTTGGAGAAGTTCCGTAGGGTTTTGGATATGAGGAGGGAGGCCGTTCGACTGTTCCGATTAACCGTCCAGAAGGCGGTGTCATCTGCGAACTGTGATACGACTACTGCGGGTTGGGTGACTTCGGGAATATCGGAAGCGAACATAGTGTAGAGGATCGGGGCTTAAATTCTAGGTGTTGCCTGAGTCGCCTGGCTAGAATTTGCTCGAAGCATTTTCCGAGGCAACTCAGGAGCGAGATAGGTCTATAGGAGGAGGGTGAGGTTAGGTCAGCGTGGGGTTTTGGTATCATGACGTTGGAAGCCGATTTCCAGTCCGTCGGGAAATACGATAGGGTTAGGCATTTGTTATAGATTTCGGAAAGTAAACGAAGGGTTGGGTCGGGTAGGTGCCTGAGGATCTTTCTATTTAGGCCATCACGACCTGGAGCTGAATTTTTCCCTTTTTTTAAATATGTGAGGATCTGGTCGGGCGTAATGGGGGCATATAAAGGACTCTCGTTATCGAGTTGGGGTTCAGGAAGGTTAAGGTTGCGGAATTCTTCAAGGCGACCTTCGAGGAGTGCCTTGACGTGGTTATCAAACTGGGGATCACCTGGGGATTGGAAAATGGTTTGAAGGTGATGACCAAAGAAATCGTCCTTTCCTTGGTCGGAGGAGATTAGGTTGCCCTGAAGGTCGGTTAGGTGTGATTTAGGGTTAACTTTCCTTCTGGTTAGTCTATCGAACTGTTGCCAGAAGAGTTGGCCATTTCCATAATCTAGCTGGGAGGTGACTTTGGACCAGGAGTCTTCGGAGTGTTTGTTGGTTTTTCACCTGATCAAGGCGTTTAGGCGATTATATTGGGTCTTAAGAGCCGGATCCCTGGATCGCAGGAATTGACGATAAATTCGTCTTTTCTCTTTGATCCAGTTCACAATGTGTTGTGGGAGCGGTTTGTGGGAAATGTCGATGTTTTTTAGTGGCACAGAGGTATCTACCGCTTCCGCAATTACGGAAGTTAGGTCTCTAATGGCTCTCTCGAGATCTTGGGTCGTTTGAAGATTGGGTGTGGGAAGGTTATTGGAGATGTGATCGAAGAACACATTCCAATCTGCTTTAGAAAAATCTTTGATAACTGTATATTGAGGAGGTGTAGGAGGAGCTGGACAAAATGAAGTTTTGACCAGTAGGGGTATGTGATCAGATGTGATCGTGGTGCCTAGAAAGCACTCACGATCGAAATAGTGGGCTAAGGGCTCGGATACTACGATATGGTCTATTATTGGCACCTAAATGGCCAAAGAATGTGGGTTGTTTGTTGGCGACTCGCAACAATGGCAACTGCAATAGAGCAAATGACAGCATGTTACCGTTGCCATTAGTCGCGGTGTCACCAAATTGGGTAAGGCGGGCATTAAAATCACCGAGGATAACGGCATTATTGAGGCTGGAGGGGTAAATAATAGCTCATCTGATAGGGTTTATGGCCGGGTTGGTTGTAATAGGATATAAAAATGATTGGGGTGGGGAAGTGCACCGTTGCAGCAACGCATTCTAGATGCTGCAAATGAGCAGAAAGTTGAAAAGGAGTGGATGGGAAGCAATTTTTAACTAGGAGGGCGGTTCCATGTTGGCTATTATTTAGGAAGGAGTGATAGGAATTACAGTGTAAGGAGCACTTGGGTGTGAGCTTAGTTTCTGTTATTGAGAGGATGTGTACATTGTGTGTGTAGGAGGTGTTTAATTAGGAAGCACTTCCGACGCACCCCCTGGCATTAATGGTCCCTGCTAGGATATCCATTGGAAAGGATGAAGGTTTGGGTTGGCGGATTACGGCGACCTTCATCCGCGTACCGGATACGCAGACGTTGATACGCCGTTGGAAGAAGTTCTGGGAGAGCGAGTCTAGAGTTCGAAGAACCCTAGACTGCCGGTCTGAAAACATGGTGAAAAGGGTGTGTGTAAGGACTTGTAAGAAGTCCTTGATGGATAAGGATTGTGTGTCGGAAGCGGATTTAAGGTGTGCGGTGTCTTCCGGTCTTCCGAGTCGGACTCTTCCGACAGGATAGGATCGAGGGGAGCCATCTTCGACTGGGAACTGGGAGGTTTCCGCCGCTTCCGGCACGGGAAGGAGTAGGTAGGATGGGCTCCCCCGCAGTTGTTACACTTTGGGTTCGCCGAGGATTTACAGAGGGTGGATCTGTGGCTTCCGCCATAGTTAGGGCATCGGATGGATCGGGTTGGACACTCCTCCGGGGTATGCCCCATCTGCGTGCAGGTGGAGCAATACTTCGGGAGCAGTATTAGAGAGAGTTCGCACTTGTAGTGTCGCCCGAACATGACGACACCATGTGCGAGGAGGTACTCAAGGGTGGTTTGGGAAGGAGTGATGATTCGGACGAGGGAGGTAGGGGTGTTAGTGGCCTTCGAGATGATGCGAAAGGCCTTCTTCACTTGTGGAAGATCGATCGCATCGAGGATCTCTTGGACTAGGATGTCCTTATCTACGTGACGAATCACGCAGGAAAAGGACGGAGCTCTAAGTGTGGTGTTAGGTGTACGAGGGCCGGAGAGTTGTGTAAGGGAAACGGTAGGATCGCCGAAACGGCGTCGCAGCCTAAGCTGCGTACCATCCGGTAGGGGAGAGGATGTCTCTAAGAGACAGGTGTGGTTGTGGTTGAACGTCAAGTTCAACCACGGAAGGTTAAGGGATTTAAATGAGTTGAATAAGGATTTCTGTGTGGTTATGGCTTTCGGGATATTGCGGATTCTATATCTCGAGGATTGGGGGCGGGTAGGTATAGGATTGTGTGAAGCGGGTTTAGGACTCAAGGCAGGTGTAGGTGGCTGGGAAGGTGTGGCTAGGAGAGAGGGTATGTGTGCGTGTGCGGGCGTAGGTAATAGAGCAGGTGTGTGCGCGGGTTTGAATGGTTTTGTGGAAGAGGTGGAACGTGTGGAAATGTAGGAGTGCGTGGATATGGTGGATAAGGAGGATGCGTTTGAATGGGAACGTGTGCGTGAGGATGGTGGTGGTGAGATTAGGATTTGTGAATAGGAAGTGGTTGGTGGTGTAGGTGGACGGGTGTCGACGGGGTTAGGGGACACAACTTTGACAGTAGCTCGGTGGTGACCTTGCTTAACCATCTCGGCTGTGTTGTTAGTAATAGGGTTGTGAAATTTGGAATTAAAGATTTGTTTATAGAAAGGCCGGGTCTCTGCTGAAGTGCAGCCTCACATCCCCAAAGAAAAAAGGCTTGGAAATCAGAGACCCAATTCGAAACGGAGGAAATACAGAGTTAAATAAAAACAACAAAGTAATTAAATTAAAATGCTGTCCTGGATGCTTGTGGAATTTCCCGCTGCTGCTGCTATATTCCGGCGGCTCCTGCTTGCAGCTAGGCTGTGGCTCCTCTACTGATGGCCGCTTCTTCGTATTATCTGTATGCAAGCAGTGACAGATCTACCTCCGAAGCGGCGAAAATCACGATGCCGGAACGATGAGCGAAAAAACGCTAGGTTCTTTTTGTGAAGTTATGCAATTGTAATAAAAATCACAAAGCGCTTACGCAGGCTAGGGGCTTACGTTCGTAACCGAGGTTTGGACTGCCCTGATATGTGATTATAAAATTTGAACTTATATAGATGGGTAGACTCCACGAGGATACCCGAGCAATACCGAGCATGCACAAAGTCCGACAATACTCACCTTAACCTACGCATGCACAAAGCCAGTTACATGAGTCATTGGTTAAGAATGCTTATTTTGCCATTTCTAAGAACTGTAATATGATACCTTATTAATACCTTGTCAATAAACTTTAACCTTGAAAATTGTAATATGGTACCAATAAATTTTAACCTTGAAGAGCTTAGCCAATATGTAAATACCTGCAGACACCATATTATACGCTACATTTTTTTAGTCTCATCAACAGCAACTCTCTCATTATGATGTACCTACTCTTCATTTAATCAAAAAATAAAAGACATTTTTTTGCAATAAAAAATATATAATTTATTTCCAAACAATTTTACATAGATATATGTTATTATTTTTTTTTTACAGAAATGTTAAATTAGTTGTATTTCCTACAGTTCCGGCGCTAGTGATGTACACGTCTTTCTCAGCCAGATATTGTTTAAACTGTTCTATGCGATCTTTTTTGAAGTATTCATAAAATCGTAAGGGAAGTATGCACTTAAAGTTCTTGGTTTCAATGATAATATGTTTACCATACTTTGTGTCGATAGTATTCATACCAATCACTTTATATTCTGCACCCACCTCCAAGTCTTTTACGTTCGTAAAGGATTTACAGAAAGTGCTATTGTTCAATGCAGATAGATCCATCTTTACTGATTCGAGAACGCTTTTGAATTTTGAGTTGACACCGGAACTGTCCTATATATTACTGCATCACGATTTTTGATGGTAGCGGGGAGAGTGTGCTTTGAGAATTGCATCAGTAAGCTAATCTGCATCTGATGATGAATAACTGCTACCATCAGGAGATGCTGTCCATTTTTTTTATATCGCTCCAGGAATAATATTATTGCTGCTTGTAGTCTACTTTTAGCATCGACAACAACCTGCCATTCTTTTTGTTTCCATAAACTATTTTTATATTTCTAAGAAATGTGATATGATACCCCTGCGGGTCTATAATCTTTCAGTTTGAGCACTGTATTTTTAGATTTCTAAGAATTGTAATATACCATTTAACCTTGGTTTACTTTTTAGCATAGACAACAACAACCTGTCATTCTTCTTGTTAAATTTATTTTTGGTAAATTCTGGCCCGTTTTCGAAAAGAATTGATTTTTGCTTGAATTTTTTAGATGAACAACATTATTACAAATATTTCCAAAATAAAGAAAGGATTTTATTTTACATCAGTATTTATCTTAAAAATTTATTGATTTTGTACAGTTTTAAAATGTGAATATAAATTTATGCAAAATATCACGAGAGTATTGTTAGTTGCATAACATTTCAAGGTTAAAACTTTATTATTATACTCTTCTTATCTTATGCATACTGCCGTTTCTATCATTACACTTAACAGCTTTTTCTAATGTAATTTATTTCATTTAAAGATAAATAGAAAATTTCACTTCATCACTTTATGTATGGCGCATTTTAAAATTAAAAGCTTTTCCTTACGTCACAATTTTTATTATTTATTACATATAAATACAATAACCTACTAGAGGTTGCTTTTACACTAGGGGTAGCTGCCCCAATTTGATATATGTGTTAGATACGTTGAAAAGTCGACTGGTGGTGTTGGGGGTTTTTTTTAATTTATTTTTGGCAAATTCTGGCCCGTTTTCGAGAAACATTGATTTTTTTGTTTGAAAAGGCTAGACTTAAAAAAATCTGCTTGAAAAATATTTCTATCACCTACTAGAGGTAGTTTTTACATTAGGGGTAGCTGCCTCAATTTGATATGTGTTAGATACGTTTAAAAGTCGACGGCGGGGTTGGGTTTTTTTTTATTTATTTTTGGTAAATTCTGGCCCGTTTTCGAGAAAAATTGATTTTTTTTGTTTGAAAAGGCTATCACCTACGGGGTAGCTTGTGCATCTTAAAATTAAAAGCTTTTCCTAGCGTCACAATTTTTATTATTTGTTACATATAAATACAGTAACTCATTTAAGCACTACAACATATTAACACCAAATATGTTTAAATGTTTTTTTATTTTCAAACACCTCCAACCTCTTCTTTTGCTCAACAATAGTTAATACTTGTTGTTTTCTTGCGATTCTTATCTTGCATACTATCATTTTCGTCATTTCTGCTAATACTTAATCGTGCGCACCCAAGAAAGCCTTTTATTATAAATGCGCATCCCCATCCCAACCTAGACACAACATTGTTCTTCTTTCCATGAACTTATTCTAATTTTATACTTCTAAGAATTGTCATACGACAGGTCAATAATCTTTGACCTTGACCACTCTATTTTTATACTTGTAAGAATTGTAATATGATGATGACATTGTAATTTCTAGTTTTAGCTTTTGACCTTGACATACAAATTTCCCACCAAAACGTTTGACCGCAGAGTGACCTTGTAATATGATGATGATGACATTGTAAGTTCTATTTTTAGCGAGCTCCAAAAATTTAAATTTCCCGCCAAAAGTTTGACCTTGAAGAGATCCAAAAGCTTACATTTCTCACCACCAGAAGCGAGTGACCTTGAACCCCTAATCACCACTGACGTATGAGTGAGTCTTGAAAGAAGTCTTCTATCAATCACTGTTTATGTGTTATGTGTTTTATAATTTTGTCACAGGAGAGTTACCTTGATGGTTATCTTGGGTTTGTGGTTTCCCTTGAGTATGCAGATATCTACACCACTTTACATCTTTCAATGCAAATTCCATTATTGTAAATTGTGTTACACTCGCGCAAATCATTCTTCGAGCGATTATTGCCCCAAAAGGTAAACTGCGTCCCATTTTTCTTATATAGTAAAAGAATTATTATTAACAGTTGAGATAGAATTTTACCAAAATGGCATTTTTACGTGTCAATGACCGAAATGCATTTTGCTTGGACATAAATTGCATTCTCTCAACTTTCATAGGCGCCTAGAATTTTAAAAACTAACAATTTTCTTGTAATTCTTTTCAGACGAAAATATTAAAACGAAATTCAAAATTTTTAATCAATTACACCTCTAGAGAAGTCATTCTTGGCACACATTTTATATAAGCTACACTTATTTCAAAAAAAAAATTCAATTATGCTATTCTAAGGAGCCGGTGTTAACCGGTAAAATTTTCTCGAGTCGGAGACGAAGGGTTTTGTTGAGGGGTATTCCCCCAATAGCAACAAAATTTTACCTGCAAAAAGGCGGTCCGGATGTCTATTGAATGAGACAGTTTCCCAAATAAAGTTTGTTGGATATGCTGGATATTAATTTTTCCGGAATGATGAAGTGTTAAAAGAGTAGGCTAATATAAGATTTAATCTATATATTAGCTACATTTCAAAACAGAAATTCTTTTGTCCGTATTTGTTGTGAGTAGTTGCCCTATAGATTTTGTCACCAGTATCAGAACGATTGGTAGACATTGGAACTGTTGGAAGACCTGATTAGTGCAATTAAAGAAAAACAACATAATCGTATTGTAAAGTTACGGCTCACATTTTCCAATTGGCACATCAGGCTTCTCCTCGCGGACTTCCTTCGGCATCTAAAACTGCTAAACGACCTTGGGATTGGGGGATGTTTTATATACAGGTTACCATTCTGGTAGTTCAGGCGATAAAGCCAAAAACGCCTACCGATAGCTGTAGTACCCTAGCCACGCCCTGCTAGAGTTCCCTACTAGGACATTCCGTGCTTGCTACACCCATATACGCTTTTGAGAGCGCACGTCCTGAGAAAGAAAAGGAAGAGGCCTCTCAGCTTTAGCTGGAGCCTGGAATTAAATCCAATAACCTTCCCAGGAAAACTATCGATTAAAACTTCACGAACAATATATGTACCTGCGAAAGCTTTATCCATTCGCTGATGAAAATCAGCTCGATTAGACACTATGATAATAAGCTTAATGCCACTATAAAAGCCCCCATCAATCTTAATGAACGTTTTACAATAACGAAACTTATACAAAGTAATACTTTAATTCCGACACTGCATGGTCTTTTCAAGATTCACAAAATAAATTCTAATCATTTTAAACAAGACCCTATTAGGCATATAGTAGTTTCTCAAATTGGGTCCGCACAAGAGTCGTTTAAATAAGTGGTTGAACAAATGTATTTCTGACAATTAAGATATTAAATCGATTTATAGTGTTAAAAGTTCGTTCGACTTTATCAATAGAATTAAACATATCAAAATAAATAGTACAGTCAAGCTTATTCGCTTTAACATCGTAAACCTATTTTCTGGCGTTCCTATTGAACAGACAATCCGCATTTTTAAAGAAAAGGTATTCAAAGTAAAATAAGTGTTGACCTTCAAAACGAACTCGTTTCTTTATTGGAAATCAGTGTTGGTCTTAATTTATTTAAGTTCAGGGATCAAGTCTATGTGCAGAAAAATGGTATAACTTTGAGAAGTGGTTTATCCCCGCTTCTCGGTGAAATCTTTTTTTAAAAATCTGGAAGACACATTTTTTACACACAGTGAAATTTTCAAAGACTTTGTTATATGTTGGGTGCGATACGCAAACGACCTCTTTTGCATTATTTTTTGCCTACATTAATAATTGGCGTTATGGAAATGGAGAATAACAACTATTTTTCTTTTTTTGATGTAAAGGTAATGACCACCTTGAATTTATGTCTATAGGAACTCACCTCATATCTTTCGCCTAGCAGCTATCTACTCTAATATGGACAGATTATATAATTTTGAATTAAACGACACTGATTTCCAGTCAGAGAAAGATATAATTTTTATTATCGGTGCCTGAATAATAATACACGTGTATAAGCGCCTTTACAGCACTTCTCCGTTAAAAGGCAATCGGCTTAGCCTCGTGCTTTTAAACCCGCCACGCGTGCTTTAAAGGCCTTATACACTTGTATTATAATATACTATTATCAAATTGCCCCTTGTAATGGTTACTGTCGACCGATTTGTTCTCGCTAAGCTTAACAGCCGTAAATTAAAACAACTGTACACTACAAACCATACATGAAGATGTCAAAAAATACGTTGTTACCCTATTAGCCAAAAGGTGGCTAAATTTCCATGTAAATTTAAAATTAAAGTTACATTCACAGTCCCTGGTAACATCAGCAAACAACTGTGTAGCTTTAAAGATTCCACACCCAAAGATCTATTCCTCTGTATATGTGGGAATGGCTGTAAAAAATATTATCACTAGAACACAAAGAACATTGCCAACAAATAAAAAACAATAACAAAGGTATACAGCATTCGCACTTTGCTTAACATATTCTCTCAGAGGGTCGTAACTTCAATACTGTTTTTGACTCCAACAACAACAATAATGTTATAAAACTTACGAAGAAATTTTATATTCACCTTTTACCTAACAACAAAGACGTTAATTTGCTTATCGAGGTAATTAGGCAATCTCCTATGTGGTTAAAGATTATCTATAATTTATTTGTTATTTAATTGTATCGTTTTACTTGTCCTTGCTAGATGTTAAATAGGTATATTTTAATTCTGCTTTAAGACAATACGTTGATTAAGATTTACCATTATTTTATCTATTCTAGGTTATTTTAAATTGTACATTTGTTCACGACCATAATACATTAACAATTCCATTTAAAAACTAGTGTATATATTTGCATTTCAGCGTAACAGGATCGCCACATACAGCATAAGATTCACAATTTAACCAACTGTTACACGACATCGGTACTCTCGCTTCTTTTTTTGTTGTTTGCTTGATTATTATTTTAATTTATCTATTAGTTGATTGATCTAAGTTTGCCTTTAATTTTTGTTTGTATTGTTTTTTAATTACCATATTCCCATATATCCTTTTGTAAATATCCTTATTTCCATTTTTTATTTACCTAACATGTTCAATCTCCTGTTAAAGAGATTGAGTGTTTTTGGAGTTTTGATGTGAGGGGTACTCCGTCACTCGTACCAATTGTAAACTATGTCTCACAACCCCTTTCAGAAATTACACAAAATGGTTTTCATTCAAAGACTAAATTATTTTACACTACTTAGAAGTTTATACACAGTTCTTAATATTACGTAGTTTGTTTTTGTCCTATATCTTAGGTCATGTTTATCTTATCTAAGCGCTTTTATGCCTACCTTGCAATTAGTTACTATAATTGACCTGCTCTACATAACATACTTAATAATCATTTCCGATGTGCTAACTAATTTCAACATATATCTTAATTCTAATTATATGTCTAAATTTGGTGACCAGATAAATCTGTTTAATCCCTGCATGATTAAACATTCTGCCGGCCGCGAAGTTCATGTTCAGCTGTAGGTTGAACATTCTGCCGCGACGAAGTGGTGGCAACTGGGGTGGTGTACGTGGTTCCACCTGAAATCTTTTTTCTCCTGTTGCTTCGGGTTTCTTCTTTGGAAGTATTTGTGTCCATACTTTGTATGGCCCCCAGATAACTAGGGCTATTCCTAATAATACTGCTGTACTTGCGAGACTAGTTATTATGGAATGTGATGATATCTTCTCCCATTGAATGTTAGTTAGATCTTGTTGGATCGCTTCTTCTTCCTGTTTCAACTCACTTAGTTGATCTGTTGCTTTTAGTATGGTTTCTTTCTGAATAGTGTTTACTTGAAGTTTTTGTTGAACTGCTTCTGCCATGTTTATGTGTACTGGTTTGTGATAACTACTGACACACTGTCCTGGCGTATCGGACTCAAAATACTACGGTAGGTGTGCATTCCATTGTATGTCTTCCAATGGATGTACTGTTTCTTAGCTCCTCATCTGATAATTGGAAGTAAAGTTGAGTGTTGTATTCTACGGCAATACTTCCAGTTCCTACTTCCATTATCCCATACGTCCCGTTCTTCACCCTCAGCGGTATTGGTGTTAGTACACATTAGTACATACTGCATGATTTCTGCCATGATGAAGTACTCTGATACGTAGATTTGTTGTTCGTCTTGTTCTACAGTCATCTTTATTATTTGGTGCGTTAGTATTCTTATATTGGATGGTAGCTTTCTTGATGCTGATATCACTAGCTCCTTTATATGCACTTCAGTGATGTGGTCGTTAAAGCTGCCTTGACCACGGTTGACGTTCAATATTTTGTTGTAGTGGGTGTATATTTCATTGATAAAATTCACTGATATTTGATATGCAGGTTTATCTGGTTTTCATCTATGGTCTTGTACCAATTTTTCCACCTTGGTAATCGCTTCCAGCCCCAGGTTTAATTTTTTCATGAAGCTCTCGAGATGCCTGCTGATTCTAATTTCAGTGTTATTAAATGTTGATAGTGCTGATAGCATAAATATGGTCTGACTATCTGCTGTCTTCATTAATTCTTGCTGCTTCTTAGTTAACGTGTTGATGTCCTTATACACTTCGTCATTTACTCCAAATATTGATGTCCCCTAACATTCCCCTTTTCTTTCTTGAGTGGATGATTAAATGTATTCCTTCTTGTAACCATTTTAACTGCTTGCCTAACTCACTTGTGTGATGAGTTAGCTCCTTGCAATGTATTTCTTCTGATATTTTTGTAGCTTGATGGCACAACTTGTCGAACCCTTGAGTTGTGTTTATTGCTCCCATGATGTCCTCTTCAATACTAATTGTATTGAATTGTAAGTCCATCCGGAATGTACCTCTTCCGATTCGCACATTACTTATATGCTTGGCATATAGGCCTGGATCTGGGTGTATAATCGTGAAATTCGCTCTTGCAACTGTTAACAATGTTAGGAATCCAAGTGCTACTTGTAGTACGTGAGATTGGTTTGGTTTTTTCCTTGCCTGGTTGTCTTCGTATTCGAGTTGTGTTTTGGTCGGCGAGTGTACGGGTATCAAGTTTCGAATGTGCCTTTTGCTGGTTTTACTATCTGGTTTGCGGGTTGTTACGAAGTGAACCTTGCCATCTGCTGCTATATGGACTTCTCTCATTCTTTCCAATGGCCACTTAGCGAGTTGCAGATTATCTTCCTTTACTAGTACTATGTCATCTACTGTCACGTTGTCCTTGCTTTGCTTCCATTTGTACTTTTGTTGGAGGCTGCTCAAATACTCCGATGACCAAGTCTTCCAAAAATCTGTCTTCATCTTCTGAACTAGTTTCCATCTTGTACTTAGATTCTCCTCGATGTTGTTCGTTGTGTATTTTAATGAACCTACCAGTGCTTCTCCAATTAAGAAGTGGCCAGGGGTTAGTATTATGCCTCCTGGTTTCGTGGTGATTGGTATTAATGGTCTTGAATTTAAACATGCTTCTATTTGGTGTATTAGTGTAGTTAGTTCCTCGTATGTCAACGTTGTTTCTCCAATGGCTTGTCTCATATGATATTTGACTGACTTTACCCCAGCTTCCCACAGGCCCCCAGCATGTGGTGTGGACGGTGGTATGAAGTGTCATTTTATCCCAACTGTTGATTCTTGGATTCCCACTTCTTCTATTATTGCCTGAACTTCAGTTTAAATCAATTTATTGGCTCTTACAAAATTGGTATCATTGTCACTGTATATATGTGCACAATGACCTCTCCTGGATATAAATGTTCTCATGGCTGCTAGGAACGTTTCTGTAGTCATGTCACTTACTATTTCCATATGTATTGCCCTGGTTGTTAATCAGACGAATATCGCAATGTATCCTTTATATTCTTTGTGTCCTTTTCCTTTCCACGATCTTATTTGAATTGGACCGGCGTAATCTATCCCCGTGTGTGTGAATGGTGAATTTGGAGTTACCCTAGCCGCGGGCAGTTCTCCCATAAGTTGTTCTGTAGTCTGTTTCATGTATCTGATGCATGTTGTGCATAAGTGGATGGTTGATTTTACGGATTTCTTGCCGTTTATTATCGAGTACTCTACTATCACTAGTTTTGTAAGTTGTTGCCATGGTGGTAATATTATGGGATGCTTGTCGTCTAATGACAATTGTGAGTTGTGTAGTCTTCCTCCCACTCGAAGAATACCTTTTCCATCTATGAATGGGTTGAATGTCGACAGTTGGTTATTTTGCAATACCTGTCGCTGTGCTTGTAGTGTTTCTATTTCCTTGCCGAAGTGCTGGTGCTGTGTCATTATGATGACTTGATGCATTGCTCTGACTAGTTCTTCTAATTCTAAGTATTTGTGTTCACTTCGCAGTCCTCTACATGCCTTGCTGAATCGGTTACAGTAGGTGATCACCCGTTGCAGTCGTTGCAATGACGAGAATCGGTTTATGATGCTGCTATTGTTCTCTATTTTTGTGGTTGTCAGACATCCCTTTAGCTCTAAGTCCGTGGTTGTATGTGGTGTTTGGTATGCTCCCCATTTGTTTGTTTTCCGCCATTCCGGCCCATTCCACCATATAGATTTGGTCTTTATTTTGGATGCTGAGTATCTCTTTGACAAGATGTCTGCTGGGTTTTCTTCTGTGCTGACGTAATTCTATTGTTGATGTGGCACGAGTTTATTGATTTCCATAACGGGATTGGCTACGAAAGTTTTCTATCTGGCTGGATCCCCTTTGATCCATGCTATCGTTATCATGGAGTCGCTCCAATCAAACACAGTTATGTATGGAATTTCTAGTGCTTCTGCTGTTCTCCTTAACAGCTTTGTCAGTATTACTGCCGCGCATAATTCCAACTTGGGTATGGTCGCTTTTGTCTTGACGGGTGCTCCTTTTGACTTTGCTGTGAGTAACGTTACTTACCCTTGACTGATTCTCGCATATATTGCTGTCCCGTATGCTTTCTCTGATGCATCGCAGAATCCGTGTAATTGTAATTCGTCTTGGGTGTGGTGGATCCATCTTGGTATCTGTAGTTCTTCTATGATTTAAATTCATCTTGGAACTTCATCCACTTCGCTGCTATGTTGTCAGGTAGTTGTTGATCCCATTTGATTGCTCTTACCCATAGTTCTTCTATTATTAGCTTGACTGTTATTGTTGTTGGACTGACCCACCCTAGCGGGTTGAAGAGTTTTGCTGTTTCTGATAGTATGTTCCTTTTTTTTAATGTTTTGTTGCCAAGTGCTACCATGAATTCAAAGATGTCTTGATCTGGTAGCTATCTCACTCCTAGGGATTTTCTTGATTCTTCTTCCTTGATATCCATTCTATCTTTCTATCCAGAATTCTTTACGATTTTCTGCCCATTTTCTTAACGTGATCCCTGCTTTACTTAATAATGTTATTAATTCATCCTGTAAGGCATTTGCGTCTCCTATCGTTCTAGTTACTGCTGACGCTTGCGGGTAATTGTTCTCTTCATCTTGTGCTAGTTGCTGTAATGTTTTTACTGCTAGATAATGTGCGGAAGCTGTTCCATACGTTACGATTGTAAGTTGATACTCTCTGATTGGTTCCTTTGGTGTGGTTCTCCACAGTGTGGTGTGGTATCTGTGATCTCCTTCGTCCAGTTTGATCTGACGTCAACCGTGAGCACGTAGCGATGTTTTCTCTATCTTACTAGAAGGTCCCAAAGATCCTGTTATAATCTTGGCCCTACGTGCATCATCTCATTTAGACTCTTTCCATTACAGTCTTTAGATGATGTGTCAAACACTACTCGCAGCTTGGTCATTGTTCTGGACTATTTATTTCATGACTGCCTGATGTGGTATGCACACCCTGTTCTCACTTGGGTTGGTGGCTATTTTCATGTGTCCCAGCTGCAGGTACTCGTTCATGAACTTTTTATAACCTTTCTCCAAATTGGCGTCTTTCAAAAATTTCTTCTCCAGTTGTAGTAATCTTGCGACTGCCAATGGTCTAGAATTCTCTAACGTGTCTTTTTTACTCATACTCCTGTGTAAACAATCAATTTATAACAATTTATGAAAAAGTTCATTTGTAGTACAATTATATTTTCTTAATTATAATTTGTGTCTGTTAGTGAATCGACAATCTGGATCATTACTACCAGAAGACGTTCCTAGAGCTACTTTGGTAGATGTAGGTGTAGAAAATCATGCTACGTTTGAATTACAAAAATGACTATTGGTTAAAGGTATGTACCGATTATTTACAAGATTACCAACCGTACAAGAACGAGATAAGTTTATTTTTGGGAATTAGTGAAGGAAAATGGTATGATTTGAAACAAAACATTATACCACGTGACAGCTTCAGCTGCAGTTGAACAATCTAAAATTTCCAAGTGAACATCTGCCTGATTCGCGTGATTTAGTTTTATACGACTTTTGGTTATTCTTTAAGTTAAAAGAAACATTTACGAGGTAGTAGGTTTTCATTACAAAATGAAATAGGAATTAGTGAATACTTTGACAGCATTTCAAAATAAGACCGGCGAGCGGTTTTTGATGAATATAAATTTACGTTAAATAAGTGCATTACAGTTAATGGAGAATATTTAAGAAACAAATTATTTTGAAATGCAATTTGTTACCTAATAACTCCAGATACATAGACTGACCCTCGTAAAACTTCATCCTACTTATACTCTGTCAAATATTATTTTACATTAGAGCAGGCCATGGAAATCTGCGGAGAGTGTGGAAGCACTATCAAAAGAAGAAAAAGTTATTACCGTAGCTTGACTTTCGAAAATTATAGGTTTTATTGTTAAAGTGAAATTGAATACAGAGTTGCAACATAGTTTTCCTATTTCCATCCAGTGCGTAACCAACCACTACAGCAGATGGTCTTCCTTACTGGAAAATGAGGGTGGCTTGTGTAACTGCACTTAATGACACTTTGCGTTATCCATAATCACCATACAACTTCCTGGTAGTTTGGGTAGCGCAGGAATTAGTTATTTAATCACCCAATTTTGAAACCGGTCCCCATTTATAGTTTTATGATAATCCCGACCCTCGTTCCTCGAATCGAGTAAATAGTTGCAGTTTTCCAAAAACCCTTAATTACACCCTGCGTATAAATTGATATGCATTTTACTTTTGATGTCACAATCGTGCACTCAACAATGGATATTACAATCATTCTGCTAAATCCAAGTTTGGTCTAGGTACACAAATCTGGTATCTTTCCCTAAACATTGCAACTGCAGAAATTTTCTCAAAAACTTTTGACTACAACCACGTATTTAATTTCATCTCCATTAGCACGTTTGTGTTTGTAACCCATTGATTTAAAAATTCTAAATAATGTCGTCAAAATTGAAAATTGAAATCTATTTAATGTGATGATACAATTTGTCCAAAGCAAAATATTCATTTTTCGAATTAAATTGCTAAATTACTCGCTGTAGATCTTTCAGAAGAGTGACATCTCAAAAATTAGATTTTCCGTGTTTATCATGTCGACTTTAAATTTTGAGGTCTTGCCGTTATGATGTCTTGGATAGTTCGCTGTGAAACCAAATATATACTTAAGATACGCACGAAGTTCTTACGTACTTGAAATACGGTGTGGGACGTTTCGCCGCGGCCAGTTCACCGCGGCCGTTTCGCCGCAGGGCCAGTTCGCCGCTGGCCGTTTCGGTGCGAGCGGTTTCGCCGCCAACATTATTTTATTGCATTCAATTGAACACTAGCACATACCATCTTACATTTTTTTAAATATATCGTATAAAAACTCACGTATCTACCAAATTTTAAACCTTATTAACGATCATTTCTAATGAGATAATTATCATTAGGACACTCATTAGGTGACGACAGAATTTTAAGAACTGTGAGAGAATTTAATGACAGAACAATTTTAGAATATTTGCGTTTTTTAGGGTGTAATTTATATATTACAATTTATAGATATTTAAAAAAATAGTAATATAAACGAACTAAAACAACATTTTATACAGTGTGTTAATTCCGTCTCTAATAAATTCATATTTACAACGCAATTCGTAGTGTCTTCTCAAAAAAAGAGATCGAGGATGCGAGGTCCATTTTTTCATACGAGCTATAGTTTACGAGATTCCCTATTAACACATCGAAATTTGGCCACCCTGTACTTTTGGCGGCGGAACGGCGGCCCCGAAACGGCCAGCGGCAAATTGGTCCTGCGGCGAAACGGCCGCGGCGAAACGTCCTACAACCCTTGAAATATATCCAACACCATTACGATAAGTTCCCCATTGCTTTTCTCCGTTGCACTATTTCTAAAGTGCTTACACTACTTTAAAATTTTCTACTCTTTGCAAATTACGAATTAGTATAGTATTAATGCAATATGAGACGTGATCATCGTAAGCGTTACCTAAGCAAGCAGCACAGCACAATTACTTTTTACAGGACGGTGTCACATTGGCTTGTCAATTTGACAAATGGAAATACCACTACAAAAAAAAATGTCATGGCCTACTCTAATGCAAAATAATATGGAACAAAGTATACATGCATTAAATTTAGTGGTCAAGTGAACAATTACTTGTTTTTACAATTAAGCTACGTGAAGTAGATACGATAGTTATAAACAATAAACAAAACAGTTAAAAACATTGAATTACAAGATGTACATCCCCGAATTATTCTTGATGGAGAGCCCCGAACTTTACCATTATTTTAATTTTAATTAATAAACATCCGGAAATTGAACTAAGAATTATTTAATTATTCCACTATAATTCGACAGCCATTTGTGTAATAAGCGTTTTAAAAAAAATTATAATAATTTTATAAGAATACACGATTATATCCGAAAGAACTTATTTGTCATGAATTTAAGTCTTTTGAATCTTATTATCGTAGTACAATTTACAAAACCAGATAACTATTAAACTAATAAATCTCAAACTATATAAAAGTATCAAATAATGGCTTTAGCTTTGTTATATGCAAAGTTACAAGATTTTTGAAAAGAAAATCATTTCATAATTAGCTCGCTGAAATATACTCGTCCATCAAAATTTATTTTCATTCAATTCGTATATTAATTGAATCTTATTTTTTAAAAATCTAAGTACGGAAGTATGGTTGATTTCAAAAATTTTTAATACTGTCCTCCGCCGATTTTGGTCTGTCAGTTCTTTTCACGGCTTCAATGTACCAGTTTCTTGAAATATTTTAATTAGATGAGAGATTGTTCCTTGAGATACAATAGTATCTGGGTAAATTCCCTTTTAATACATTACACACTTCCCTTTGAGTCCTCTTCCTATCTGCATACCCGTAAATCATTAATCTCTCACTCAAATGTGCAATGTCTTCAAAATTAATCATTTGCAAGAATATTGAACAAAAACTTTGCTTTAAATCAACAATAATTATTTATTGCTCATCTGTATAAATTTAATTGTCAAATTTTCATGGCATTCTTTACCAAAAGTTTTTGATTTTGATTAATAACTGCATAACTTTTTTAAATTGCATCCTTGAAAAAGATCTGTAACCTGTAATAAAATTTTATGACTGAATAGAGAAAAATATGCCTGTTGCAAAATAACAAGAAAAAGTATGGGGGTATTTGAAAAAAATTGTTGCTTACCATAGCAACAAACCAAAGATATCAATAAACTAAAAATCAGCCAAACAACTTTTATATTGAACATGTTTTTTTTCTAGCTTTGCAAATAACAAAGTTAAAGCCATTATTTTATAATTATGTATACCTACCCCGTATTACTACAAAATAGTTATGCTACCAGTGGTTTTTCAAAATATACAAGAACGCAAAAAATTTTTAATATTAATGGTAACTTCTATAATGGAACTGGTTTTGTTAAAATTTGATAATGTTCGATGCGCTGAATAGAACGCTCAACGTGAATTAGGCTATTTCTTTTTGTTAAAATTATTTCCTCTGATGCTAAACAATGGAATTATTAATTTATATTTGTCACCCTCTTCCAAAAATGCAAGAATAGCGTAGTTTTTAAATAATGCAGTACAAAATAAAAATACCTTATCATACAATGCAACACCGATTGATACTTATACTATTCCCTAACACTGACAAGTTTGAAAAAAAAATGTTCCATTAATTTTAATATATGTGTGGTTTCCACATCGGTGTGAACTTTACAACATTTGGTATTTTTTTTTTCACTATTTGTTCGTTTTATAGCATAGGTGGTGTTTCTGTTTTTCTAATAATACCACGGCGTCTCTGCCTTGCTGTTAATTTTCCTACTTCAACATATTGCTGAATATCCATACTTTGGGGATTGATGGGAGTATTGGCGTAATAATTAGGTTGTGGTATCGGATTTAATTCTTCTGTGATATTCCCAACAAAGCATTTTTCACAAATGTAAACATGTTTTTTGAAATTCTTTAAACCCACTGTTTTTCGTTGCTACACTACTCTAACCATAAATATATTTTGCCATATTTCGACTAAGTTTGAGAAATGGAAAATAATGAATGGTCTTTTGTTTTATTGGATTTGGATGTATTGCGTACCTGGTAATAGCACGTTGTCTTTTTACAATGCTTCTCTACAAGATGAGAATCATCAATAATTAGATATGTATTATAAGTGTGGTTCCATATAAGGTGAGTTGATCGGCCTATTTCCACAGTTTTTGCTTTTTGGGCGCGACGTTTCGGAAGCAGAACTCTGCTTCCGTCATCAGGCTTAGTCCTGAGAAGAACTGTTTACGCACTTGAGTCGAATTCATATGTTATGATTTTTTCCCAAGCACTTGACTATTCTCTGAACTTTGTACCTTTCACTTACAGGTCTGACACCTTTTACCGCTGAGCCACTATATATATATATATATATATATATATATATATATATATATATATATATATATATATATATATATATATATATATATATATATATATATATATATATATATATATATATATATAACATTTTCGTGGTTGCGCAGTAGTTTATGCTAATGCGATGGATGTGGCTTCTTTGAGTATCCGGAGAGTTGTATTCTTGTCCTTTGCCACAATCTGTATGTTATCCCATTGGATACGTGGTGTTCGTTCCAGACATGTTCGGCGATTCTTGATTTTTCTGTTTCGCCCTTGCGGACGTTGCTCTTATGTTACTGTGTTCTCACTTTGAGTGGTCTACTGCTCTCTCCTATGTATACTCTGCCGCATTCGCATAGTAGGTTGTATACACAATTCTTGGAATACTGCTCTTCATTGTGTGGTTTGCTTTTGGTTAGTATTCCCCTGTGCGTTCTGGTCGATTTAAAGGCAATTCGTATCTTGTATTTGCCGCCTATCCTTCCTATTTTGTCTTGTATATACGGTATTATCGCTGTATATTTAGATTCTTCTTTGGAGTTCAGAACAAGAGACTAAAACACCCAAATAAAAAGGTTGTCCCGATTTAACACCTAACCTGAACAGGGAAAGGGTAACCGAAAAAGTGAACCTAAATATACAGCGATAATACTATATATACTAGGTACCTCAAACAAAATACGGAGGATAGATAGCAAAAATCAAGATACGCACTGCCTTCAAATCTACCAGAACGCTCAGGGGAATACTAACCAAAACCAAACCACACAATGTAGATCAGAATTCCAAGAATTGTGTGTACAACCACTCAAAGCTAGAACACCGTCCGCAAGGGCGAAACAGAAAAATCAAGAATCGCCGAACAAAGACCATCGCAACCAATGGGATAACATACAAATAGTGGCAAAGAATAAGAATACAACTCGCCGGAAACTTAAAGAAGCCACATACATCGCACTAGCAGAAAATCCAATAAGCTAAGCTAGTGTGGAAATGAAACCCATATAATCCGCAGTAGGCGTCGCGTATGCTTACACTAGTGAGCAGGTTGCCAAGTCACCTACAATGGAAATGGGTGGGGCCGAGATAAGGGGTAAAATGATTGAATAACAAGCTCAAACATCTTACGGTTATCATAAATTCACAACTTATACAGCTCAGTCCGGGAAAGATGTCGCCACCACAATCTTAAATTTTGCTAAAATAAATCGTCTTAGGCGAGATGGTAAACTATAGATTGAAGCCTACTCAGTAAACTCATACACTAACTTCTCAAAGTCAAACACACTTCCAAACAAATCAACTCAAAACTTCAGAAAATTTAGTGATAAACGGCTCGTTATAACTTACTGAACACACCCTGTATAAACTCCAATTCATAACAATAAATCGTTAACTTATGTATTTTTTAAAATTTCCCTCGTATATCTACCAATTTTAAAACTGCAACGGTTAATAAACTGTAAAATTAAATAAATAATCAATACCAAATTTAGAAAAACCTCTAACACAAAATGAATAAACGAAACAATTTAATGATATTCGTTATCTCAATGAAAACTACTCGTTAATTGCTAATAACTCAACGTTAGAATGATTAGTGCTTTCCTCATTAATGATCTATTTATATTTTATTAAAATACCAACTTTAGTGATCGTAGTTAGACATTCATAAATATATTTATGCTTTATCACTTCAAATATAAACGTTCTACTTTATGGAAATACTAAATCAAAATTGAGTATTTTGTTACTAATGTTCTGTCTTACTTTCCAAATTTTTACTGAAGTTTTGTGAACGATCTGGCCAATACATCGATCTTTAATCTCGAAAATAAAATAACGTAGACATTATTTTCAATTATTAAAAATATGTAACCAGTCAAGTCAATATCACAAATAAACAACGAAATAATTTAAACACTCTGTACATATATTATGGAGAAATATTTACACAACCGTAGTCTAAACCACCAAACAGCCCTAATTAAAAGATCCCCAAATCTTAGAACTAAACATATACACAAAAAAAATATCGATACAGTTCGACTACCTTTTTATTTATTTTAACCTAAACGAATAATCGTCAAAGCAAAGAAAGAAAATCATCTTAAAAAGGTAATCGTGCATGCATTCGTCAATAAGTCTTATAGCTTAGCTAATTCTTACAATAAAGGTCATTCAATCCGTTTCCTGCCGGTATGATATGTAGTCCATTTAATCGGTGAGATGTAATCATTTATTTGCTAACGACCTTTAAATTGGCCAACACTTTGGGTACACACGTAACAACCGTATTTCTTTAACGCACCCGCGAACAGTTCTTCATTCACATGTCTTCATGGCCCTTTAGTTTTTCTTTAATTTAGCATAACATCGTATTTATGGATAGATGTTAGCTCTTCACTACATACACGTTTAACACAATGGGTATGTTTGCTTCCCCTTTGGATATCGAATCCCTTATTTGCTTTTTATACAATCGAATTGCATTTGGTGGCAATTGTACGAATAGACTTCGAACGTTCATAAAACCACCACTTCTTTAAGCTACTTTTACAATTTCCTGTCCATTAACTTAAGTGGTTACTTAACCTTAAAAAACTTTCGTAATGTCACGCGCTGTACTAAACACATTCAACAAAATGTCTATTCTTATCAATCCCACTAAGGGTTATTGCAGTCGTTCTACTTATACGCTGCACACATTACGATTTTCATAAACAAAACTCCCGCAATTGTAACAACCCGCAACATTCTAAGCGTTAATCATAACTCAGCGTGCGCGACGACTACTCTAGTCAACGCTTAAACTTCTCTTCTCCACTACCTCAAGACGGGAACACCCTTATATGCTTTTAGCCGTCCTTTTCAAATGCATCTCGCGCTAAATTCAAAATCTACCTGTCATAATCGCGTATTCACTGCGTCTCTACATCCCGTCACAATGTCCAACATGGACTGAACCACGTTACCCTGGTACAACACCCGTCGCCATCTTTATTTTACGTGAAAATTATAAAATCTCCTCTATCCTCACCACATTCATTCAGTATATTCACCAGGTCATTCTTCGTCTTTTCATACATATCTTGCATGTGCGTGAATTTTATTTCCGCATCATTTTCGCGAAATCATCCCATTCTAATGTCCCTGTACGTACACATACGCATTCAATTTACCAATATTGCACAATATTACCAAAAATTTGCATCCATATTCCTTACTGCACGATACAATTTCAATATATCACAAACTCACTCAATCGTACGTCTACAACCATTTCTTTAGTTCAAATTCCTTCATACACAGTAGTAAAAAGACCAGTAGTTTTACCAGTGCCGTATCAATAAAAATTTACTCAAAACATTATTTCTCAACCAAATTTAACGCTTTCAGCACGAAAATCGTTCTATAACATTCAAATATTCCTTCATGCGATAACTAAGGCCCCATTAAAAATCCAGTGGCGTATCATTTACACCATTTACGTTAAGCACAGACACAAACCAAAAACAAAAAATTCTTTTAATGCAAACTCACTTCAGCTGCACTCAAAATACGTTACATGCGTTATTAAAATATTGCACATACATGATGCGTCAAAATATCCTTACAATATGTTCTAAAAGATATATATTGGATTACTCAGTGGCTCAGCGGTGAAGGTGTCAGACTTGTAAGTGAAAGGTACTAAGTTCGAATCTGAGAATAGTCAAGTGTCTGGGAAAAAATCGTAACATGTGAATTCGACTTAAGTGCGAAAACAATCCTTCTCAGGACTAAGCCTGATGAAGCAGAGTTCGCTTCCGATACGTCCCACTTAAAAAGAAAAAACTGTGGAAATAGACTGATTAACTCAACTAAAAATAATTAAATAAATAAAATTGTATTATAAACTTAGTTTTTGATAAACTGTTACAAATTCCTAGTCTTTAAAAAGTTTGATTGTTCAGGAATGTGAGTATAATGTGAGATGAGAAAAAATGATGATTAAACAAAAATACAAACAAAAATTAAACACTGATCAATCAAAAACAGGGATAGCGAAGCAAACGCAAAGTAGAAATGAAGTTAGGTTAACTGTACAAAGAAAGCGACAATACCAATTTCTGGTAACATTTGGTAAAACTCGAGTTGAATGTTTTGCTTTGTGTGACGATCCTGTTACACTGAAATGTAAATAGGAAAGAACCTTTGATTAATCAAGGAATAATGTATTTTATTTCTTTGTTGCATTTAAGCGGGTTCAATGTACTTACAACTTGATGTAAAATAAATCTTGCAAATGGTTTCTTGGACTAAATGAGTCAAAATTGTATTCATTAAGTTGATGTAGGCATATATGTGAATAATAAGTATATTGGAATGCGGTTTTCTAATGTTATACGTCAACAGATTCAGTGCAACCATTAGCTGCTACAACCAAATGTATAAACAATGATGCAACATTCAAATTTTTGAACCACGCAGTTCACAGTACCTTTTTCAGCAAATAACTTAAGATAAATTTTAATTATATTATAAAATTAGAAGTTGAAGTCAAGGAAATTAATTGACAAATTTACACTTTTATGTCAACCGTTTATTAGCTGAACCCACCCCAAAAATGCCATGCGATACCAAATAATGCAGAATTTTCTTCTTTTCTTGGAAGGTCTAATTTGCATCGAAGTTTTATACCCTGCAACGTAATTAGGTGGTTGTGAGGGTAGGCTTCACTTTTCACCATAAAATTAGTTCGCGGGCACTGCCATTATAGCTTTGTCGTATTTAGTTCAAAAAGCAAACGTAGACAACGCGCAAAGACATGACAACTTTGATGCATTGTCAGTATCAAACTGTGGATGTTTAAAGTTACATTGGCAAACTTACTAGCACATTAGTAAAACTGTCATGTGTGAAAGTATCAAGTTACTTTCATTCTGATGAAACGTAAGGCGCTGAGTATTTGAAAGGCGCGAATTGGTTATCGTTTTATAGGCATGTAAGGAAGAAGAGGAGAAATTTTTCAATTGTAATTAGTCAGGCGAAGTCCGGATTTTAAAAGTAACAGTCATGTAGTGGAACAGGGGTTTTGAGGTGTTGAAGACTCTCAGGGATAGGCGCTTTTATTGTAGTTTCAAAGGTTCAGTTTTTTTGGAGATAGTGCAGTTAAGGTTATTCATTTTGGCCAGCCGATGTGATCCCGTTTTTGTTTAAATATGTAATTTGAAAAAGTAAACTATAGAAAATTTAGGATTTTGTATTTATTGTATGTGAATAAGTAATTGACATTTATTAATTAATGGTTGCTGAGAAAAGTATATTAAAAGGATAATTGACAATTTGTCACATTGTGTGAAAACCTTAAGGAAATTGTGCAAAATACTTATTTGTGTTGGTTGCCCGTTGGATAGGAATTAATTCAGGACATGCTGGTTTTGGTGTTTCAAATTTTAAGTAGAAGCGTATTATAGTGTGTTTTGTCCGGTCGGACTATACATGTTGGAAGCGTTAATTTTATTACAATTATTTACGTTGTTTGAAGATATCTGGATTTTTTTTTTTCAAATTGAAATAGAATTTAATTTCCCCCCCAGTTCTGTAGAGTATATAGACCTGTCTGTTGTTTGCATCTATTAGAGTGCAGTTTTTTTAGAATCACGTTTCATTTCCACACGTTGAAATGGTAAATTTTAGTGAATTTAAAGAGCAGTTTATTGCCTTCTGTAGATAAGGGTTATTCCTAGTTATTTTAAGTATTGGTAATTATAGTTTGTTGAATAAAAAATTGCGTCGTCAAAAAATGGCTAGTTTGTAATGAAATTATTACAGTTCTAAAAGCTTTTGGCAACGGTTCATTTTAAATAAACTTTTATTCTAAACACAAAGAGGTTGATCTTTATTATGCGTCAGTTTAAGGTTGTTTATCGAAAGGATTTAGTAGAAAATATATCGTGCTACCATGAGATGTGTTTCAAAGTGGAACGTTTCTGTGGCGTAATTCTTTTCTGTTTCGTTTCCGAGGTGCTGTCATTTTTAGCGCATGTTAAAATTTGAATTAATGAGTTTGTATGATTGGTTAATTGAGATAAAAGTGAAGATGCCGAAGACTCAAAAATGCATTCAGTATTCTAGTTATAGCTACCGTAGGGTACAGTAGAATGCGTTGGCGTTCGAAGTAGTGAATTGTATTTCGGTACCCTGGTAAATAAAATTTCGTTTGGGAAGTTTTCCTATCAACCCTTAGGGGGATATTTGAAGTAGATTCGACTACCTCGGTAATATATTATCGTAAAGTATCGTCTGTACTTAGTGACATCGTTGAAGCATCTTAATTAATGTTAGAAAATTAGTGCTACCCTTGTTTTTGGTTAAAATCGTCGTAGTGCGGAGATATAGATCGCTAATTCACGAACTTCAGTATCGTCAGGTTCTCGGCGAGCTCAATAAACAGAAAACCGCTGTAAATAGAATGCTTAATTAAATTGTTGTGTAATTATAACTTTCGTTCAAGAGGTTTGTACTTTAATAGTTAGAGGATAAAGAGCGAAGTGTAAATATAAAATTCCTCTGCTGTATATTAACCAAATGAAATAGAAGTCAATCATTTTTTTCTGAAGTAAATAACTTCAATAAATTCAATCCGGTGTTTTATCAACTGAAAAGCTTTCGAGTGTGGTTACGACCGACCGACCGTGGAAATATCTACAGGTGGAAGGTCCCCGTATCCTCTGCTGGATGTCCTTCCTCAGAAGTCTACATGTATTGCTGAACAAAGAAAAGGGGAAATTTAGAGAGGCCAATCAATTGATGTGAAAGTTTGATCAAACTTAAGGTACTCGCTTTCGTACATTTATTTTGTCGTGTTGTTGACAATCCTAATAAAGTGTGTTTTTTTTATTCTATTTATTGAACGAATGAATATGCCTTTTGTTTGATAACCTCCACATATTCAAATCAGTTTATAAAGTATACTCATTCGTGGATTAACTATACCATATTGTGCATTGATTGTTTTATCCAGATTACGCCATACAAAATTACGTAACATAAGATTTGCCAAATGTGTATGTTCGACGGTTTCAATATCCATTTTTGGTGTATTTAAGATTAAGTTACAATAGATTATTTTGGGGGAACTAGCAAGCGTCAATTCTATTCAAACAATAGTTAATGATGTTTTTTTGAAACTCTGTAATATCGCATTGAGCACATATGTTTAATCGATTACAATATATACATAGGTTAATGAACTGGAAGTATTTTCTTTATGGTGTATAACAAACTGTGACCTCATTTCTTACTAGTGCGATATTCTGTTTACCTTCAAGTTTTTGAGTGATCTAGTTGTTAGCGGTTATTGTTGATTTACACAATTTTACAGTGGCAACGTTCGATGACTTTAATATTTTAGTACAATTTTAACGTAACAATTTGAGAAAGAATTCTTTAATAAGTACTTTAGTTTCTTGAGTTGACTGATATAATTTCATTTGGTTGTCAATTTTAAATTATAACGTAACGTGGTTATAAAGTAAATAGATGGATGGACGATCAGCTGTTGTCTTTGTAGCACGTCATTGTATTACAAGTGCTTGTTTTGCGAGTTTTCGCAAATACTTTGAAGATTTATAGGTATCAACGAACCTGCGGTGATTCAGGGATCCACCTGTAATTGCGATAAAGGTAAGCGAGTTTTTGGTTGTTTAGGCTAGCAGTGAACCTTTGTAGTTTTTCGATTTTTTACGTTTGTTTGTGAGTTCGTAATTCTTGGAGCACATCGAATTTTCAGATAGTAACGGTATTACCGATCTGTAGGATGATTCGTGAAATTGAATTGTTATTTCAAACCAAACAATTTATGATTACAGATTTTATATTTGTTTTGTTCAACTCAACATTTAATTGTCGAGTGATATCTTGCGATTTATTTAGTAAAAGTTATGACTATTTTTGGGTTTGATGAACAAGAGTTTCTGTATTCTTGATTTCGTTGAATGGTAACGAGTGCCCTTTTTGTAGTTTGGTAAAGAACCACTTCCCTACCACAGAGCTATGTCCGTACCATGCACTTTGCCTGTACTGGCTGATGTTCTAATGAGTGACATGCTTGTAACACACGGTCTCATTACTAATTAGATATTGGTGCTATCTACAATAATTACTTCAACTAAGATTATGTTATAGTTTTTCATATAACGCACGGTGTGTCACTACGATAGTAAATTTCTGTCGAACTATTTTTGTTAGCTTACCTGACATGTTGATTTGCACTTTAAACTGAATTTACTGATCTGTTGTTAGTTGTTATGGAAATAAATAGAATAACAAATTCTTTATAATTAATTATGGGTTCTACAACCTTGGAAAACGAATTTTAAATATTCACTGTAATTTAAATTTTATTGCAAGTGCACTCAAAATATACACGACTCTCAACAATTTATACAAATGTAGAAAATCCGCTTTATATATAAGGTGAGTAAGAATAGTGTATTTGAATTTAGCTCACTACACAGCAGTCGAGATCAGTTTTCATTTAATATTTAATTGACGTAGATACATAATTTATGTACATTGCGTAACCATTGTTTTAAAGATCCGTTGCTTCTGTTTTTAATATTTATAAACAATTATTTTTAAAAATATTCAATAGACAAACATTTTTATTTAAAATTATTCCATAGAAATAAATTTGACGGAAGCATGGATTATTTTCTTTTGCAAATAACTTTTATAGGATTCTTTAGACAAACATTTATCACATTTAATAATTGAGTGTGTATCATTTCATTTTATTATTTTTTAGTTTATTTTTTAGACACGTTCGAGAATTCCTCAGGAACATTAGGTTTTTGGCTGTTGCCAATAGTTAAAAGATTTGACAGTTACTGTAGCCTACGATTATTGATTAATACCTTCCAATATGTGTAGGTATAGAAGGTTATGCAATTGACTTTTTTTTCACTATCGCTAAATCGACTTATTCGTGTGCGTGTGGGTGTGCTTGTGGGTGTGCGTGTGCGTATGCGTGTACGTGTGCGTGGCGTATGGATGTACGTGTGCTTGCGCATGGAGCTACGACGTAGTGTGAAGGCCAAAAAATGTTTATTGTCTCCAATTTACCTATACACTGCGTCCAAGATAAGAATTTTCACTATGGGGATCTGGGAAATGGTAATATATACAACTCCGGTTAAATGGGAAAAAAAGTTGTGTAATTAAGGAACCAAAAAAATCGATGTTGCGATTTTTTGTTTTTGAAATATTTGAAAAAAGTTGAATCTTTGAAATTTCCATTTTATTTTTTTCTGGCGTTATTATAAATGCTAGATTAAAAATACAAACACTTCTTCATGGCAACTTGTTACGGGCTTTAACATGGCATAGTCAGTTATTCAATCGGACGTTTCGTATTTTTATAGCCATCAACTAATTTTTTTCAAATACGGTCCTGATCTTTTGAAAACTGATTTAGAAAGGTTTTTTTATTACAAATGCAGTAAGGTATCACATTTGATGGTCTGTTCACGTTTTGAGCCTTTTATTGACCATCATCACGAAATTTTGAATACAAACCTGTATTTTCAAGAAGTTGATGCAGTAACTTTCTCGTGTGATTATTACACACACCATAATAAGGTTTCTTAATATTAGAAGTTAATACCAACAAAAAAATTCACGGTAAAAGGAGAAACTACTAATACCTTTCGTTTTCAGCGTAAATTAAAGTAAGAATTACTTACTTATAACTCTTATAATAGTTGTTCAAAAAGCTCTCCACTATTCTCCAAACACAAATAACACTGTCTTACAGTTGAATTCAAAAGATTGCGAAGTATTTGAGGCGTGATACTTTCAAACCCTTCGAGAACTAAGTTCCGTAATTGATTGTCACTTTCAATATTGTGTCGGTAAATATCATTTTTGACATATCCCCAGAGAACAAAATCAAGCGGTGTTATATCGGGGGATCGCGCTGGTCATCTTACTCTCTAATATGTTCCAATCAATTTTGCGGGAAACCTTGCCGATGAATATTCCTGGACGGCTCTGGAATTATGTGCCGGAGCACCGTCTTATAAAAACCAATAATCTTTACTATCCGCTTGAGATAAATCAACTAAAGCTGCTTCTACTTTTCTAATAAATCTTGGTAGCGTTCAGAATTTAAAGATCCGTTATAGAAATATGGACCTATTAATCGCATTCCGAATATTGCAGCCCACATATTAAAACCGAAACGGTGTTGGTGTCTGCGCACTTTGCAAACTATAGGATTTTCTTTCGCCCAATAGTGAGCATTTCTTCTGTTGAAAATTCCATTATTCGTCACCTGAATTTCATTCGACCAAATGATTTTACATAGAAATTGCCCATTATCTGCACATTGCCTGGTTTCACAGAATTCTCTGCGCCTCGCTGAATCCCAAGGTCGAAGTCCGTAACAAATTCTAAATTTAAATTTGTAAAATAAAATGAGCAGTAGAATGGGCCACTCCAATTGTTTGTTCAATGTGTGGTGTAGAAATTTCTGGGTTTCCCGTAACAGCTAATAAAACACTATTTGCTTTTTTTTTCATTGCAAAGTTTTTTACAGGAAAATACAGGCTTTTTAAATTTACCATGTTCTCTTAAATTGACTTACAAGTTCCTAAATGTGGTTTTATGAGGTTGCTGTCTCTCTGGATATTTGTTTAAATACATGCGTTCCGCTTCTTTGGAATTTCGTTGACATAGTATGTAACACGATAGATTTATTCTGTTTTAGAACATTACATCGTTGTTATGATGGAGATTCATGAAAAACTCTTTATCAGCTTGGAAAAATCAATTTATACATGTGTATTTTAGCAGTGTTTGATAATGATCATTTAAATAGATAACTTCAATGATAATTTTACAAACATTTAGTTTTTTATGTTAAGTGCTATAGTTAACAATATTTTATTTCAGTACTTTTCCTTATTTTATAAAATATTAAACACAAAGAAAAGTTAACTAAAGAAACGTTTTTCAAAATGCAGGTCTGTATTTAAAAATTTCGTGATGATAGTCCATAAAAGGTTCAAAACGCGATTAGACAATCAAATGTGACACACTTCTGAATTTGTAATAAAAACCTTTGAAAATCAGTTTTCAAAATCTCAGGACCGTATTTAAAAAAAAATAAGTTGATGATGGCTATAAAAATAGGAAACGTCCGATTGAAAAGCTGACTATGCCACGTTAAAGCCCGTAACAAGTAGCCACGAAGAAGTGTTTGTATTATTGCTCTAGCATTTATAATAACGCCAGAAAAAAAAATTAGAAATTTCAAAAATTAAAATTTTTTCAAATACTCAAAAACAAAAAATCACACCATCCATTCTTTTTGTCTCATTTTATTAGTCCCGTAATCGCACAACTTTTTTCCTACTTTTGTATTGTTTTCTTTTGTCGCTATCACCGCTATTGTTTCAATTATTATTGCAGTTTTTGTTCCTATTACTTTGGAAGCTATCAAATTTGGATTTCTCTTTCGATTAGCAGACCCACATGATATTAGTTCTTGGGTACTGTGAAGGTAACTACCGCGAGTTAGTGAGGTATCCAAACAGGAGAATTCCAAATCGTAAATCATAAGACCTCGACAAGCTCGAACGCATATTGCGGAGGAAGCTGTTCTTCAAATGATCGTTAATAATCCTCGGACCAGTACCAGAGAAACTGGGATGCCAAAAATCACTGTAAATCGGATCTTACCCGACCAATTGATTCGCTCATTCCACATAGAGCTAGTGCAAGAACTATTGTCACTTGACTACGGAGCACGTTTAAGTTTTTCACAAAATGTTCGGGAACGCAGAGCAGTCGACAACGGATTCCCCACTAATATCTTGTTCACTGATGAGTCTAGTTTTACGTCGTGACATGACGAACCTACACAATGAGCATATTTATGCAGATGAAATTCCCCATGCTATTAAATCCAGACATTATCAACGAGAATTTAAAATCAATGTCTGGATCGGAATTATTGGGAGTTGTATAGTTGGGCGTCCCGATGATTGCCTGATTGTGTGGATCGCGCTTGTTACCTTCGTTTCCTTCAAAAAAATTTGCATCGAAACATGTTCTTCATGCACGATGGTGCACCACCTTATTTTGCACGTGCTGTAAGGAAATGTCTTAATGAACAATTTGCTGGTAGATGGATTAGTAAGGGACAAGAAGCACTCATTGAATGGCCTCCACGGTCTCCAGATTTGAACCCTTGCGACTTCTTCATCGGGGAGCGTTAGAAACACAAATGTACGATTTTCAAATTAATAATTCCGAAGAACTGCGGAACGGAATTCAAAATGCTGTAAACGAATTATGAGAATTATGAGGAGGGTGCATCTAAACTTTTTTCGCCGAACCGACTTCTGGATTAATGAAAGTGTACGCCACATTGAGCACTTGTAAGAATAATTTTGTCTTTGTGTCCATGGTTATCTAAATGTAATATTTAAATTTTACTGAACTTGTCCTAAAAATATTGGTTATCAGTGTTTGCGAAAACATATTTTTCCTTCGAAACTATGCAAAATACGCAGTTTTTACAAGAGTCAAACAATGAAGATGATGAGCAAGCCTTCCCACTGAAAAGTTCATTTGTGATCGATTGAACCATAATTACCTACATCCAAAAATCTACGGTTTTCGAGATATTTGAGATTTCGTGATTTTGTAGTAATTCCCTATTTTCGTTCAGTTTAAGCCGATTCTGTAGGAATTGATCCTTTTAAATAGTAATTTTAGTCCAGTTTCAATAGTACCTAGAATATGTATTTGACTTAAAAAATGCAAAAGCATGGGGAATATACTCATAAGAAGAAAACTGTAGAGATTTAAAATCAGAATGTGAAAGAAACCAAGATCGATTTCAAATTTTCTATTGCTCATAACTTTTAAACTATTCTCTACACGTAGTGTTAAAATAGTCTAAAAAACTAGCTCAATGTTTTCATTTTCCGATAAAACCATTTTTGTCAAAATTCGTTCGATAGTTCCACCAGAAAAAGATTTTCAACCGCGCTACCTCTCGAAAATTCTAAATTGAGAATGATAAATCATTGAAGCCTTGATTCAATACAACTGAGAATATTATTCAATAATGTTACATTTTGTCTTTAAAATGACCACCACCATCTCTTATACAAGCTCGAGCTCTCTTTCTTATTTCTTGACAGGTAATTTTTCTTTCAAAATCATTCTTCATTCTTCTCTCTGCTTCTTGTGTCCTTTCTATTAATTGCTCACGGGTATGAATTTCTGTCGTATAAACTAAATGCTTCAGTCTTCCCCATATATGAAAATCCAAAGGCGTTAAATCCGGGCTTCTAGGCGGCCACGCAAGTGGTCCTTGCCTACCTATCCACCGGTTTCGAAACCATCCATTCAACAACGCACGAACATTTAGACAATAATGTGCTGGACAATCGTCGTGTTGATAAATTATGTGTTGTCCATCAATGGTAGGTATATTATCCAAACATTCTTCCATGTGGTTTCTCAGAAATTCTTCATATCTTCCCCCTGTCATTATATATTACTTATTGTACCGATCCAAACATTTACACTAAAATTCCTTTGGAAAGATGTTTCTTTTTTTAAATGTGGATTTACATCAGACCATAAATGTAAATTATATAAGTTCGCTTATTCCTTCTCTGTCGAATCTCGCTTCGTCTGTCCATAAAATTCTAGATAAAACTCGAGTATAATGGTATTGGTAAGCCATTCTTTTTCAACATAGACCAAACTTTTTTTGGAGGTCCCAAGTGCACTGGCATCTTTTCGGGTACTCATCGTGGGAGTATCTTCTATCGTTCAATTTAGGATTTGCCAGAGGTACCGCGGTTGTAAAGCTTTTTCTGGTGGAAGCATCGAACGAATTTTTACAAAAATGGTTATATCGGAAAATTAAAACATTGTACTTGTTTTTTTAGATACAGGGCTGCCCACTTACCCTACATTCTTTGATAGTACCTTTAATGTTAACTTTAGGAGAAAAGTTCACGAGACATTTTTTATTCAGATTTTCTTTGTTTACCATCCAATTGGATAAAATACAGATAGTGGCAAAGGACAAGAACACAACTCGTTGGAAACTCAACGAATTCACATACATCGCACTAGCAGAAAATCCAATAAGCCAAGTTAGTGTAGAAATGAAACCCATATGCGCGAAGAGCTTAAGCGCAATACACCTGCGCAATAAATTTCTGCACAACCACGAAAAGGTTATATACAGGGTGTCCCAATAGTGCGTATTCGGTCGATAGCTCCTTAGCCATTAAACTTAGAAGATAAGTTTAAATATGAAAGTTGTCTATTTTTATAAGTTGTATAATCTAAAAATAGTTTGGTTTCTACAGGGTGTAATATAAAAGCGGTACAATATAGAACTTTTGATTTTTAAATAGAACACCCTATATAATATTATATTTTTCGATTCTCCTTATAATTTTACATCTTTTTTATAAGAATTACTTACAAGCTAAATCTTACAGTTTTTGAGATATTTGCAAAGTTAACTAAAAATTTACATTTTTATGTAGTAATTCAAGTAGGCGTATCTCAGTTATTTTTAAAGATAAAAAAAATAATCTTTGGTATAGAATTTATTCATACATGAGCTTACTTTAATCTATTATCAAAATTGGATTTCAATATACACGGTGATCACAAAAATTAATTCAATAACATAAATTTGAAAATGCTATATCTTCATTTTTTTAAATGGCACACTATATTTTTTTAATGCCTTGTCTTCGTCTATTAATCGGCTTTCATTTCTATTAAATATGTTCTATACCTATCTTTAATAGTTTCGGAGATATTTAAGTTTGTTCAATTTTTTTCGTTGATAACACTGAAGAAGAGTAAAATTAGTCGGTCAAAGCAGGCTATGAATACATAAGAAACTAAAAACATATTAACTGAAATACAAACACTTAAAATTATAATAAATTTTCAATGTGACCACCATGTTGTTGCTGGCAAACATTCTTTGAATAAACGACAAATTTACTTTTCGTAACGTGGAAACATTTATATTTTGAATGACGTCTCTAATTCTTGCCGTCATATCATCTGCAGTCGTTAGAGGAGTTTGATAGACTTTTTCTTTAATCCAACCCCAAAGAAAGAAGTCCAGCTTTGTCAAGTCAGGCGATCTTACAGGCCAGAATATCGACCCTCCTCTTCCAATCCATTTGTTTTGAAACTGGATATTTAAATAATTTCTAACGTTTCTGCTAAAATGCGGAGGAACGCCATCTAATTGCAGCCACATTTCTCTAAGGGTTTGTAAAGGTAAATCTTCAATAAAAGTTTCAAATTCGTTGCGCAAGAAGTTTAAAAATGAATCTCCATTAAGCCCAAACATTAAGTGACCAGCGGTGTTGATGATCAACAGGAATTATAAATCTGGGATTCTCAGTATCGTAATAATGGAAATTATATCTATTAACGTATCCATTTTTGTGGAAAGTAGCTTCATCAGTAAATAAGATCGTGCTAAAATAGTTGGGTTTTTCTAAATTTTTATTTATGGCCCAATTGCAAAAGTTTAATCTATTAACGAAGTCATCCTCGTCTAATTCTTGTGCACAAGTTAGACATGGTATGGATGATATTTATATTTTTTTTATAATTCTATTAACTGATGTTTTTGAAACTCCAACTTCTAATTCCAATTGTCGGCAAGAAACGTGAGGATTTTCAATCATGGTTTGAAGAGCTAAATGTTCATTATACCTTCGTTAATTGCGGTTCTTTCTCGTTCTAAATTGTCTTCGTAATGAACACTGCCTGTTTGCTCGAAACGCTCTTTCAATCTTGCAAATGATGAAACTGGCGGGTGTCGTGCGTTTGGAAATTTTTGCTTATAAATTCGATGAGCTAAAAGACAATTTTTATCGCTTTCACCAAGGACGTAAATCATATTAACAAGTTCTTCTTTCGAAAAATTAATTTTTTAATTTAAGGAGTAAGCATACAATACTACACAAATATTAGCACTGTTTGACAAGTTTGATTTCTTCATTTGTTTTCACTCATCTTTTGTTTTACCCTCTTTTGATTAAATTGTTTAATTTTACGATGAATCGTTTAAAAACATCTCAAATATCTCTTAAAAATGGTGGTTTCATACAATATTTGTTATAATTACAATTTATGTATTTCAGTTAATATTTTTTAGTTTCTTATGTATCCACAGCTTGCTTTGACCGAGTAATGTTACTCTTCATCAGTGTTATCAACGAAAAAAATTGAACAAACTTAAATATCTCCGAAACTATTAGAGATAGGTATAGAACATATTTAATAGAAATGAAAGCCGATTAATAGACGAAGACAAGGCATTAAAAAATATAGGGTGTGCCATTTAAAAAAATGAAGATTTTGACATTAGATTGAAGTAAGCTCATGTATGAATAAATTCTATACCAAAGATTATTTTTTTATCTTTAAAAATATCTGAGATACGCCTACTTGAATTACTATATAAAAACGTCAGTTTTTAGTTAACTTTGCAAATATCTCAAAAACTGTAAGATTTAGCTTGTAAGTAATTCGTATAAAAAAGATGTAAAATTATAAGGAGAATCGAAAAATAAAATAATATATAGGGTATTCTATTTAAAAATCAAAAGTTCTATATTGTACCGCTTTTATATTACACCCTGTAGAAACCAAACTATTTTTAGATTATGCAGCTTATAAAAATAGACAACTTTCGTATTTAAACTTATCTTCTAAGTTTAATGGCTAAGGAGCTATCGACCGAATACGCACTATTGGGACACCATATATATATATATATATATATATATATATATATATATATATATATATATATATATATATATATACATATATATCCAGCACCTTATTTTTTTAGCCACTCTATGGGTACTACTTTCAAAATATTTGGCAGTAATATGTTTCAGGACATTCTCTACACGATAGTGATAGGTTTTCAATTGGACGAATTATTTCAAAACGGCGACTTTCAACTTCTTTTTTTTTAATGGAATGCAATAATTTTTTTTATTGTCGAGATCTTAAAAACATTCTTTTTACGATAGTATTTCGTTTTTCTCAAAAATTCATTTCTTTCCCTATCAAAAACATTTTAATTTTAATCTAGTAGCGCATGAATGTTTTACACTCGATGTTATTTTTGTCCAAATATCAAGTTCTAAAAAATATATGTTGGATTACTCAGTGGCTCAGCGGTAAAGGTGTCAGACCAGTAAGTGAAAGGTACTAAGTTCGAATCTGAGAGTAGTCAAGTGCTTGGGAAAAAATCATAGCATATGAATTCGACTCAAGTGCGAAAACAGTCCTTCTCAGGACTACCCTGATGGGGGAAGCAGAGTCCGCTTCTGAAACGACGCGCTCAAAAAGCAAAAACTGTGGAAATAGTCCGATCAACTCAACTAATGTTTCTTACTCCAATTCCGTAGTGGACAGGAGCGCTGTCATGCTGAAACCACACGCATTGATGCATCATCAAAGGTATACCTTCAAGTAAGATCGCAGTGGCGAAACTAGGGGGGCTGCAAGGTGTGCCAGGCACACCCCAGGCAAGCCGTGACACACCCCAGAAAAACGGAGCACTTCCCCATTTTTCATTCTTATCTTAAATTCCATCTAACAACTTAATTCGTTGAATCTTAAACCATTGCGATAAACAAACGAGTAGTAATAGTGACATAGTGATAAGTACAATTATTAATTATTATTTATTATGTAAGGACATTAGAATATTCGTCTCTTTCACGATGTAGTAAACCCAGCAAGCATAAAGACGCCGCAAAGATTAGTAGATTAGATTGGTTTACATACAGTTTACATTAACATTCTAAAAGATAATAAAGGAAGCGAGACTTGAAACTTAAAAATAGTGTAACATACCGGAAATGGTGACTCATTATTCCGAACAATCTAGATGTATGAATCATAATTACGATGCCTCGGCAGACGCAGACAGCAGCTTACGTAAATTATTAGTCATCGAACTTCTAGAAGATTCGAGAAGGGTTGCTTGCGTCATCGGTACCTATATAAACAACGCTGCAACGCACGATGAATTCATGGGGTTAGTACTTGTTATGGTTATGTTTAATGTTTTATGTAATATTATTATTATGAGCCAAGTGCCAATATAACCTGTGTTCGGTGTTCCATGTTCTGAGTCTTCTGTGCTGACAGCACAGTGCTGTGTGAAATAAAACATCAAAGCAAACAAATAGCCACTACCAAGGCCAACTGCCACAAACAACTAAGGACTAAGGTAATTTTACTTATTTGTATGTTTATTTTAGAGTATTATAAGATGTTAAAATTTTGATGGGTGAAAAAAAAGGAAAGATTGCATCACAAGTTTCAGCTAATAATAATAATAATAATAATAGTTTAAAGTTAAAACTGCAAAGGGATTTTGATTTGTACTTTCTTTCACGCCTTTTACTTGTTTCCCCATCAGTGTCCGAGCAGTTAGCTTCGGTGTTTATAAATTTGTTTTTATTTGCGTTGCAGATTGCAGATTGTGGGCGGTTTGAACATGAAGAAATTCAAAGACATACGATCGTTTTTCAAATCTGCCACAAATCAACCCGACAAAGATGAGACTGAGACAAGGCAAACGTCTACTCCAGTATGTGACTCAACAACAAATATTGAGATAGCTTGTGATTTAACACAATCTTCAACTTCAAATATAGAAAATGTTGGTGGAGGCATACGAGAAGATGTAAATAAAGCCGCTGAAGAAGGGCAAGGTAGCAAAACATCCGATGTTTTTACATCTGCAGAAACAAATCAAAGAGGACGAAATGATCCAGAAGATCAAGATCTGGGAACTCTTGATAGTGGTCCTTCGCAGCCAAGGGGCCCAAGGGTTGTTTTTCCAAAAAGTTCATTTGGAGATAGACGGAGATCGTTTTCGTCTCAATTCTTTGATACTTATCAGTGGCTTGAATATAGTGTGAAGTTAGATAAAGCGTTCTGCTTTGTCTGCAGACATTTTCGGCATTCTGCAAATATTCGAGATCAAAATGAAAAGTTTTCGATTAATGGGTTCAGTAATTGGAGGAAACGAAGTGAGTCGCTTAAAAAACATGACACCTCTTTGGCTCACAGTGACTGTATGCAAAGGTTTGTAGGCTACAAGCATTCCTTGAAGGCCGGAGATGTTCATAAGAAGCTAACCATACAACATGAAGAAATGATAATACAGAACCGAGATTATGTGACAAAATTGATCGACATGATTTTATACTTGACACGTCAAGGGCTGCCACTCCGAGGACACCGAGAAGACGCAACATCTACTAACCGAGGAGATTTTCTGGAGTTGGGTGAACTTATGGCAAAACGTGACACGAATTTTTCGATGCATCTAGACAGACATATCAGTTATTGCTGTTGCAAAATACAAAATGAAATATTAAGCATCGCATCTCAACTTGTTATTGAACAGATTGTAGAAGAAGTGCGGCGATGTGGTTTTTTTTCGATAATGGTTGATGAAGCTAGGTGTTACAAACAAGAACAATTGTCCGTGGCAATCAGATATACCGTAGGCTTGGAAGTTGAGGAACGTTTTCTTGGTTTCGTAGATTGTTCTTCTTCTGGAGATGCCGAGAGTTTAAAAATACTTATTAAAAAGTATCTAAGTAAATGCAGTTTGCTGAATAACGCCATATTAATTGGCCAATCTTATGATGGAGCCAGTGTTATGTCTGGGAAACACCAAGGACTGCAAGCCAAAATAAGGGTGAATCATCCACAAGCCATTTACTTTCATTGCTTGGCACACAGGATGAACTTGGTAATTGTCGACAGTTGTGCTAAGGTGTCTACTGCAGCTGCATTTTTCAACACTCTGGAGGCAATATACTTCCACTTTTCTCAACCCGGTCATCACTCTAATCTCATAAACGCCCGTGATGCTCTAGGTATAAAGTCGGGGGGCGAAATGGAAAGTCTTAGCAGTACCAGGTGGAGTTGTCGATATGAAAATTGCAAATCCCTTTTGAAAAATTTCCAAGCAATTCGAAATGCTCTGGATGAGGAAATTGAACAAGGGCGAGACAAAAATTCTGTAGAAGCACTTGGAATACAGGCATCAATGATAAAGCCACAATTTATCGTTTTTTTGTTCGTCTTCCATTCAGTGTTAATGGTTGCAAATGTACTGAGTAAATATTTTCAGACAAAAGATGCCACACTAGGTCAGGCTAGTGATATCATACTACTATAAGTAGCTTTGAAGAGAAGAGGAACAAATTTGAGGACCTGTGGAGTGAAATAGAAAAATTCGCAGGAGAACAAGACATTTGTTTGAAGCCTTTAAGGATTTCAAAAAAAAGGAAGCAACCACAAAGGCTTAATGAATATCTATCTGACTCAACCCTGGGTAAATCATCTCTGATCGACATACCTGCAGGAACTACAGCTCCCGAATACTGGAAAGTCAACATTTACTACCAAGTCATGGACAACGTGATTGGCAATATGAAAAAACGATTTGAAAATCTTCCCCTTGCAAGATCGATTGATTCCTTTATGAAGCTAGATTTGGATCAAGCATTTGAGTTCGTCGCCAATTATCAGAGGGCCTTCAATATCGAAATCTCAACACTTCAAGCTGAAGTTTTAGTGATACGAAATTTATTCAAAAATAAAAATCTTGAAATCACGTTGGAAAATCTAAAAGTTCAAGTGAAGGGGGATCTGACTCCAAATCTTTACAACTTACTACAAATTACTGTAGGCCTTCCAATCAGTTCAGCTGGTTGCGAAAGAAGTTTCTCCGCTATGAGGCGGATAAAAACATGGCTGAGAACCACAATGGTACAAGATAGATTTTCAAATTTATCACTTCTCTGCTTTAGTTAAGCAGATATTGTCGGCTGAACAAGTTCTCTCTGTTTTTATAAAAACAGATAGAAAACTAAAATTAGTTTGAAGTTTTTTTTATTCATACTTATATGTTATATTTCCTAAATAAAATGTGAAAACAAGAAAGTCTTTTACTTAAAGTAGGTATATGACAAACCATGATGATGAAAACCAAAATTGTTTAAAATTGAGAGTGAAAACAAGATTGACGTAGTTTTCATGCGCATGCATCTATAAAAAAGTGGTGTGTACGCCCCAACAAAATTTTTATACGCACCCCTCCCCAAAAAGATCCCGTGAGGCCTACCCCCCCCCCCCCCCAGAAAAATTTTGTAGTTTCGCCACTGTAAGATCGGCAAATCATGCCTCAAAAGATCGAAATAAACTTGAGAGTTTAAATGTCTATCGAAAAAATATGGCCTCACTGCATATTTTCCAAGAATTCCACCCCACGTGTTTAGCGATAATCTGTGCTGAAGGTCAGCTTTCCTTGTCCATGTGCGTTTATATTAGAATAATAATGGTAATTGTGACTGTTCATAAGCCCGTCATTCTGGAACGTTGATTCGTCCGTGAATAAAGCATTATTAAAAAAGTGTCTATCATTGGCCAATTTTTCATCAGCCCAAACGACCTAAACGGTAATTCCCAAGAATTTTCTTGAGCCTTTGAAACTGGTATGAATGAAAATGGACGCTTTTAATAGTACGCCAAGCTGATGTCCTGTTAACTTCTGAAATTTCCCCAATTTGCTTAGCATTTCTTCTTCGGTCTTCAACCTAGGCTGTCATTATTCCTTTGTTATGCTCACTCGGGATGGTTTTTAATACGCGACACCCCCCCCCCTTTCCCCCATGAGGCTACGAATCTTACAAGAAGATTTTGAAATGCTGCTATTTCTGGATGGCGTCTATCAGGGTACCTCTCTTTATAGACGCGCGTAGCCAATAACGGGTTCCGAAAACGTACGCCGAGAATCAACCAGTTTATTGTTTGGAAAACATGACACTTTCGATTCGATTTTGGGCCTTTTTGACAAAGTGAAAGCGATAATGTGTCAAATAGAATCAACTGAAATTAAACCGACATATGTAGTCTGCGTATTGCGACTATTATAATGATGGCCATGGCAACTATGTTAAATGTGTTTATGATTAAAAAACAGGATACTCTCTGAATAACATTTTTTAAAACTGTCGGTTTTTTTTCTTCATATTCCTGTTTTTTTAAGTTTAGGTAATAATAATTAAATATCTGAATCAAATAGTGTTTGTTGGTTCTTCAATTTTATTTTGAGGATTGGGCGAAAAACCAAAATAAATAATTCAAACTAAGGTCGTTATCGCGGAAACTATTAACTTTAGATATAAGACATATTTAACAAAAATCAAAGACAACTTAAAAAGCAGTTCATTCGCGAAAATATATACAGGGTGTTCTATTTCGTTGCTCTGCTGCCAACGATTGAATACTTATGATTTCTTTACTGAATGTTAATTTCGGAGAGAATTTTTTTAAAACATTTATTTTCTCCTGAATAAGTGGACTTAAGTAGGTGGAAGGTCAAACAAACTTGGCTTAGAATCTAATATATATATATATATATATATATATATATATATATATATATATATATATATATATATATATATATATATATATATATATATATATATATATATATATATATATATATATAAAATGCGAAAATACTAGCAATACTAGCATTGAATTTAAATGAAGAAACTGGAATTCGTCTGAACTCAAGCCGAATCGCGAGCATTGTAGTTCTACGTTCCCGATGCCTCAAAGTATTTAAACCTCAGTGCTGAACTTGCAACGTTGGCCGATATTTTACTTTATTCGTTTTATAACCAAATGCGTTTTCAAAACAAGTATATGAGAATCTTTATATTACCGCCAACAAAATTTACGTGAATAAAATTGTAAAAAAACAAATTTAAGACAGTTTTTTTGTTTAAAGTCTGTCCAGAAACGAAGCGATGTTTGGCAGATTCCAGTGGCGTTGGGTTGTTTTATGATAAAAAATATAAAACTGAAGTAATATTGATAAGATATCAACCCCATTTTTAATAATTTTAAACTAATTAATAACTAATAATTGAACTAGAAAGTATGTACTGTATTTGGAATCACCCTTTAATAGATTTTAATGTGTTGTAAATGTATAATCAGTTCTACATACATAAAGACAAAATTTACATCGATTGGGGTTTTAACCTTGATGTCGCAGTTGGTTAGCGCGGTACTCTAGCAAAGTACAGTTCGTAGGTTCAAATCCTACTCGAGGTAAACTTTTTATTTATGTATTTAATAAAATTAATAATAATTGTTAATTACATATTTACCTTTGAACTTATTCGTTCATAACAAAAACTTATAATGATATAATTAGTCATTTGTTTGTCTGCAAAACCCTGTGATGTTTACTTTAGAACTCAACAACAGGTACGTCCCATTGTTAAAGGATGAGCAGCTATTGATAAATAACTTACGTTGTAACACTTTAATATGGAAACGCTATATTACACTTTAGCCATAGAGCACGAGGTTTTAGAGTCTATTGATACAGAGAGCATAATAAAACAATTCACAAAGACCAAATGTCGAAAAGTTAAGATTTTTTAATTTTATTAATATAACTAAGTAGGTACTTTTGTTGTTATTTTTACTTAGATATTGTTTGTAACTTTGTCAGTACCTATTGTTTTTTTTTTATATATTTTGCAAGCAAAATTGAAAAATATATAAAGGCAGTTTTATAATAAAAAGTTATAAATAAATAAAATACCACATATTAGTTTATCACTTCCATATTGACATTTGAACTAATGGGGCGCAACGAATGGTTTTGGTCGCGGGGGGCATGTATTCAATGTCCGTACCTACTGGGGAACTTAAATTTGTGTTTCTGCACACTTTGTGAAAGTAAGTAACTTAGAATATAAAATACCAGGACGGAGTTTTTGTCAATTATGGGTGTTGCATATGGCGGAAAACAAGTTTCCGGTTAATAATACATAATAATGAATATATACATATTTTAAATTATGTAATATCAAGAATATATTTTTAAGCTACAATATAACTAGACTTGCATTTATGCAAAAAAATATGTACACTTCCTGATACAATAAAGTTAAAAACATAAATTATGACATTTTAAAGTTAAATCTTGCGGAACAACGATCGTTACGCCTATGAATTAAGACCTTAACCCAAATTAAACCTTGTATTATGTAATATTCAATAAAACTCTACTTAATGTGCACAACGTTGTTATTATAAACACTTGATTATTACCGGTAATTATCATACAGGATACTTTAGAACAGTTCAAAACATTCAAAACACTTTTACAAACATCACTTTCTTCGATCAAACTGTAAAGAACCAGCGTCCTTTACGTATGCTTTTTAGAATAAATTATTTGCGGACCATCCTATATCTAAAATTTCAAAAGTTTACGCGATATTGCACAACAAATAATTTATTTATTTATTTATTTGCGATAGAATACGCAAATGGGGTGTGAAATACGACGGTATCAGCGACCCGATTTCTTTCTTGGAAAGAGTACAGGAATTACAAACCTGCTACAACATTACAGACCGTGATCTATTACTCACCCTTCCGGAATTATTAAAGAAAAGCACCCTGTTATGGTACAGAAACCATCAACAATTCTGGACGACCTGGAAAGATTTCTTGGTCAGTTTTAAATTACAATTTTTACCACCGCGACATCAATTTCAACTGGAGGAGGAAATCCGCAATAGACTGCAAAAACCCCGAGAAAAGGCCACCGAATACGTGACTGCCGTCCTGACCCTAATGCGCCGCCATGGAAACATGTCCAGAGAGGAACAGTTACAACGTATGTATGACAACCTGAGGGTGGAATATAAATATTACATCCGCCAGAGAGATTTCAAAGACCTGACCGAACTTCTCGAGTTGGCCACCCAATTCGAAATGCTACCTCCGCGGACGCACTCGCCATCTCCCAGTCTCAATCGCCAGAAGGTACACTTTAGTGGTCTAACACCAGCTCCTGACACACCAGCACACCGGCACCGCGAAATCAACACCACTACAACCGTTCCAACACTGATCACCACCCCGTATGACCGCTCCACCGTCTGCTGGAGATGTGGAAAAACCGGACACTCAAAGAGGTGTAGAGAACCGTTTAAAGCTTTTTGCTCGAGATGCAGCAAAGGTGTATTATCCCGCGACTGCCCCTGTCCGCGGTCGGGAACCTCCAGACGCCGGTAAAGGAACACCAGGAACTTTTTACTACCCCGGCTCTGAAACCTGGAAACAAAACAACCGCCAGCGAGTGGACCACTTGGCTACAAACCGTAGCGCAGTTTACACGAAAGAAACCAGATAAAAGATTAGATCGTTCCTACGATGATAGACTCTTCCTAGAGATTCTGGTCTTTAAAAAAACCATAAATGCTTTAATTGATACCGGAGCATCCCGAACATATATAGGCGAGAAAGTAAAGAATTTACTAATTAACAACCGTATATATCCGAGCACGCTAAAAGCTGCAACTGTACGTCTTGCCGACAGTTCCATGACTGAAACCCGCGGCTTATACATTTTCCCCGCCAAGATAGGCACAAAAACTCTCCAGTTACCGGGCTATTACATACCCCAACTGTCCACCGACATTGTGATTGGATTAGACGCGCTGGAACATCTTCAGGCCACTCTACACATACACCAGAAACAACTAGAAATCGCCGGAATACGTATCCCATTACAAAGTTCCGTACAAGGAGGCTTGAGTGGAATTCATGGCCCAGACGAAGACCAACTACCAATGATAACGTCGAGAATATAACGGCTATCAAAAACCCGCGTATTCGAAATCATATAAAAGCAAAGGATAAAACCAGAAATGCTATCTCCCACAACATGGCACCGTATAAACCCTGCATCCGCCGAAAGATCCCGATGAGAGTCTCGCCCTGGCAACCGCACCGCTACCGCCTACCCGGGACCGAGGGCTTAGAAGCAGCCTTCGTATCACGACAACGTTCCCCGGTCCGGGAACCATATTCACCTCCTGCGCGCCGCACACCGTCCCCCGGACCATCCGACAGGGAAACAGAGTGGTGTTGGTCACCGCCCCGCCTTCACACCGTCGGTAGACCCCGGATACACCAGAACATTTACGCCGGAGAGCCGAGGTCACCAAAAAAATCCAGGACCTCCAGATCCAAGAGGTCCCCGAACCGGCCCGCCTTATGCCGCCGCCCCCGGTAGGCCTTAACCGCCGCCAGCGACGCAATCGCCGCCGCGTCAGCGTCATCATGCCGGATGGCGTGAGGGTGAAGGTCAAGCGGACGGATCTCCCACAAGAAGAGGAAAGGGTGGTATGTAAAGAACCAGCGTCCTTTACGTATGCTTTTTAGAATAAATTATTTGCGGACCATCCTATATCTAAAATTTCAAAAGTTTACGCGATATTGCACAACAAATAATTTATTAATCACCGCTGACGTGTATTTCTTAAAACCAGTAAGTTTTTGCACGTCAGAACGATCTCAACCAATCAAATAACGGCATCCCCCGCACGGTAGCCGCGAAGCCGCCCACAGATGCACCTTTATAAACCCGCGACGCGCGTGAAGAAAGGAATGATGAATCGAAGTAGATTCAAGTCAAGCCGATATCCAGTAGCCGTTCGCACCGATTGCTTCGTGTAAGCACCGACCTGTTAATCACCGCCGAAGAGTCCATCGCGATCGTGTGATAACGCGCACCACCTCGCACCGGGCAACCTAAAATTTAATCCTGTACTGCCATTGATAGACACGTAAGTTGTAAAGTTATAAAATCTAACAATTTACAATCAAACACTACAGAACGTAAATAACGCCGGGCTGAGTCTCCAGGAGTTATAACCTTACACTAACGCCAAGAGTGCCACGCAGGGTATAATCCCGACGTCACTCGCAAACACACAGTACACTAACACCCAGAGTGCCACGCAGGGGTAACCCCCACGTCACTCGCAAACACTTGAGGGTGAACGTTTGTTACAGGGCTGTAAAGACCTACGACCTTTCTCTTAGTCTATCCGGTTAAGACAGGCCATAGCCTACGTCTTCTGAGTATTACTGAGACCCCGCTCGAAACTCATACATACAATATATACAGACAAACACAATAACCATACACGGTGTCTTTAATCGCAGGAGAGTATACACGAATCTTGTTGCATAAATTTGTATTCAGAATAAACCAGCGCGAAACACGTAGTGTAAAAACATTTGTACATAAGTTAGGAAAATCCGTCGGAGAGTAAAACATTAGATAGTACGTAAATTATCCCATGTTTACCGGTATTAAATAATATAACTACGACCTGGTGTATATTACGATTTACCTTAGTAAATTCATATTTTTTTAATATCCAGTATTTCGTTCTCCTAATAAATTGTAGATAATTATATTTAGTATAGAAGTCCGTAATTAATCCAGTTAGATAAATAAATAACAAAATCAAACCGGTTATAACTAAATAAAGACAGTCCAGAGATCTTGCATTTGCATACGCGGATCTCGCGCGTGTATTACTTCCTGGGAGCGCGACATACCAGCTTCAACGCTCCAGAGTTACTGAAGAATAAATAATTATGCCATGCGCATAAGCCGAGAACGATTTTGATTTTCTCCGTCCGAGTTCGTTGCACTGGCGCCGTTGAACAAAACTGTATTAAAGTAACCGTACCAGCTTCTGTAAATACAGGACCGTAATATAAATATTACATACTAAGTAAGGAGTAAGTTAAGATAATCCATATATTTATATTTCCAGAAACGATTACGTACCTAGAAAGCAACCCCCAGGAGAGCGACTAAGGAGCCGGAAAGAATAAATACATTTGTTAATTAATTGTTTATTTATTGTAAAATTAATTAATACACGTTTTAAAACGCTTTAAGAGATTTATTTAAGGTGACAGTGTTAAGCCTATCAAGTAATTAATACGAGCCACACCCCGTTTATAATAAATTATAAACACGACTGAGCAAAGCCGAGGCAAAATAAAACCCCGTTGGGTTACCAAACCAGAAGGCGCGCAAATTACAAATAATAAAATATTAAAGAGCGCGGAGGTTAATACAAAACCACCAATAATGAGTCATACTTGGGTGTTCAGTATGGCGAATTCCATCGCAATTTTTAAATACGGTATATAGCTCAACGTTCCTTCGTAGTATTTTATATTCTAAGATAAGTAACTTGCATAAGTATGAATCAACATGTTTTTATGTGTATCACTAATTTCATCCTACTTTATACATTAAATGTAAGGGCCCGTGAGTCCTTACTGACATAACCTAACGTAACTTAATTGACTTAGAAATTACAAAAGTTGGTACTTCGGATAAAGGAATTAAAGGTTATGTGCAGGAAAAGCAATTACATGTAATGAAGTTGTGTTTATTAATTAATAAAGATTACAATTTATGAAATAAAATGACTTTTGGGAGAGCTACATAAACGTTGTTCGTAATTATAGTATAAAAATATAAATGTTCTAACCACGGTACTAAATATATCTAGTACCGTGGTTCTAGCTAAGATATTAAGGAAAGTGTTTCTCCAAACCCTTTCATGTGAATTTAAACTCCCAAGTTACGATATTATAATATAACGTCTGATTTTAAATAAAAACATTAAACTAACTTTAGTGTTGTGAAAGAATAATGGTGCTTTTAATGTGCGTAATAATTTGACGTAAGATAAAACAGTTCATGAGATTGGATTATCGCAAATCAAGAAAGGAGCACGAGTGAATTATCGATAAATGAAGGAACATTGCGATTTATGTGTAAGGCGGCCATGGACTGTAAAATTCAGGAAAGAATTAACCAGTGAAAAGGTCAATTAACTGATATTTGAAGACAATGTGAGGTAAATCCTCACAAGTGTTTATCGAATCGATGGATGTCGTGTGGGTGAAAAAATTTAAAACAAAAGATAGTGCTACATTAGGATTAACCTTAGATAAGGCAATGGATTAACTGTGTTACATGCACCAAATTTGGAAGGAAATGGTCTTCAAACACGTACACTATTTTAAATATTAGTTTTAAATAGCCAGGGTAATATAAGATTTAGAATAATAATCTCTATGAGTGTAACAATGTAATTCAATCTAATTTCCAAGTTTTGTCAATATAGGTATAAAGTAATGTAAATAATTTTTAATTTTCTTTTAAAGTGGTAGGTTGTCAAAATTATTTATTTTTGAGACTTAAGTTTTCTTTATGGACATTTCGTTTGCAACATTAATGTTGATTTAGAGTGACGCAAACCTACAATATTAGATCAAATTAATAAATGCACGGTTTAGGTTAGGTCAATACTCGCGCGCGAGTATTGACCTAACCGAAACCGTGCGTTTACTAATATAACCTAATATTGTACGAGTATTGACCTAACCTAACCTAAACCGTGCATTTATTAATCTAAATCTGACATAATATTGTACGTGTATTGACCTAACCTAAGACATGAGTCGGGAGTTATGCATATTGTACGCTTCTTGTTTCCGTAACCACGCTCTAATATCTTCCCTAGGGGCATGTTTATAAATCTAAACTAACATTGACGAGTGCGCCCGCACACAAGACCCAAGGCCGGTAACATTCTCGTTTCTCGCGCGTTTCGCTCTTTAAAAGTGTAATCGTCATCGAGTGAGCATTATTATAATGTATTCTCCTGTTTATGAACCAACATCAGCGGACATTAGAGATTTTACTGACTTGTTAATAAACTATTACAACATAACCGTTTAAGATGATGATGGAAACAATGACGTGGATCAGATGAATGTATCTCACATCCAAGATGGTGGTGATGATTCATAGACGAGGAAGACGACCGATGAGGTAGAGGAGAAGGATGAATCTCGAAACCATGATGATAACGGAGACGAATCACAGTTGAAGAAGAAGAAGACCGATAAAAATGTGATTAAACAAATGATGTATTGTTCTTTATAATAGATTTCCAAAAGCTAAGCTTTCCTTCAATTTTAGGTTTTAGCAAAGTGTAAGTTAGTGCAATCCGTATTTTTGAACTGTAAGCTAGTTTTCACAAGCTCTAAGTTATGATTTGATTGATTGAGATTGATTTGGTTGATTGGTTGACATTGATCTGATTGTTTGATTTGATCCAACGTGATTTGCTTAGGATTGATCTGCTTAATTGATTTGATTAATTCGATTTGATGTGATTCGTTGATTTCTTTGTTTGAGAAAGAGACGAGAGAGGCGAGGGAGAGACGAACATGATCAACCTCTATTACAGAAAACATTCATTAGTCTTTACACCACTAGATGGCATCACAAATAACTCTAATTAGTCCCAGATATATGCCGCTAAGCGACGGCGCCTCTATTACTGAAAACATTCCTTAGTTTAAAAATATACCACTAGATGGTGCCACAAACAAAACCCTGATTAGTCCTAGAAATGTAATGCTAGGTGGTGCCACCTTTATTACAGAAAATATTCATTAGTTCATACACAACTAGATGATGACACAAATTCAAATTTCCCAACAAGGGGCCGCGACAGGAGGGCGCAGGCCCTAACACAGGTTCCTATGTCTGTCTCTCTTATAAGTTAGTAATAGGTGCCTTATTAGAATACAAGTTCAAATTTCTCGCAATGAGTAATCAGAATGTAAACACTTAAATACAAGTTCAAATTCAAATTTCCCGCCGAGGGACTAGGGGCTAAGTCCCGAAAGCAAGTTGCGAAGCGCTATGTATGTCTTATAAGTTAGCATTAGGCCTCCTTATTATAATTAAAGTTCAAATTTCCCCTCATAGATGGCGCCACAACAATCCCTAATTAGTCCTACCGCTAAGTGACACTTTCTTTATTATTATATATTAAAATATTCATTAGCTCATACACCACTAGATGACCCCATAAGCAAATTCAAGTTTCGCAACAAGGGGGCACACCTGACACAAGTTCTTATAGCTGTCTTATGAGATAGCATTAGAGCCCTCTATTATATTACTATTCCCAGCCCGTGGGGGGGCCACGACAAGAGGGCGCAGACCTAACACAACTTCTTATAGCTGTCTTATGATTCATGTCTCATTAGAATATTTTCAAATTTCCCCACCGTAACCATTGCAGAGCCTTAAGCCTCCAATCAGAGCTCACAAGCTGGGTGGAGCTAAGAACCAATCAGAAACTAGTCTGGTAAAGATGCTGTCCTTACGACCACCAATCAGAACATTGTATGCGCACGCAGTTGCCTACCTTCCAGGGGCTGAACTGCCAAAAAGGCTTTTAATACAACCAAAAGAGTTGTAATTAGGGTGAAAATTCCATCAAGGGGCTGAAAATGACCCCCGAAAAGAAGCCATAAAGAAGGAGTGAACTGACAAAAAGCTTCTTAACACTACCAAAAGTGCTTTAATTATGGTCAATATTCCATCATGGGTTGAAAATGGCCTCCAAAAATAAGTCATAAAAATGGAGTGAACTGACAAAAAGGTTCTTAACATAACCAAAAAGACTCTAATTAGGGTGAAAATTCCATCAAGGGTTGAGAATGGCCTCCGAAAATAAGTCATATAAAAAGTGGTGAAAAATATGGTCCCTACGTGGGCATATAGAAAAATTGCGGCCAAGGTGCCCCAGGTCACAAAAATCCAAGATGGCAGCAAGTGGCTCCCTTATACTAGCAGGTTAGTATCAATGTTAAATTAAATTAAAATCACTACCTTCCACATGAGATAATTTCGATCTTGTGCTTCAATAAAAAACTTGTTTACATCATCTCCAGTTAATATGTTCGACTTTTTTTGCTTTGTATCCTGTGTTCTTATTAATAAATGCTATCAAATTTGGAAATTTTGATATATCAATATGACGCCTAATCAGTATCGTAGATTCTAGCATCGAATAAGTATGTACTCCAAAGTATTGACGATTTGTATTTTTCTTCTTTTTCTAAGAAATATGCAACTAACACATTTTCATATTAAAATACTTATCTTTTTTGGGTTTTTAATGGTGTATTTGTACATCAATGTAATACAATCTAAACGTTTCGATAACACTTACAGTTATCTTCGTCAGTAGTAATATTTATTCAAATTGTTAAAGATGTTTCAACAATTTTGTGAAATTTTAAAATTAAAACATAAACATAAGCCTGCTATTAATAATAACAGTTTGATTAACGTATAAACCCGGAATCTAATTTTAATAAATAATAACTAGATCATTAAAAAATTAAATACTGTTAAACTGTCTTGAAGATGACAAATCAGAACACTCTCTAACGGTCGAAGGCTAACAATGAAAAATGTCAACCAAAAAACAAACTTAACAAAATTTAATCAAATTATGATGTAAGTGTAAAGTAGTGAAAAACTTAGATAGAAGTCTGTTAAAATTATTAGGGTGTTTATATCTCAATAGCTTCACGTTGTAAACGAACATAATAATGAGTTTGTCTAGAGAATATTTCCTTATTGTCAAATTTAATGCCATGATTTAAATTATTTAAGGTAAGGTCAGCTACGGCAGACTTCTCTGGTTGATATAATCTACAAAATCTCATATCTTCTTTACATCTTGTATCAAAGCTACGTTTTGTGATTCCAATGTATACTTTTCCACATGAACAAGATAACTTATACACTCCGAAAAATGATAATGGGTTTGAAACATAATGTCATATTTAATTAGAATATTTTCAATTCTATTTGTAACATTAGCTATGAAAGTAAGAAAAGCAGTACCAACATTAAGAACTGGTTTTTCTTTAAGGTTATGTCTAGAAGGTGTAATAACATTATGAATATCAGTAAGTGAATATTATCTTGTAAGGATTTTGTTAAATATTTATATTCAACTTTCAAAAATTCAGAATCACAAATTCGTTTTGCTCGATTTACTAAAGATTTGATTACATAATTTTTTGACGGGGGTAGTGGTTAGATAATTTGTGTTTAAGTTGAGAGTTTTTCCGATACAGACAAAAGAAAAGAAAAAAAAGGCATTTTTTTATTCGTTAAGGCTTAGTTACTACTCTACAAAAAAAATGTCATTAAAAAAGAAAACTTGCTTAATATTTAATTATCTTTAATCCAGGTCTCTTCGCTTTTTTCGATAAGATTAGCAGTTTTCGAGACATTCACATAATGTAATTTAACAGCCTCTATAAAGTACATTTATTTGTAAATAGATTTTAACTAAAAATTTGAGAGAACCGAGAAATTTTAAAAGCAACTCTAAATTTAGAGTTTCATGAAAATATGTTACGTATTTTTAGGATATCATGACTACAGCCACACGCACGGGGATCAAGTCGAAAATGGTTTGGATGGTCTTCAAAATACTGAAAATGGGTAAATCCGTTGACAGTCGAGATCGATTTTTTTTCACGAAAACGATACTTATGGGAAAGTAGAAATGGAATTTGCAAAAAACCGCATTAACCACATTCAATATTTCCATTAAGAAAAATTATATTGAACAAAATCGACAGATTTGCCGGTTGTCGACCATCTAAGCCGATTTATTGTAAAGTATGTTCTGGGCTACATAACATAGGGATTCATGTAACAGTATTAATATGCCCCCGGTTATCGACCTAGTCTTGCACTGCCGGTCGTAAAATAGCCCTTTTTTTGACCACCTACTAATTGGTAGGTAGGTAAGTATACCTATGCCTAGGTACCTGATAGGTAGATACACAGGTATTTATTTACGTAGGTATATAACATGCAGCCGAAAGTATAAAAAAGTAAATCTTTCTTAGATCATCCGTATGCAAAACCTCAGTATCTACGTAGGTTTCAAAAGGATGTAGGTAGGTACTTATAACAGTACAAAACTGAAAACTTTGTGAAAAACTAAAACGTGACTAAAAGTAAATGAAATATAGGTACCTATAAGGTAGAAACACTATAGGCATTTATTCATGAATTGTTTAACAAAAATGACATTTATAGCCCTTACGGGCTCTTTATATGGGATGCCAATCAATTTAGTACAACCCAAATGGTTCCAATTTGGGCAGCAGTATTTTTTTTTGTCAGTATCGCTGTCTAAAACTTCTTCACAGCAACGCAGTAAATTTTTTTCTTAGGGCCTTTTCTAATTTTATTCTTTTTTCTTTATCTTTCATTGCATAATATCTCCTCCACTAATCCGACGATATACCACTCGGAAGCTTCACCTTTTTGGAACTAGTATTTCATTAAACTGAATTATTATCACTGCCTGAATATTTATTTTAGGTGCAACATCGATAGAATTAGTGGAAGTTAACCCAGTGCTTGTTTTGTTGTAGATTTAACATTATTAGGTACATGTTCTTCAGATTAAGATTCAGACTCGGTAGAAATGATGTCGAATTTGACATCAACGTCTTTAGGTTTAACATCAGCGGTATGCAGAGTTTCAGTTTCTTCAGTTCCTCTTAAGAAATTGATTCCATTTATTCACTTTTTGCTTTTATTTACTTCAGTTTTGATTCCGTAGCTGTATAATTTCTTTTCATTTTTTTTTTTTTACTTTTTCGGTTGATTTAAGATCTGGTTCACTAATTTGTCGCCTAACGTTTAAATTAAGCTTACTTGAAGCATCTTGGTTCTCTTTATACTGTTTTTTACACATTTAGTGAAGTCAACATTTTCAGAATTCAATGGAAACAGTCTGGATCTTCTAAACCCGTTCATTATATGTCTTTATATATATATATATATATATATATATATATATATATATGTGTGTGTGTGTGTGTGTGTCAGAGAGTGTTTCATGAAACACTTGGGTAAAATTAGTTTTAGTAATAGACTTATTAATATTTTTCGGCTTTGCTTGCCATACTCTTACAATATTCTTCCACTTCTATTTGAGTGGTTTGAAAACGCTTACATTAGCCGACTGGAGTGTATCCGTCGTATTAGCCGGTAAGACATAAAGAACAGTTATATTCTTATCGCAAAACTCACTTAAAACCAATGTCATATGATAATAACTGCTATCTATTAGAAGGAGAACGTTTTTTTTTATACCATTTTCTGGAATACATCTGTTCAAATCATTTAATACATATTCGTAGAATGTGTACCCCCGTAAACCCGAGTTATGCCGACGGCAGTATAGCTGCTGATAGGGTCACCCTTGTCGGTCAGGGCGAAGGCGAGGGGTCAAACTAAGCATGTACCCTGGTCCTCCAGGTTGAGGTTGAAGCTATGGGCTTGCTGCCCATTCTTCATAAAAAATTAATATTTGCAAAATACTTTAGGAAAGAGCCTCGGAATTAGGACAGACCCAATAAGCAACGACTTAAGCTACGAAGACGGGCCTTGAATATCGGTACATGGAGCGTGCAGGGCACATTATAAGTAAAATAAAGAAGAGCGTCATGGACATAACTGCTTTATCTAACACCAAGAAAAAGGGATCGGGAATAAAAGAAATTGATAACTATATCCACTTGTATACCAGCGTACCCAAAGAAGATAAAGCCAAACGCGGAATATCCATCTCAATTAAAAACAAATATAGAGATTAAAAATTATTATTAATTTTATTAAATACATAAATAAAAAGTTTACCTCGAGTAGGATTTGAACCTACGACCTGTACTTTGCTAGAGTACCGCGCTAACCAACTGCGCCATCAAGGTTCAAGCCCCAATCGATGTAAATTTTGTCTTTATGTATGTAGAAAAACTTATAATAAATATAGAGATGTATAACCAAATTTGAATTGGTAGATGAACGAATAATAAAGGTCAATATAACCATCTTCGGAAAACAAGTAACTGTTATTGTAACTCCTAGACGAGGTAGTCGATAGAAAAGAAGTCATAATGATGGGCGATTTTAACGGAAGAACTGGCTGCAAGATGAATGATGCTACTATAGGATGATATGGCGAACATCACACTAACGAAAATAGTGAACGATTAATTGACTTGTGCCATAATAATGAACTGAAGATTACAAACGGGTTCTTCAGGTACAAAAAGATTCACAAATACACCTGGATCCAGCCCACTAGACAATTAAGGTCAATAATAGATTACGTTATGTGAGACAACAAACCCAACTTCAACTGCGAAATGTTAGAGTGCTAAGAGGAATGGAGTGTAGCTCAGACCACCATTTATTAAGATGAAAGATAACATTCCCATGTAAAACATCAAGCTGCAACTGAAACACTGGGAGTCAAAGAGAAGAGCAAGGTGGGAACGAAATGATGATGGAACAACAACATAGAACAGAAAGTAATTGAAAAGCCTACCTGAAATGGATCACCACCAAAGACCGAAAAGCATATGTAAGACAGAGAAAGGAAGGATAGAAAAGAGAAAGCTGGGATCGAAAATGTAGAGAAATCGATATGTATAATGGGGATGGAAGATGTACTGAAGCCCGGAAATTATAGAAGATATAAGATCCGAGAATAAAACTAACTTCCAACTCATCCCAGCTGACAAATGGGAAGAATACTACAAAAAGCTCTTTATCGAAGATCGACCCAAAATATATGAATGAAGAGCAACAACCAATAAATATAGAAGAGAAGAGATTGGAAATAAGATCAGAAGACATGAAGAAATCAATTAAGGGATGAAAAACAAGAAGGCAAGTGGGCCAGGAGGCATTAAAGCTGAATTAGTAAAGAACGGGTCAGATGGACTATTCACTATGATAAATCAGCTCTTTGCGAGATGCATAAATGGAAGAATGGAAAATAGGGTTCATATGATCAATCCATAAAAAAGAAGATACGCTAAAATAAAGATAAAAATCGGAAATAAAACATCTCCAGGAATATTGGTGTCGAAACGGTTTAGACAAGAATGCTGTATCTCTCCCACCCTGTTCAAAATATACATTGAGCGTGGATTAAACAACTGGAAAAAGAAGTGTAGAAGAATGGGGTTAGAACTAAACGATACCTCAGTGTTTACACTCCAGTTTGCGGACGATCAAGTTATGATTGCCCAACAAAAAGATAATATTGAATACATGACTCAAAAGATAAAAAAAGAATACAAAAAATGGACCCTATGAATGAATATAACAAAGACCAAATATATGTGTGTAAATATATTGGGGTAGAACTAAACAACGAAGGAAAAGATTTATTAGAAATAAAAGATCGTTTAAGACAGGAAAGACGAGCTATAAACAGACTAAACGGAATTTGCTACATATAATATGATTGTACGGAACAGAAACGTGAAAGTTAACAGAAACCGATAAAAATAGAATAAGAGCAGTCGAAATGGATGTCCTTAGAAGATCATGCGGAATCTCGAAGAAACAACGAATCACAAAGGAGAGAGTGTTACGAATAGCCGATACCAAAGAAACAATTATAGAAGACATCACGAAAGAACAGCTATGGTACGGCCACGTACAAAGAATGCCAGAGGGAAGACTGCCAAAAATAGGCCTAAAATGGGTGCCCACTGAACCGAAGCAGAGAGGAAGACCTAGGAAGCCGCGGGACGAAGGAATAAGGAAGGCTATGAGCGAGAAAAACCTCACAGATGCAGATTGCCAAAATCGTTTACAATTGAGTCTTATGTACAGGGAGATTCATGGGAACCTTCCTTATTTCAGGAAATGATAGATCTAATTTTTCGAGATGTGTCAAAGTTACAAAAAAAGTTGATTTTTGAAATATCTCCAAAACGAAAGAAGGTATTTTTCTTATTCTTGGTATAATAAATAGGGACTTAAAGTTTATTTTAGCTTATTAATACGTTTTTATTATGTACAGTGGCGTAGAACGCAGGGGCAGTGCAACCATTTAATCCCTAATTTCTACGCTAATGGAGTAAACTGGATGTTTTTATTAAAATACGAAACCTTGATGTTTTTGAAATAAAAAAAGGACACATTGTCTAAATCGATAAGTTTAACAGTTTCTAAGATATTTGCATTTTTAGGAGTTTATTACCACCTGTTTAGACGGGTTATCAACGTTGACACCCTGCAGCTCGATAATGACTTACGTTTAGATAAAACTTTGTGTTAAAATGATTAGATCTATCATTTCCTGAAGCTACGTGTATTCTTAACGAAACCATGATTTTCCCGTTTTGATGTTCCAAAATACTACAGAATAATAATAAATATCTAAAAATACAAACTGTTAAAGTTACGACTTAAACAAAGTATAGGTACCTTTTTTATTCGAAAAACATCAAGGTTTCGTATTTTAATAAAAAAATTCAGTGTACTCCATTGGCGTAGAAATTGGGATTAAAAGGTAGTACTGAACACTATTGGACTTACGTTTATATGTAAGTTTTGTGTCAAAATGATTAGATCTATCATTTAGATTAGATCATTTGATTTATGTATAACTTATTAGTGATTTTGTGCAAGAACGAGCGAGAACCAGAGGTGATCGTGTAACCAGCATATTTATCCTACTTGTTAAAATGCCTTCTAGACGGGGATAAAATAGCGTATGAAACTTTATAATGCGGAAATATGACGTTCGTTCATATGATAAATCATGTCATAATCCCTTGCATTATAGACTAGTTTCAAAATAACTATTATAGTCACAATTTAAATATTATATTGCAATTAATATTATGATTCAAAACAGCAATTTGACATTATTATAGCCCACGCACCTTAAAAAATTCTAGTGTATTTATAGGCTTATAAGTTATAGTTTTGTTGGTGAGATTTAATTGTGTCTGGTTTGTTGATTGGCATCACTGCGGTCTTTATTAAAGAACGAATAGGCTTTTGCTTACATGATGTGATTGTGATGTTTGATTGGGCTGAATAAGTTCGAACAAATTGATGATTGGCCCTTGTTCTACAACCAAATACACTTTTAAATACGAAATAAATTTGCTTTATTTGTACATAAACATAAAAGCTAAATTGGAAATGTCAGTATTTTTTGTGAACGCGTAAGTAAATACGTAACTTTTACAGGTTATCTAATGTTCATAATACTCACCTATTTACAGAAATGAAAATGTTGATGATCAAAAACCTGACATACAACCAACAGGTAGTGATGATCAAAGTCAAGTACAAAGTGAAGCACAGACAGCTTTACAACAATTTTGGCCGAAGGCAATGGAAGAAATCAAATCGATTGCAACTGTACCTTAATTATTATTAGCCTTTTGTTACGCTTTAAATGTTATCTTTTAGATGGATTTACGACAACAAGTTTTACCTTTAGCAAGAATAAAAAAAATAATGAAACTAGACGAGGATGTGAAAATGATTTCAGCAGAAGCACCACTTTTGTTTGCAAAAGCTGCTGAAATATTTATTCACGAATTAACTTTGAGGGCTTGGGTTCATACGGAGGATAATAAACGACGTACATTACAGGTGCTTATTTAAAAAGAATCAGTCATAAATAGTTTTACTAATCATAACACTGTCGGTATTCAGAAAAAATTGCATAATTATAATTTTTAATTAATCTTACAGAGGAATGATATTGCAATGGCAATTACAAAGTTTGATCAGTTTGATTTTCTTATTGACATTGTTCCACGTGATGACATTAAACCAAATAAACCAAGAGATGAATCCACAGGAAGACCGGCTGGGAGTTCTGATCAGGTAATTAATACAAAATAATTCAATGTGTTTTGAATACAAATAAATTAAGGATACATAGTGCTCTATGTGGCCAAGATAAAAATGTAATGCTTGTTTACATTTACATAAAATATATCAGTTCAAAGAGCACAAAAATAAGTGCTGATACAATTGTTCCAAACCTTACAGATGGTCGCACGAAACTCATGGTTATACCTAAATGAATAAGATCCATGTTTTTTATTCTACATTTAAATTATATACATATTCATGTATTGTCTTGTGCCGTTATGTGTACATTTTGTATGTGAAATATGGTGTTAAAAAACAGTATTTTGTTAGATTTGTCCTCAGAAAAGTTATGGAAGTATGGATTACATTGTAAGTAATAGCGTTTTAATATAGTGTGTGTGTGTGTGTATATATTACTAAACTTATATATTAGAAATGTCAACCAATTTTATGTTCTTTGTCCAAAATTTAAACTAATATCAATGTATCACTTCTATTTGTGTAAAAATATGTATTTAACATATTAATTGCTATATGTGTCCATGACACCTATATTGCAATTATATGCATTTTAAATTTTATGAAAACATTCCAACAGTGCAAGAGGGATTATAACATTCAGATTCATTTAGCGGGCCCCAGTGGTGTGTAACACATTTAACCCAACCTATAAAATTTCCCAAAATTATTAAAAAATGTATTTTTTTTTAAATACATGATTTGATTTTATAATTCACAGTAAAACAGAAAAAGCGAATAGTATATCAGGCAATATTCATTCAAAGTAAATACAAAGTGGTAATTGAAAAAAATATGTCATTATGTGGATGGTGTCAAATCATTACCTTGTAAATCAAATTGACTCATTTACCAGAAGAGGTAAAAACTAATTTGCTTTTAAAACTAACTGCTCACTTAAAATTTTAGATACTCCTTTATTTTGAGGAATCTATGGTCTTAAATAGCAATTTTTATATAAATCCTTACACTTTTGTCTAAATTAGACTTACAAGCTATTGAAAGTAAAAATATAGGAAATGCGGAGTATTGAAATTTTATTTTATTTAACCCCTTACGAACACAAACTAACTCCCAATAGCCTAAAAAACATTTCATGACTACTCTTAATAACTATGAAAACTATTACGTAAGTTGTTAAAGTAGAATGAATGTATTCATGCTGTAAACCATCCTACAATGGCCATCAGTCTTCTGACATTGCAGTCTTAAGTTCTTGCAGATGATTAAATTTTGTTTTCTTAATTTTCAACCTCTCTTTATACAGGCTTGTAAATTTGTTCTTTACGAGAACATTTAAATTTTTTTTTTTTGTTCTTTGTGGTATCCGAGTATAGTCGTTTTTTAACTTATACAAAATTACTCCTTCAGTTGTGTATTTTATGGACACTACATTTACCACATTTGGATCTCCCGCTTTCCTTCCTGGCTTTATGCAGAGTCCCACATCTTAACTTCCGTCTTCTACTACATTTAAATAATTTATATTAGAAAAAATATTAAAATAGAGTTTGCTAGACACCACATTTTAAAAATAGTTTCACAAGTACAGGCTAGTCCATAAGTCCATGGCAACACATGTATTTTTTAATGGAACACCCTATATATTATTCCAGATTTGAATTCTCGTCGCTTCGTACGTTAACACCAATTTTTTTATCTCAATGGGCATGTGTTGATTACTCCGTATCTTTCAAGAACAAACGAAATTAATTATTGTTTGTAGTAGGATATTTAGTTTATATGGTCTATTTTATTTTTATACAGATGGCTATACGAAATATCGGAAGTCGTGTACAGTATGGTCCAAAAAGAGAATCGTAGGTTTTTTGAAATTTTCAAATGGAACACCCTATATTTTTGATCGGCATGGGATAGCTTATTTGCTACTCCATCAATCTTATTAAGCATTCCGTATACCCAAATCCACTGATTTTTTAGTTAAATTCGTCTTTATCCGAAACTATCCGTTAGTAATCAAAACTAGGCGTAAAAGTTATATTTTTTAAATGGAACGCCTGTATATTTTATTCCTACTGGGTGCAGAATGAAGTACACAACATCTTTTATACAGGGTGGATACTCTAAGTGGAATAAATGTTGTAGCTCAAAGGGGTGAAGTCCGGGAGAAGCTTGTATTAAGAGGAATACAACGCAGTATTTCAGGCATTTGGAAAATAAAATGAAAAAACCTAAATGAACAACTTTCTCTGGCTCAATGGTATTTAATTTCGAAAATGATTGAAATGTCGGTAGGTAAAAATGTACCGTAGTGATAACATGCATTTATTATCGCAACAAGCCTGATCTTATCGTTGAAGGAAAAAATCTTTATCTTCTGCGTTTCTTACACTCACTAAATGCTTTTTAATTTCGTCAACGCTTGAATGGTCGGTAGATAAAAATGTGCCGTATTGATAACGTGCATTTATTATCTCAACAAGCCAGGTCTTATCGTTGATGAAAAACGCTCTTAACTTCTATGTTTTAGTCTTGATTTTAGTGACCCTGCTTGATTTATTAGCGTCCACACTAGTAAATTACAATATTTCTGTTCCTTGTATTTTTCTTTGCTCGTTTATTTAAGTAAATAATTTCTCTAGTGTAGTTTTCATATCTTCACATCGTAGTAAATTATTTAGCATGGCTTATTTAACGGAAGCCCTTCGCATTGAGATACTAACTAATGATGATCGGATATGGTGATCGAAGTCGCACTCAAGCTGAGGTAGCTGAATTATTTCAAGCAATGCGGCTTTCTCAAGGCACAATTAGCAAAATAGAAATGCGCTATAGAGAATTGGGTCATGTCAGGAATCTGCCAAGACAAAGAAGAGAGGCAGTTGACGAAAATACAAAGCTGAACGTTTTGTTGGCTATTCAAGAAAATGCAAGAATTGACTGATGAAGATCCAGATCGACGAATTGAGTTTTGTGAACGAATGATGGACTTCATTGACCATGGTCACATACAGTTGGAATGGATTCTCTGTTCGGATGAATGTACTTTCTCTTTGTATGGTGAAGTGTATCATCATAATTGTCGTTATTGGTCTGACCACAACCCCCATTGGATGTGGGAAACTCACATGCAACATCTACAAAAATTAAACGTATGGGCTGGGATTATTGGAGATCGAGTGATATGGCCATTTCTTCTGAATGGTAATCTTGATGAGCAGTTATATATTTCTATGCTCACGGATGACCTGCTCCCAAATTTAAGGGGTCTATTTCCAAACAACAATCCAAATGACTTGGATGTGAGAATTTGGTTTCAGCAAGATGGCGCTCCACCGCACTATGCATTGCCAATACGGAACTATTTAAATCAAATTTTTCCAAATAGATGAATTGGTCGAAGAGGTGCACTTGAATGGCCACCACGATCCCCGGATCTTAATCCCCTTTGGCTTTTTTTATGGGGAAGAGTAAGGTTTATGCTACATTACTGACCGACCTTCAGGATCTGAGGGACAGAATTACTGCAGAAATCAGAAATATTCCACAAGATGTTTCAAAACGTGAGAAATGGTTTTTATCACCGATTGCCGATTGGGTCTTTGTCAAGACACAAATGGACACCATTTTAAACATCTTTAAAGTTATGAGTGTACCCCATAAGAAAATATTTAACCCCAGATTGAGGGCTGGAAACAATTATAAAGAATGCCTATCATGATTTTTCTCTCGGACTTTACGTCTTTATTCCACTTAGAGTATCCACCCTGTATTTGTAATTATACTGATATGTTTCATAGTTTCAAAGATATTCATCAAAAGCAGTTACTAGACGTAGATTTCTAATATTAATAATACAATTTGCAACAAATTTTAATATTTAGATATTTTTTATAATCATACTTTATTGGGAAAAATATGATAAGTTATGTAATAGCTGGCCATGGAAGGAACAATGCGTGGAAACTGTCAAATAAATACACATTAACGTTTCAGTTTACGTATCAACTATAAGTTTTGTACGAGGGATGTCCGGTTACTAAGGTACATTTGTGAATTACAGACAGACTACTTTATTTATAGAAATCAAATATTCAATATAAAAACGCGAACTGTTAGCTATTTTTCAACGTAATCACCGCCATTGTTAAGGCACTTATAGCGAAGCACAAGCTTCTGTATACCCTCTTCATAAAAGGTACAATCCAAATTTCTAAAAAAACTGCCTTACTTCATATTGAAGTTCGTCGTCGTTTTCGAACCTTTTACCCGACAAATAAGTTTTTAACGGCCCAAACAAATGAAAATCTGAAGAAGCCAGGTCTGGATTATGGGGCGGATGGACAATAACTTCCCAATTATGTTTCTGAAGCCAGGCGGATGTGCGGTCTTGCATTGTCATGCAACAACCTGATTCCTTTTGTCAACCTTCCTGTTCGTTTCTGTCGAATGGCGTGGTAGTTTTTCGAGAGTTTGACAATAAATATCGCTGTTGATTGTCGTTTTCGGTGGTAAAAACTATGAGCAAAATGCGTTGCATATCCCAGAACACAGCTGCCATTCTCTTTTTTGCAGACTTCCGAAATTTAATTTTTTTCGCTGTTGGTGAACTCACAAGCTTCCTCGTCATCGAGTCTTTTTTTATTCGGGATTATGGTGGTGTACCCAGGTTTCGTCTCCTGTAACTATAGACTCTAGAAATCCATTTTCCTGACGACAACACGTTAAAAGTTCCATTGCCGCCGCCATTCGTTGCATTTTGTGTTGGTCGGTATTGGTTATCATCTCGCGGCAACTTTTCGATAGTCTAATTGAGATACGATTTCTTGAACAGAGCTTTTAGGAATGCCGGTCAGTAGAGCAATTTCCCGTATTTTCAACCGACGATCTTCTCGAAACAGTGTATGGACCTTTAATTGAATCTCATCCGTTTTTGTTGTTGATGGTTTTCGTCGCAAACCTTCGGGATTATCGTTCAGATTTGTGCGTCCATTTTTGAGCTGCTGACACCAAACAAACTTGTTTTCGACTCATAATGCCTTCTCTGTATGTGCTCAATTTTTTTTTTATGAATTTTGGTAGGTGCTTCATTATTTGCAAGCAAAAAACGAATGACCGCTGGCACTTCAAATTTGGAGTAAGTTTCGATTGGAACTGACATTTTCCGACTGTCCGCGTTGTACATAACCTAAAACAATGACAATAGCCACCTACGCAGTACATATGCACATCTAAAATTTGTGCAAGTTTTAACGTGATCGGAGCAACGTAGGCTGTGTGCTCCGCAAATATACCTTAGTATCCGGACATCCTTCATACATTGTTAGTAGAACACGGGCACTAGACGCCATCTTGGATTTTGACGTCACAAGCCCGCCCACGTGGGGGACCGGTTTTTCCACCCTTATTTTTACACGCTTACGTGTAGGACGTGTTTTTTCACCCCTATTTTTTCGCATCCACGTGGGAGACCGGATTTTCCACCCTTATTTTTATATACCCTCGTGTGAGACCGGATTTTCCACCCTTATTTTTACTCGCTTACGTGTAGGACGTATTTTTTCACCCCTATTTTTTGCACATCCACGTGTGAGACAGGATTTTCAACCCTAATTTTTTACACATCCACGTGTGAGACCGTATTTTTCATCCCTAATTATTTTTATATACCCTCGTGTGAGACCGGATTTTCCACCCTTATTTTTACACGGTTACGTGTAGGACGTGTATTTTCACCCCTATTTTTTACACACCCACGTGTGAGACCGTGTTTTCAACCCTAATTATTTTTACTCGCTTACATGAAGGACCGTATTACCCTTATTTTTATGATTTCTTTTGGGGTTAAACCTTATGGTTGTATTAAGGACCTTTTGACACTTAGGACTTTTGCTAACGCGAGGACAGGGGTGGGGGCTGGTCATGGCTTAGAACTGTACTTAGGGCAGGGGCTGTATGTAGAGCTAGGGCTGGAGTTTAGGGGTGTATTTAGGGTGGGGGCTGTATGTAGAGCTAGGGTTGGAGCTTAGGGCTGGTCTGGGGGGGGGGCTGTATGTAAAGCTAGGGTTGGAGTTTAGGGCTGTATTTAGGGGTGGGGGCTGTATGTAGAGCTAGGGTTGGAGCTTAGGGCTGGTCTGTATCTAGGTCTTAGGATTATTTCTGATGGTATTAAGGTCCTTTTGGTTGTAACCCTGGATGTTAGGCAATTGTGCTCTTTTAAAATATATCTTGTAAGATACTCTATCTCTCTCTCTCTCTCTCTCGCTCTCTCTCTCTCTCTCTCTCTCTCTCTCTCTCTCTCTCGATTCTCTCGCTTCACACAACCACAGACACGGAAACTCACAAACACAACTATTAGCCCGCAAGGCATTTGTCTATTTAAACGAAGATGCTAATAGTGTATCTGTTAGTATCGTTTAGCGATTCAAGATGGAAGGTCAGTTTAAGCATCCCTTTTCAGCTATAGTTGCAGGTCCGTCGGGATGTGGGAAATCGTATTTTATCGTTGATTTTCTAAAAAATATCGAAACCGCTTGCGATACAGGTTTTGAAAAATTATCTGGTTTTACAGTGAGTGGCAGCCTTTATTTAAAGATCTCTGTAGAGTTTCAAAAGGGTTTACCTGATATGGAGCAGTTTGACGGGGAAAAACCTGTCTTAATAATAATTGACGATCTAATGCGCGAAACTAACGGCTCTGTGGTTGATATTTTTACAAAAGGCTGTCATCATCGAAATCTAAGTGTGTTTTTCTTAACGCAGAACATATTTCATCAAGGACGTCGACAGCGGGATATTTCTCTCAACGCACATTACATAATTTTGTTTAAGAACCCACGTGACAGAGCTCAGATACAGCATTTAGCAAGACAAATTTCACCGGACAATCCAAAATTTTTAGAATCTGCATACCAAGATGCTACCTCAAGCCCGCACGGGTATTTATTGTTCGATTTAAAACAGAATATACCGGATGTGCTACGTTATAGAACAAACATATTCGGGCCTCAAGGTATCTGCCAGGTATATATAGCGAAAAAAGGGTTTAAGTCTCACAGTCATAAAGATTACATCATATATAATGGTTGACGTTTTAAGCGAGAACACTGATATCCTACATGCATTAGCTAGATTAAGTAAAAGTCAACGTGACGCTTTATTGAAATGTTTGGATAGTAAACAGGTAGAGTGTATTTGTGAGTGTGCACATAACATTTTAAAAGGTCGTGTACCTCTGTCAGTTGATCAGAAGCAGCGACTCTCTCAACATAAGCACACTTTAAGACGCTTGGCACAGCGAGGCGAATCTATAAAAAAGAAGAAACAGTTTCTTGTACAGAAAGGTGGTGCATTTCTACCACTGCTGTTAGGACCATTACTCGGCGGAATTCTGGGTAATCTGTCAATAACCATGGACCACATTCTGAAGAAGATGATTATCCTGCCGATGGACTTTATACAGCGCTTGCAGGCACCGGATGTTACACAAAACAACATTTTAACGCAGCTGGGTAACGATATGGATAAAGTTTTAAAAACTAAAATGACCGACCATGACAAATGGCAGCAGTACAACCAAGTCCTTCAAAGGTATTTACACTTTTCCAATCAGTTACGTCAGCCGGCCAGTATAACAATAAGCGGTGACGATGCTGCTGATGATGTTAGAGGTTTACCGCAACGCAAAGGTCTGACCGACGACGAGATAGTATCAACGCTTCCTCCTTCATATAAGAGAAAAGGCGCGAATTTGTTACATATACTGAATACGAACAGTGATGTTTTTTGGGATAAAAGGGGTACTGTCACAATAAAAGGCGAGATCATACCACATTCCAACATTATCGATCTGGTTCACGAGACGTTAAGAAAACGAAAAACCACAAACCCGCGCGGTTGGCGTCAGTTTGCGACGTACATTAAAGAGATAAATATACCACGAGCGTTTATCGGAGATACGCAAAGGTATGATGTTTCTGTATCACCCAACGTTGAACGGACCCTCACAACTATAGGTGAGAATTACGATGCTGATAGTGAAACGCGAGAAACACCGAGAAGAATCTCTCAAAGAAGAAGAGGACTTTCACTAGATTGGGATTCGTGGCGGCCATAACATGGATGCTGTATACTATGACCCTCTCACCCTGCAGGGTTCGCTGGTATAACACCTTTAACTAATGCTGTAAAGGGTAAATATGGTGAAGTAAAAACTGGTTGCAGACACAGGAAGCTTATACGGTACATAAACCAGTCAGAAAAAAGTTTCCACGAAATAAATATATCGTGAGTAACCTTTACGAATTGTGGCAGGCGGATCTTTGTGATATGCGGACTTTAAGTGAACACAATAGCGGATACAACTACATACTAACGGTAATTGATGTATTTAGCAAGAGGGCATGGGCGAGAGCACTTAAAACGAAGACAGCTTCATCTGTAATTGAAGCATTCGCTGATATTCTTAAGGATTGCGACAATACTCCAGCAAATCTACAGACGGATAAAGGTAAAGAGTTTGTGGCAGGCAGTGTACAAAACTTTTCAAGAAACAAAATATCAATTTCTATGTTACAAATAACCCTGATGTAAAAGCATCTGTAGTTGAAAGATTTAATAAAACATTGAAAACAAAGATGTGGCGTTATTTCACTTACAAAAATTCCTACAGATATATTGATGTACTCGAAAGACTTGTGACTGCCTACAACAATAGTCCTCATTCAAGTATAAAGATGGCCCCGGCAGTAAACGATAAAAATATTTTGGAAGTGTGGAATAACCTGTACGCGAAAGGTTTAGGTCCAGTACGCCATCCTAAATATAAAGTCGCGCGCATGTCAGAATAGCCAGAACTAAGTACACCTTTGAGAAGGGATATGAAACGAATTGGAGCGAGGAAGTTTTACAATTAGTGCGGTGATAAAAGAAGACCACCAGTTTATAGAATAATCGATCTTAATAACGATCCTGTTGAGGGCACCTTTTACGAAGAAGAATTGCAAGTTGTTACGGTTGATAAAGATACTCTATTCAAAGTCGATAAGATTCTAGCTGAGAAGGGTCGTGGGCGGAATAAACAATACTTGGTCAAGTCGCGTGGATACAGTGACAAATTTAATAACTGGGTGTTAGCTTCGCAGCTGAGAGATATATAAAAAAATGGAATTTTATCTTACCTTATTGAGTAATAGCCCTATGACGTATTTTCCAGGTAATATGACGTCAAGTTTTATTACGCAACTGCCAAAACGAATAAGATTAACGGGCTCGTGGGTTGTAGGGGTATCGGAAATTCAGTACCCATGTTCTTTTGCCGCTGTAAGTGCAACAGATAATTTAATTTATTATAGAACAGAGCCACCTGACGACGAGAACGTGTTAGAAACGATATTAAAAAAGGCCGCAGAATATTTTCAACTCGACAACGAGAAGATCATTTATATTGAAGATGGCTGGTACGTGATACGATTCGCTTCGGGAAATTACGCCTGCATAGAAGAAATTATCAGCGAGCTAAATAACCATGTACTAATAAGTAAATTGCTAACAATCGAGTATCATAATCTAACTAAACGCGTCACTACGAGATTAAAAACTCGGCTCTCGCTATTCGGATTCTCACAACGTCTAGCCTTACAATTGGGTTATCGACCGTATCAGAACATAGCTATGGAAGCGATACCCCCTCACCCCGCTAGTATATGGATAGGCTTACCAACTCAGATGTTTGTTTATTGTGACATCGTTGAACCGCAAGTTGTAGGTGATGTTTTATCTCCGCTTATGCGTATAATAAATATTACTTCAGAAAACTATGCTTATGGGGTCATAAAGATGTGGTTTTCTCGCCACACTACATACCGGTAATGACGCGGGAATTTGAAAACATCGAGATTAATATAAAAACAGATACAGGTGCTGCAATGCCATTTGAGTTTGGAACGTCGTGCCTGAAGCTACACTTTAAGAAAGTACAATAATGGTTTGCCCTTACCAGCAATATTACATGAATCAGGCCGGTAACGGTATCGGCTCTATTTACAGAGGTGCGCCATATCAACGTGGTCATGGAATAGGGAGTTGGTTAAGCGGTATATTTAGAACTATAATACCGTTATTTAAGTCTGGCGCAAAGGCTATTGGTAAAGAAGCTCTTAGAACGGGTGCTAATATTCTTGGTGATGTCATAGAGGATCGACCTATTAAGGATTCGTTTCAAGAAAGATTTCACGAGGCAGGTAGAAACCTTAAACGTAAAGCCGACGAGAAAATCGATAAAATGATGGAGGGTTCGGGTTATAAAAGAGTACGTCTGTCCGATAATAATCAGTCTCATCTGAGAGTTGTTGCTAAGAAGAAGCCTGCTTACGACGATATATTTTCAAGATAATGGCTTTTCTACATGCACAATCGTGTGAATGCGTCAAGTCCGAATTGGATTTGTTCGCTCTACCAGCGACGCAGACAAGTATCGAGAGTGGTGAATGGATATTTTACAAACCTTTATCAGCTCTGAGTGATGACGCCCCAATAGAATTTGTAGTCCCCGGAAATGGAAATGATTATATAGATTTAAGCCAGACTATGCTGTACATTACAGCTAAAGTTCTAAAGTATGATGATACAGCACTTACAGACGCTGATGTTGTAGCACCGGTAAACAATTGGATGCATTCGCTTTTCTCACAGGTGGAGGTTTACTTAAATCAGAAGATGGTGTCACAACCAAACAACACCTACGCCTACCGTTCATATATCGAAACGCTGCTAAATTATGGAAAGGATGCCAAGAGTTCACATCTAGGATGTACCTTATGGCACAATGATACAGCTGGACAGATGAATACACTGGGAAACGCTAATATCGGTTTCTCGAAGCGTCAAGCGCTTGCGGCTACAGGGAAACAGATAGAGATGATTGGTTACGTGCACTCGGACTTGTTTAATCAGGAAAAGTTTCTCATATTAAAGGAAAAAACAGTAGGTATTACGCAATTCTTAATTAAAACAATTAAGGTACTAAAAATATTTTTATTTATCAGAATTGAATGATTGGGTAACAGACATTAAACAATATTTTAATTATCTCATCATTTAGAATTAAACATGTACTAAAATAGTTTTTTACAAAATCAATCATTGATAAACTATGTAATCTAAAATATAGAAACACTAAGACATAAAATCCACATACATCCGAATGATAGTCTTGCAGAATTTTTTTATTATATACGAAGCATATGGAATTCTTCTCTAGGAAATGTAAATGATATCCTTGCGGTACTCGCCCAAAGGAATCAAAATACTCGCCATAACCATTCTCGTCAATGTAGATAGCGGCCCAATGCTGACCAGGCTTGTTTGCAGGATCCGTGTTTACGATAATTGCACACGGTCGAGGTGCGTGTTTCGGTAATTGATTAGAAGCACATACAAGCCGAAACACATTCTTCTTGTGACTGTGGATCGATTTCAAGCATCTCAACACTTGTACCGCATACATCTTTGGAATTGGTATGTGTCCAGTCTTGTAGTAGTAATGCGTTTTCCAGCGCACACATAGGCTCAGTGATGTTATGACTTAAACAGCTATACGCTTTTGCTTCCTTTTTCAACTGTTTAATCGACGGACAACCACTCTCCTCCAGGTTTACTATTGGTTTGTTAAGAAACCTTAAAAACTGTTGTTTTTCACTACCCTTGACGTGAATCTTGTTAAATGGGCGCAACACTCTCATCAGCTCCTCACGGAAATTGTTGTAATGTACATGGCCCCACCACCATTTTAATCCATGATAATTATCTTCCATAAATCTGTCGTGACATGGATCCTGATATAAAGTAGCCTCGTGGTGGTTTTATGAGCATCAACGATAAACGACCGTGATCTGTAACCACGGCAATTTCTTTAGGTATGAATTCGTTGTTAACACCACTAAACCCTTGCATGTCCAAGTATACGTCCATCTTCTATCGGTTGCTGCTGTACACTGAAGCTTTGCAGGTTAGAGCTACCACTTTTAACAGCTAAAATCCACAACGACATTCCGATGTTTATCGATCTCGATCACATTATCGAATTCTGCATACACCAAGCAGTTAACGGTTACGGTGAGCGCTTCTTCAAACCCTACTTCCAGCCGAACGGACCCGTTTCTAACTAAATTCCAGTGCGTGCTAGCGTTTGCAGACAGGTCAGGTGTTAGGTCAAAGGCCATTAAACAGTACCCGTTGGGATAATCACTTCTTGATATATCGTTACCTTCATTCAAAAAATGAATACCCGTACCAGAGAATAAGGTGTGGTACGCTCTTACGTATAAACCATTAGCTGTAAAGTCTGGTTGTAAGGCCTTCGAAGGAATTTGTTGTCCGTCAATATATAATGACATGTAGTTAATATTGCAGTGATGAAAATTGAACGGGTTTGAGGGGTAGTCACCGTTGAAGGCTTTATTTGCTACAAAGCCTACGATGCATCGTTTAGGTAACTGACCCAGGAAAACATTATCCAATGATTTTCGCTGTATGCCTGCAGGTATAGTTAACACTTTTACGTCGGTCCTTGTAACAGGATATTTTGCGGCTGTTGTTTCTAAAGCTTTAGCGTGCGCTATTAGAATAGTTGGATTGATCCGCATACGTCTCACCAGTAAACTAGCGTCTATAATTCGCGTCTTGTAATTTGAAGCGTGTGCCGCCATTAGACTAAAGGTATCTCTTGATCGTACAAATTTAGTCTTTAACTCAACACCACTTATGAGAAACTTTTCCTGATTAAACTTAAAAAATTGTAAGGCTAGACGTTGTGAGAATCCGAATAGCGAGAGCCGAGTTTTTAATCTCGTAGTGGCGCGTTTAGTTAGATTATGATACTCGATTGTTAGCAATTTACTTATTAGTACATGGTTATTTAGCTCGCTGATAATTTCTTCTATGCTGGCGTAATTTCCCGAAGCGAATCGTATCACGTACCAGCCATCTTCAATATAAATGATCTTCTCGTTGTCGAGTTGAAAATATTCTGCGGCCTTTTTTAATATCGTTTCTAACACGTTCTCGTCGTCAGGTGGCTCTGTTCTATAATAAATTAAATTATCTGTTGCACTTACAGCGGCAAAAGAACATGGGTACTGAATTTCCGATACCCCTACAACCCACGAGCCCGTTAATCTTATTCGTTTTGGCAGTTGCGTAATAAAACTTGACGTCATATTACCTGGAAAATACGTCATAGGGCTATTACTCAATAAGGTAAGATAAAATTCCATTTTTTATATATCTCTCAGCTGCGAAGCTAACACCCAGTTATTAAATTTGTCACTGTATCCACGCGACTTGACCAAGTATTGTTTATTCCGCCCACGACCCTTCTCAGCTAGAATCTTATCGACTTTGAATAGAGTATCTTTATCAACCGTAACAACTTGCAATTCTTCTTCGTAAAAGGTGCCCTCAACAGGATCGTTATTAAGATCGATTATTCTATAAACTGGTGGTCTTCTTTTTATCACCGCACTAATTGTAAAAACTTCCTCGCTCCAATTCGTTTCATATCCCTTCTCAAAGGTGTACTTAGTTCTGGCTATTCTGACATGCGCGCCGACTTTATATTTAGGATGGCGTACTGGACCTAAACCTTTCGCGTACAGGTTATTCCACACTTCCAAAATATTTTTATCGTTTACTGCCGCGGGGGCCATCTTTATACTTGAATGAGGACTATTGTTGTAGGCAGTCACAAGTCTTTCGAGTACATCAATATATCTGTAGGAATTTTTGTAAGTGAAATAACGCCACATCTTTGTTTTCAATGTTTTATTAAATCTTTCAACTACAGATGCTTTTACATCAGGGTTATTTGTAACATAGAAATTGATATTTTGTTTCTTGAAAAAGTTTTGTACACTGCCTGCCACAAACTCTTTACCTTTATCCGTCTGTAGATTTGCTGGAGTATTGTCGCAATCCTTAAGAATATCAGCGAATGCTTCAATTACAGATGAAGCTGTCTTCGTTTTAAGTGCTCTCGCCCATGCCCTCTTGCTAAATACATCAATTACCGTTAGTATGTAGTTGTATCCGCTATTGTGTTCACTTAAAGTCCGCATATCACAAAGATCCGCCTGCCACAATTCGTAAAGGTTACTCACGATATATTTATTTCGTGGAAACTTTTTTCTGACTGGTTTATGTACCGTATAAGCTTCCTGTGTCTGCAACCAGTTTTTACTTCACCATATTTACCCTTTACAGCATTAGTTAAAGGTGTTATACCAGCGAACCCTGCAGGGTGAGAGGGTCATAGTATACAGCATCCATGTTATGGCCGCCACGAATCCCAATCTAGTGAAAGTCCTCTTCTTCTTTGAGAGATTCTTCTCGGTGTTTCTCGCGTTTCACTATCAGCATCGTAATTCTCACCTATAGTTGTGAGGGTCCGTTCAACGTTGGGTGATACAGAAACATCATACCTTTGCGTATCTCCGATAAACGCTCGTGGTATATTTATCTCTTTAATGTACGTCCAAACTGACGCCAACCGCGCGGGTTTGTGGTTTTCGTTTTCTTAACGTCTCGTGAACCAGATCGATAATGTTGGAATATGGTATGATCTGCCTTTTATTGTGACAGTACCCTTTTATCCCAAAAACATCACTGTTCGTATTCAGTATATGTAACAAATTCGCGCCTTTTCTCTTATATGAAGGAGGAAGCGTTGATACTATCTCGTCGTCGGTCAGACCTTTGCGTTGCGGTAAACCTCTAACATCATCAGCAGCATCGTCACCGCTTATTGTTATACTGGCCGGCTGACGTAACTGATTGGAAAAGTGTAAATACCTTTGAAGGACTTGGTTGTACTGCTGCCATTTGTCATGGTCGGTCATTTTAGTTTTTAAAACTTTATCCATATCGTTACCCAGCTGCGTTAAAATGTTGTTTTGTGTAACATCCGGTGCCTGCAAGCGCTGTATAAAGTCCATCGGCAGGATAATCATCTTCTTCAGAATGTGGTCCATGGTTATTGGAACAGATTACCCAGAATTCCGCCGAGTAATGGTCCTAACAGCAGTGGTAGAAATGCACCACCTTTCTGTACAAGAAACTGTTTCTTCTTTTTTATAGATTCGCCTCGCTGTGCCAAGCGTCTTAAAGTGTGCTTATGTTGAGAGAGTCGCTGCTTCTGATCAACTGACAGAGGTACACGACCTTTTAAAATGTTATGTGCACACTCACAAATACACTCTACCTGTTTACTATCCAAACATTTCAATAAAGCGTCACGTTGACTTTTACTTAATCTAGCTAATGCATGTAGGATATCAGTGTTCTCGCTTAAAACGTCAACCATTATATATGATGTAATCTTTATGACTGTGAGACTTAAACCCTTTTTTCGCTATATATACCTGGCAGATACCTTGAGGCCCGAATATGTTTGTTCTATAACGTAGCACATCCGGTGTATTCTGTTTTAAATCGAACAATAAATACCCGTGCGGGCTTGAGGTAGCATCTTGGTATGCAGATTCTAAAATTTTGGATTGTCCGTGAAATTTGTCTTGCTAAATGCTGTATCTGAGCTCTGTCACGTGGGTTCTTAAACAAAATTATGTAATGTGCGTTGAGAGAAATATCCCGCTGTCGACGTCCTTGATGAAATATGTTCTGCGTTAAGAAAAACACACTTAGATTTCGATGATGACAGCCTTTTGTAAAAATATCAACCACAGAGCCGTTAGTTTCGCGCATTAGATCGTCAATTATTATTAAGACAGGTTTTTCCCCGTCAAACTGCTCCATATCAGGTAAACCCTTTTGAAACTCTACAGAGAGTCTTTAAATAAAGGCTGCCACTCACTGTAAAACCAGATAATTTTTTCAAAACCTGTATCGCAAGCGGTTTCGATATTTTTTAGAAAATCAACGATAAAATACGATTTCCCACATCCCGACGGACCTGCAACTATAGCTGAAAAGGGATGCTTAAACTGACCTTCCATCTTGAATCGCTAAACGATACTAACAGATACACTATTAGCATCTTCGTTTAAATAGACAAATGCCTTGCGGGCTAATAGTTGTGTTTGTGAGTTTCCGTGTCTGTGGTTGTGTGAAGGAGAGAATCGAGAGAGAAGAGAGAGAGAGAGAGAGAGAGAGAGAGTAGCGTATCTTACAAGATATATTTTAAAGAGCACAATTGCCTAACATCCAGGGTTACAACCAAAAGGACCTTAATACCATCAGAAATAACCCTAAGACCTAGATACAGGTCCCACCCCAAGATAAACTCTAAGGCTTATCCTAGACCAGCCCTAAGCTCCAACCCTAGCTCTACAACAGCCCCACCCCAGACCAGCCCTAAGCTCCAACCCTAGCTCTACATACAGCCCCACCTAAATACAGCCCTAAACTCCAGCCCTAGCTCTACATACAGCCCCTGCCCTAAGTACAGTTCTAAGCCATGACCAGCCCCCACCCCTGTCCTCGCGTTAGCAAAGTCCTAAGTGTCAAAAGGTCCTTAATACAACCATAAGGTTTAACCCCAAAAGAAATCATAAAAATAAGGGTAATACGGTCCTTCATGTAAGCGAGTAAAATAATTAGGGTTGAAAACACGGTCTCACACGTGGTGTGTAAAAATAGGGGTGAAAATACACGTCCTACACGTAACCGTGTAAAAATAAGGGTGGAAAATCCGGTCTCACACGAGGGTATATAAAAATAATTAGGGATGAAAAATACGGTCTCACACGTGGATGTGTAAAAAATTAGGGTTGAAAATCCTGTCTCACACGTGGATGTGCAAAAATAGGGGTGAAAAAATACGTCCTACACGTAAGCGAGTAAAAATAAGGGTGGAAAATCCGGTCTCACACGAGGGTATATAAAAATAAGGGTGGAAAATCCGGTCTCCCACGTGGATGCGAAAAAATAGGGGTGAAAAAACACGTCCTACACGTAAGCGTGTAAAAATAAGGGTGGAAAAACCGGTCCCCCACGTGGGCGGGCTTGTGACGTCAAAATCCAAGATGGCGTCTAGTGCCCGTGTTCTACTATTGTTAGTGACGTGTTGCTAAATATTATAATTTATTTGCGGTACAACTATTTTTTAAGCGGCAATTATTCTTTTAAGTGGTTTTCGCTGATAAAAGTGCTTCTTGTGATGGAGTACCAGAAATATGAGCTCCTAGATATGATTTTTATACTAGAGGAACTCCAAAGAAACTGTTCTGGCAAGTCTAGTTTATGCAGAGCGTTATCCCAAACGAAGACATCTAAACAAGCGAAGCCCGGGAAATTTACTACAAAGATTTATACAAACGGGTAATTTGAACTATACAAAACCCGTTCGAAGTGAAGAAAATGAATTGTCTGTTGTTATCTGTTACCGAAAATCCTTTAGTCAATTAGTTCTGCTGTAGGTGTTAGTGAACGAAGCGTTCAAAGGATTTTGAAGGATAATCGTTTTCATGCGTATCACATCCAGTTTCAACAACTACTATTTGATATTAATTGGAGCGACGTGTCGTATTTTGTAATTAGGCATTTTCAAGTGACGTAACAACGTGTGGCCTTGCCTGATGTTGGACAACTTTAACACACGTTCTTATGGGATGTGATTGTTTTCTGACAATTTTATCGAAAATCGTAGGCGGTGAAAATGTCTCTGTGCTAATACTGATAGATGAGGCGATTTTTAGGTTAGTTATCATCAAACTCGTCAAATTAAAGAATTACATTCAAGATAAGGCTCTCTTTGCTATGATATGTTAAAATGGGTATGTTATAGATTCGTTACTACACTGGAATACCAAGCTATAAGGCTTTCAATATAATATTTACAAAATTAATTGAACCTTATATCAAAATAGTACCACACGCAGTTATTACAAATAAGTTCAATCATTTTTTGATAGCGTTAATAAAACTCAGGTTAAATTTAGATTTTACTTTGTTTCCTTATACATTTCATGTTAGTACCGAACAAATTCTAGAATTTTCTATTCGACACCAAATGTAATGTACTTTTGACTATGTAAATTTATTCTATGGCCTTAAAGAGACAAATTAATGAAAGCAATGCCAATAGAATCGCCATAATTATAGATTGCTTTGAAATTGAATTGCAAAAGACAACAAAATTGGAAATACAGTGCACAGTGCAGGCTCGATATCTTATATTTCACAAGTAGATGGTGGAATCACTTAAAGCCATTTTTCTGGAATTTACCAAACTTCACATGGGCTTTACTTTATTAAAGCAAGTAACAAAATTAAAAATTATTATCAGTTTTACTAAATACATAAATAAAAAGTTTACCTCGAGTAGGATTTGAACCTGCGACCTGTACTTTGCTATTTCTATTGCAACGTCGTAAAGGCACGAATACGTGTTCATAAAATCTAACCCAACTATAATATACACTAATAATGTTCACTAATTAACTATGAAATATCTTAACATCATATACTAACACTACAATAAGTCAATTAGCACGATTTTTTCTGAAGCAAACGCTCAAAAATCACAGTAAAACACGTAGGTTTCTATGTAACGCTAACACAAGTTGTCCGAGATCAGCTGTTAGAAGCGGAGATTGTGACGTCAGTGTGACGTTCTTGAAAATGGCCTAATTGGGCTCAACATAAAATTGATATCTTACAACTTTTTTGGTAAGGTTTTGTTCTTCGATGAAGCCACATTCCACAGAAATGAATTTGTGAATCCCCATAACTTCCACTTGTATTCAGATCAGACACAAATGGTCAATAAATGTTTGGGGCCGAATTATTGGTGAATATCTTATTGGACCTTATTTTTTAACGCACATTTGAAAGGAGCTATGTATCTTGAATTTTTACAAAGTAATTTGCAAAATCTATGAGCAAATTTACCAATAACTGTGAGGAACGAAATGTGGCTGCAACACGGTGGAGCCCTCGCCCATTATTCCGTTCACGTCGGGAACCATCGTAATGCATTCTTTCCAAATCGTTGGATTGACAACGGAAGGCCGTGTAACTGGCCACCCCCATTTAACTAAACTGGATTTCTTTTTGTGATGATATGTTAGGGATATCGTTTACCAAGAGCCGCCAACTACACAAGAAAATATGCAACAAAGAATAAGGAACGCGTTTGAGATTATTAAGCCCGATATGTTAAGAAGAGTAACAAGGTCTTTTCAAAACCGGCTTCAGTTGTGCCTCCAAGAAAACGAAAGACATATCGAACGGATTTTAATTAAACAATTTTGAAATGCTAAATTGATATCAAAACCTTTATTTATACATAAGTTAACGATGTTACCATAATTTTGAAATAAAACTATTCATAAGTTTGCTATATCTAATAACAGCTGTTGATGAATATCTCTGAAACTTTGAAATATATGAGTATAATTACAAATATAAAAAATGCGTACCTTATTCTGCACCCAATAGGAATAAAATATACAGGTGTTCCCTTTAAAAGATATAACTTTTACGCCTAGTGTTGATTAATAACGGGTAGTTTCGGATAAAGGCGAATATAACTAAAAAACTAGTGGGTTTGGGTGTAAGGAATGGTTAATAAAATTGTTAGAATAGCAAATAAACTATACCTAGCACATGAAAAATATAATTTGAAAATTTCGAGAAAATGTACGTTTCTCGTTTTGAATCATACGTATGCGACTTCCGATATTTCGTATAGCCATCTGTATAAAAATAAAGTAGACCATATACATAAAATATTCTACTACAAATAATAATTAATTTCGTTTGTTCTTGAAAGATACGGAGTGATCAACACATGTCCATTCAGACAAAGAAATTGTTATATCTTTGAAAACACTTTTGTTGAGATAATGTACGAAGCGAAGAGAATTCAATCTAGTTACTGTAGACCGTATAAGAGCGCGTCACAGAGGATCCGCGTGGACTGGTCCGAAAACGTATGAGGTTTTTTCAGGGGGTTTTCCTCAAACACATGTAGCGGCATGGTCACTGCGTATATGCACACCATGTGCGGCTACTTAGGCGAATGCTGGGGTAGTATTTTCCCCCTCAGAACCCTAACTCCGTTCCTTCCGATCCTATCCTGACTACACCCATCTTTAATCCCACCACACATATATACGCAATGTATATATGTATGCTGGGAATCCGTGATTGTGGCTGAAGGAGCTAGGAAAGCTCGAGCAGCCCGCCCTCCCCTTTGGGGAGGGAATGAAATACATGGTCCTTTTCCTTCCAAGGTATCGACTTTAATTACTTAGAGCGAGCATCAAAAGGTGTTTGATAGGTATCGAGCGTACGCTGTTTGAGAAACATTTTAGTACCTAAAACATAATTAACTTAATTAGCTGTACGGCTGTGCGGCGCAGTTAGTCGGCAAGGACAAAGTATCGATGTGAAATGACTTACAATGAGCAACAAGCTCGGTTATTGATACGTATCGAAAAACATTTTAGTATCTAAAACATAAGAGCAACAATTTTTTTAGTTAACTTAGACCGTATGAGGGCACAGCGCAAAGCGTGAACAATGATAAAGTATCGATTTTTAATTATTAGGCGAGCAACAAATTCGGGCTTTGCCAGAGTAAGCTATGACAAAGTATCGATATCTTAAATATTTAGACGAGCAACCAATTCGTTGGATATATAAGGTGTCCCAACGATTTGGGGCGCCTACACTGTTAATTTAATAAAAAATCTTATAACAGATTATTTTAGTCAACAACGAGGAGCATCTTGTAAAAATATTTTTCTATATGCACGGTGTCCCATTTTCAAGTACTACACTAAACTTGTGTTTTTTTAACGGAACACCCTATATATTTTTATATATCTGAATTCTATGTTAAATGCGCAAAATGATATAAGGTACTATGGGTCTACGACTACCGGTTCCTAAATTATTGACATTTCTATGTAAAAAAATTAGTCAATTAAGTAGGCTCCTGTTCCGCCATTTTGAAAAATATCGGAGAGAAATTTTTAGATTTGTTTTTCCAATCTGTCTAGTTTTAAGTTCTACATTCAGATTGCGAACTCTTTTCTTTGCATATACATGGTGGTCCATTTTGTTCAATGTTATTTTTTTCATTTTTTTTAAATGGCACACCCTGTATTTTATTACAGATTTAAATAGCATTTTTTACGGACTTTCAATAGATACTCACTTTTTACTACCTATTTCTAAGTGTTTTTGAATTATTTAAAGTTGAAAGTTGTAAACATTTATTTTTGTTGAATTTGTCACAATATAAAATAAATAAAGACAATGTCATACTTCACAGAAAAACAAAAATGAAACGATGCTAATTGCTATAAAGCCGTCAAGCTATAGGTTTATGACACAATTCAACATTTTGCACTATAAAAGAGCAACGCTTGATAATTATTTACTCGCAGAACTGCATAACTATAAACTTTAAAATGGAATTAAAGAACTCAATGATTAACAGTAGCTTGGTTTTCGATTGTCTTTTTCTGTTTCTTAACAACTTAACAAATGAAAGCCATTTATTATAAAAAATTCGTGAAGAATTGTCAGATAATTATCTGATAGTGACTTCGTTATTTACTTAGTGTGCGATACATTTTTCAAAAGAAGAGCTGATTAATATGATCTATGTTTTGTGACAAGCTGAAAGGAACTGTTTGTTGGCATCCAGGATTTATAAACAAAAGTACCCTTTAGCTAGACATGGAAGACCTGAAGCGTTTCAACTTCCTCGAGAACGATTTGAAGAGACAGAAAATGTCATATGCAAAAAAAGAGATGTAGAAAATCGTACAGTTGCAAACGAAGAAAGCGAGTTGACAGTTTTATTAAATTTAGAAGGCAATCCTCACGTAAGTGTTCGTCAGATTGCGGTACAAGTAGATCTGAGCAAAAGTTCAATACAAAGAATTATAACTAAACATAAATATCGCCCATACTATTTGTGTTTGCATCAAAGCCTACGACCGCAAGATTTCGCAACTCGAGTCGCATTGTGCAATATTATTCTGGACAAAATTAACCAACAAACTAATTTTGTTGATTTAGTGCTGTTTAGCGACGAAGCAAGTTTTAATAACATAGGAGTCGTTAATAAACATAATAGTCACTGTGAATGTGTGGGGTGGTATTATCAATACTGAAGTAATAGGACCTTTCTTTTTCGATGGTTCCCTGACACACGAAAAAAATTCCTTCAAGAAGATTTGCCACAGTTGCTTGAAAATGTGAATCTACATACTCGACAAGTTATGTATTACCAACATGATGGATCCCCGCCGCACTACCATAATCGAGTACGTCGGTTTTTATAAAATTGGCGCGAAGGTCGATGGATAGGTCGCGGTGGTCCCATTGTTTGGCCAGCGAGATCGTCGGATCTCACTCCCCTAGACCTGTTTCTGTTGGGATATGTGTAACCGGAGGTGTATAGGGATTTGCCTACTACACAAGCGAATGTGAGGCTTTACGAAGTATTCGAAGAATCACTCTTCAAAATGACAAAGCAACCGTTGCTAGCCGGTTGACAATGTGCATTGCTGCAAATGGAAACATTTTTGAACATAATATAAAATTTGTAATTCGTTATGTTCTTTACTTCCATTTTAAAGTTTAAGTTAAAGTTTATAGTTATGCCGTTCTACGAGTAAATAATTATTAAGCGTTAACTCTTTTATAGTGCAAAATGTGTCATAAATCTAGCGCTTCACGGTTTTATCGCAATTAGTATTGTTTCATTTTTGTTTTTCTTAGAATTATGATATTGTCTTTATTTTATATTGTGACAAATTCAATAAAAATAAAAAATGTTTACAATTTTCAATTTTATCACTAAATAATTCAAAAACACTTAGCAATAGGTAGTAAAAAGTGAGTATCTATTGAAAGCCCGTAAAAAATGTAATTCATATCTGTAATACAATACAGGATGTGCCATTTAAAAAAAAATGAGAAAAATAACATTGAGCAATATGGATCACCCTGTATATGCAAAGAAAAGAGTCTGCAGTCTGAGTGTAGAAGTTAAAACTAGACAGATTGGAAAAAGAAATCCCAAAATTTCACTCCGATTTCTTTCAAGATGGCAGAACAGGAGCCTACTTAATTGACTAATTTTTTCACATACAAATGTCAATAACTTAGGAACCGTTAGTCGTAGACCCATAGTACCTACATCATTTTGCTCAGCATTTAACAGATAATTCAAATATATAAAAATATATATGGTGTTCCATTAAAAAACAAGTTTTGTGTAGTACTCGAAAATGGAACACCCTGTATATACAAATATATTTTTACAAAATGCTCCTCGTTGTTGACTACTATAATCTGTTATAAGATTTTTTATTAAATCTACAGTGTAGGGGTAATCTTCCACCCCCAAATCGTTGGGACACCCTGTATATATCGAAACCACATTGTCTGAGGAACATTTCAGGAGATAAAACAAAAGTGCAATAATACTTTTTAGTTAACTTAGACCATATTGAAAATTATTAATTTTATTAAATACATAAATAAAAAGTTTACGTCGAGTAGGATTTTTCATAACAAAACCTATAATTGTAATATTACTTTTAATCTCTTACTACGAACAACAAATTCAGTCATTGATACATATCGAAAGTAGATTATCTTAACTTAGACGATATAAAACAAAGTATCCCTTTTTAATTGCTTAGAACGAGCAACAAATTCAGTCTTCATCACATATGGGAAGTACGCTACCTAAGAAAAAATTTAGCAGCTGCGACATAAGAACAACAAATATTTTAGTTAATTTAGACCACATAAAGCAGGTCGCAGTTTGTCAGTAATGACAAAGTATCGATTTTCAATTATGTAGACAGCAAAAAACTCAGTCTGATATATAACAGTGTTTTCACACCATCTTGTTGTTGCAATTTTGTTGCAGTTTTTCTGGTAGCTTAACATTGCGATGATCCTCCCCAATTTGATCATGATTTCTTGTTAAAGGGTTTGAGAAACAAAATTCAGTCTGTAGTAAAATTAGCAACAAAATAGCACTAAAATTTTTCAATAGGTGGTACTCATTTTTGCAATGGTGGGAGGTCCAGCTTGATGTTGATTAATCCTAAATTGTAAACAATTTTTGTTAATTTATTTCTATAAGTAGTGAGTGTAAGAATTAAAAATACTATTAGCATATTATTAAAATATCTAAATTTTGTATGAAATACATTTGGAAATAAATTAAATGAGATCCTATAAAAATAGGAATAAAAAAAAGGGTTTCTTTTCAAATATCTTGATAACGAATCAATCGATATTAAAAAATAGAATGCCAGAGTGCAGAGGTTTAATAAGGCTAAAAATGAGGTAATACTCAATACGCCTACTCACTTTTCCAGGCAGTAGCACACAAGGAGCAGGGATTAGCTAATTTTGAAATAAAGAGTTGTCCCACTCGATAACATTTTTTATCGATTGGGGATTTTAAAAAACCTACGTTCTTAAAAAAATAGATGTAGGCCAAAAACTTTTATTCTTAGTTCCATAATGCTATTCATACATTGACATCTTCTACACCCTTTTTGCCATGTAAGGTTTGGAACAGTTGATCTATTCACTTGGTGTAATAAAATTAATAAACATATACCTATTCCCTTAGGTTCATTATTATTTACAACTTGCTCAACAAGCTCAACAACAGTTGCAACATGCAACTTTACAACCGAATGCGTCACCATCCACTACTGCAAACACTTCTGTTACCCAAAATGCTATTCAAATTGTTCAACCACAAGTGCAAACTGTTCAAGTAAATGCTATAGATCAGGTGAGTATTTAGCTTTATCATAATTAATTTTGATCTGTTTCGTATAAAAATATTTCTTCACAATTGTGAATAGTGAACGAATAAAACAAATACTGTTTTTAAAGTTTCACTATATTACTAAAAATGACAATTGTATCGACAACACTGTGTCTTCGTAAGATTAAATACCGGGTGTAAATCACCCTCTAAGTTTTGATGGGTTATATTAGAGCCAGTTTGGGTACTTTTTACATAAAAAAACAATATGACCGACTGCCGGTCTAAAATTAAAAAAAAAATAAAATTAAAATGGCGCCTGAGTTGACATTTGACAGATGAACTGTATGTATTTGAAGCCCTAGAATCCAAATATGTAAAATATACAGGATGTTCCATTTAAAATTTCAGCTTTGCGCCTTTTCCGGTGAAACCGGAAGTCCGCCATATTGTTTTTGTATGTAAAAAATCCCAAACTGGCACTAATATAACCCACCAAAATTTGAACAAAATTTAACAACGCGTTCAAAAGTCACAGGGCCTCCATTTGATTTACACCTGGTATTTAAACTAAATTTACTTACAATGCATACGTTTTTGTACGTTATTAAGAAGGTGGGTTTATCAATTTATTTATTGCAATCGCCACAATTCGACTTATAAATTCCTGACATCTCGCCTATCAGTCTTAGACTTATTATTTTTTAACTACTTTCGTAGTGTATTATTACATTTAAAGACTATATTCAAATCAAGTTTTTTTTTTATTCGTTAGAAATTATGTTTGTAGGTTTTCCTATAGTATATGTTAAAGAAACGAACTTCTTGCTTAAAACTGGGATATTAGGATAAACTAAATTTCACTCGTTTTAATTATTTTTTAGGTAATATTTTATTTATATCCCGTTCGTTGTACCCGTTCTTTACTGCTATTTGGTATTAAATTAAGTTCTTTCTGAAAATTGGATTCTACCAAAGGTACATTTAATAATCTATGAACGAGGGCTATTTTTTTTCAAGATCCGATGGGTTGCGACATGAAAACCACAGTGAAAAACCGATGACGGTGGATGCAGATGTGTTGCGTAGTGTTTCTAGTACCCCCGTCGATTGTCAGGTCGCAGTTGTCAGTTCTGAGAGCACAGTTTATATATATATATATATATATATATATATATATATACGTGGGTCATCTGGAAAGTAGTCCCGTTTACGCCATGTGGAGCGCTGGCGAATAGAGTAGCCGCCGGACAAGTATTAACACGTTCAGTTGTATTTCAGCTGTCTGTGTACAATGTTACATCTCGCTGATATTGACTGTGTTGTTTCTGTGAATGTTTATAATGTTCAAAAAAATAGAGAGCGCCGCCAGTTGTGAAGTTGGAACTTTGATTAAATTTCTCAACGCAAGAAATGTGCGACCATGCGATATTCATAGGCAATTGAAGGAAATGTATGGAGACATTGTTATGGATGAGTCATGTATCAATGCCAGTGCATATTGGGCGACATTGAAGAAATTACGGCGGGCGATTCAACGGCGAGGTCTGTTGTCTAGTGGCGTCATTCTCCTCCACGTTAATGCCAGGCCTCATACGGCTGGTATAACACAACAACTTGTGCAATAATTCAAATGGGAAACTTTCAACCATCCACCCTATTGTCCAGACTTGGCTGCTTCAGATTTCCATCTGTTTACAAAACTCAAGGACTTTTAGCAGTTGTAGTCCCAAGCAACGATCTTCTGTAGCACTAGGTATTTGCACGTTATTGAGATGGACAGGTGGTCAATTTTGTGTTCTTAACGTAAAGGTCACATGTGTGGACTTGCTCTCATTGACCTTTATTCTCCACAAACTAAACCATTCTTGGAGCAAATTTACATGATTCTGTAGCTGTTGTGAAGATGCAGCGGGATCTTCATTTGTTAGTAGAATAGCAGTATAGTCTACAAATGTTCCAATTTGAGTGTATGGAGTTACAGGTAGGTCAGCTGTGTAGATCTAATAGATAATTGGCCCCAACACGCTCCCTTGGGAAACTCCTGATAGGACATGTTTCGGATGTTTCTTCTTCGTACTGGACTACGAACGGGATGATAAGTAGGACCTTAGAAATTGGAAATATCGGTGTGGTAGCTTTTGCTTGATTTTAAAGAAGAGGCCTTTATGTATCAAACGCTTGCTTAATATCTAAGAAAATGGCCGAACATAATTTCTTATCTTTGAATGCATTATATATAATATTGGCGATTCGATGGCATTGGATAGTTGAGTGGCTATGTCTAAATCCAAACTGATGATTTGGTAAGCATTCTTCTGTTAGATTGTTCTCCCGTATTCTTTGGAGTAACTGCTTGTCCAAGAGTTTGGAGATTACTGGTAGCAGACTTATAGGCAGGTAGGAAGTCACTACTGTGGGTGGTTTTCTCGGTTTTAAAATCAAAATAATGTAAGCGTCCTTAAGTTGCTTTGGCCAATAGGTTAAGCTGAGTACAGCGTTAAAGAGTATCTTTAAAAACCTTACTCTACTTTCGGGCAGTTCAGATAATAATTTTCTTGTAACTGAATCGTATCCTGGGCCCTTTTTTTTGTTTATGTATTTTATTTCATTCTCACTCTCTTTTGTAGTGATGTTTGAAATTGGTCTCGACATTTGAAAAAAAGGTGCATTCAAAAACTCTCGACATTAGGGTTTTTGTCATTTGTGTATGGTTGAAAAACTTGAACAAGATGTTGCGCGTGTACTTCCGCTTTTTTACTGTCTGATCTCGCCCAACTGTTGGCAGGTTTACGGAGAGGAGAGACAGTAGATGTTGGTCGCTTGAAACCTTTTGTTGCTTTCCATATCGTGTTATCTTTGCTTGATAAGTTACTTAGGTATCTAGCAAATGTTTCAATTCGGACCTCACGCAATTTTCATTTTAAATTATTTGCCAGTCTGTTATAAATGGTTTTATCTTCTAGATGTCGACTTCGTTGCCATCTAGCTCTTGCTCTTCTTTTTTCGGCTACCATCTTCATGATTTCGGCAGGAATGTTTTATGTTTGCCGCTCTTCTTTGTTCCGTGACATTGCGTTCCAAGCTCCTTTTTGCACGGATGTGATAAAGTAATTTGTGACTTCGTGTATGTCTGTTTCTGATTCTATGTTAATATTCGGAATATTTAATTTTTGATGTGTATACTCTCAGAATAATTCCCAATTAGTGGTGGTATGTAGGACAGGTGTGCTTTTCTTTTTTATTACAGAGGTACTGATTGTCGCACACACAGCTGTATGGTTTGAGGCTAAGTCGAAGTTCGACTTTACTTCTATGAAGTTAAACGAACTGCCGTTAGTGATATAGAAGTCCAACAAATCCGGAGCCCAATCTATGTAAGATGTTTGGCGTTAAAGTAGCCACCAACTATAAATCTCTTTCCCAATGAATCAAAGTACCGTTTTCTGTCGTGATTGTTGGGTCGATGCTTCGCGAGTAAGTGTTATATCTGAGTTGGTGGTTATTTGTTCTGCGTTGTTTTTTGTCACCTGCGCGTAAGTAATTTGATCATGGTAGTGTCTGTATTTAGTATTGCTTGGTTTTTGTTGTGTTACGCGATATTTGTTCTGTAATTCTTGGTAATTTAAATGCATCGCATAAGATGCATTTAGCGGGGGTATCCCTTGTTGCCTTACAGAATTTAGTATCATGTGGTGCTCCACATTTAACACATGCATATGGGCGATTACAATAGCTTTTTGTGTGGTTATATTATTGACACCTTGTGCACTGTACTAAACATGAACTTTGTCGTGGGGGTTCCACTACAATGACTTTATTATCAAGGTATTTTAGATTGTTTCCTTTTCTAAATCTTCCTTTATATCGTTAACTGGGGTTGCGGGATGTAGATGTTTAATTACTACTCTATACGATCTCCCGTCCTTTAATTGGTATGTATGGTGTATAATATTTTCAGTTTCCATAAATTTTATTAAGCTACGATATGAATCGGTGGTTTTTGGGTTAATTTTAACATTTTCTGGTTCTTCTACGGCAGCTGTTAAGGTATTCATCATTTCCTCATAATTAATTACTCTATGGGCAAATATGGGCGGAGGTTTAGGTATCGTCTTAACTGTATTTTCTCCTGATGTTTCGACATTATTATCGTTATCTGAATTACTAATAGCAGAATATCTGTTTTGAGTGGCTGTAGGCACATCTGTTTGAGGTACATGTTTATTTAGGCGTTTTCTTTTATTGAAGTTTACTATCTGCCATGAATACTCATTCCTCTTATCAGCATCTCCAGTAAATTGTTCGTCGTCGCTGTAGCTGTTAATATTGCTAATCTGTTTGTCATTGGTGCACTTAATCAAGGATGGAGGAGTTAACTGGGTAAGTGGTGTAAATGGTGGTAAATTATTGCATACCTGCAGTAATTTCTTGTCTTATCGGGGATGCCGTATGATCAGGAGTGTCAGTGAACAGTGAGCATGTAAACATGTCTAGAACAATAGAATCTCCCGCTAAGTGTGAAGTGTGTGCTGTAATTCCATTTCTGCATGTTAAGGGGTGCAATGCAGCCGAAATTCATCGACGAATGAGTAATGTGTACGGTACAACTTTCATGAGTGATAGCAAAGTGCGGGAATGGTGCAGGAACTTTGAAATAGGACGTACAGACGTTCATGATGTAGGCGGGCAGGGAAGGAAGCGAGTGTCAACCGATGTAGCCAGTGGATCAGGGGATTCGAGAAAATCGTCGGTTCACAACGCTGGCTGGGCACAATCCTCATAGGAAGGGGGTCTGCAGGAGTCTTCTAACGTCAGGCTGAAGCAATAAGCTTTAAGTCCGAATACGTAACTCCGATTAATTAATGGAGGACTTCCAACGTTGGGGAAGGCCCAAATTACGTAATCCTCGTGCATAAGATGATGGGTGCCCAGGGCTCTCCTATAAAGACCGACCACGTATCCTCCTGTGCATAAACCACCCTCCTCAAAGCTAAAGGTCTTCCAACGACAGACAAAGGCCACATGCTACATGGCATGGATACTGACCCTGTGTCTGGACGTAACCTCAATGAGATAAAGGATACTTCCTAATGTCGGTCGAGACGCCCAGAAAGCACTTAACAAGATTAGATATCCAGACCAAATACGTATCCCCCATGCAATACAGAGGTCTTTTAACGACAGACCAAGGCTACATGGCATGGAGACTGACCTCGTGCCTGAACGTAACCCCCACGAGATACAGGAGGCCTTCTAACGTCGGTCTGGTTCTAATAATTCTTAATAGTTGCGGGACCGGCAGTATTTAAACTTCCCGTACGAACACACATTAATTACCACGCAACATCACATCGCGCGCATCAAACAATTATAGATACAAAACCGTCACGTCTAACATTACCACGCTTCTTAGTAAACAAAACATAACACTACTGTAAGTAGCTTTAACATATCATGTAATCATACATCATATCGTTAAGAATAGCAATTATTGTCGTACTCACACATGCAAATTAATTACACATAATGACACTAAATGTAGGTGTCAATAATAATGCAAGCAAATGATTACTCAATTTGTACAATAATAATGCAAGTTAGGTATGCTCACCTTTAACGCACAAAAATAGAACTGCACTATTCACACAAAAACTCAATTACGCACTGAACGTTTCGTTAAGTCAATATTAGTAGTCCATAGTATAATAATAATAAGCCATAACTTTTATTAACTTTCAGTTACATAGAGGAAAGTAATTTTGGTATAATGCTATTTACATTTACTATTTACACGTAAAAATGTTGTGACCTCATAAATCTTCGCCAACAAAATATAGTTTGCATTAAACGTTCATCTTTAGGGTCGATGACAAACAAAGTCATTTTCAATGAAACTGTAGAATTTGGTAGCCAGCTGATCTTAACCCATGCATCTCGAGCTGTCCCAGTCCCAAACATGTACAAAAATGAATTTACATCGTAACTCTAAGTGAGTACATAGTTTTATAATACTAAAAAACAAAAAATGTATGCTTTATAAATTTTGAAAATTAACATTTAGGATGAGTCCTCTGAAATGAAATTGCTTTGCTGTGAGTAGTCACCTCAATAAAGAAAATAATTGTACGTAACTTAATACATATATTCGAAAACACAATGCGTCATGTGGTTCACATAAACCACAAATGTGATTCATCATTCATTAGAAGTAATATCTAACCTCCTACCTTCTTGTTCGAAATAACAATGTAAATAAATGGCTGTGGATAAACTCCGATATAAAGTATGTATTATTTAACGGCACAATCAAATCAAAAATGGGATTTTAACTTCTTTTGCAAAAATACTGTACGACAGGTTTAATTGTTTCGTACTTTGCAACAAACACATACATTCTGTTACATGTAACACATATAATTAATAACTGTTTGCAGTATCATTGTAAACATTGATTAGAGAATCGTAGATTACCTATCTTTTGAACAACTCCTATAATAATTTGCAATAGACAAAAACATTGTTGTTCAACTGTGGGAGAGGGTGGTACACTGTGAAGCCTGAGGTCTATATTTTTTTAATTTGCCGTCTGAACGCCTTTTCAGGTGCGTATTAATATCTCGTTTCGGTTAAGTGTTGGTGAGGTGAAATGTGTTTTTAACAAAATTATACTGTTTTTCGGTTTTTGGTGTCCACGATGAAATCTGGGTGTAACGCTATTTAAGGTATAATACCAATATATTAAAAGTTTTGTCTTCCTATAATTTTATTTGCGTTTGTGATGACATGTTTATGCTTACCTTAAAATATAATTCGTTCAGGGTAACCAAAAAATCCTTTTTTTTTGTCGTTTTTAATCAGATGTTTGGTACTACAGTCGACTCTCGATAATTTGAAACTTAAGAGACCAAACAAAAGGTTCAAATTACCGAGAGTTCAAAATAATATGAGTTCAAATAACCAAATTTGAAAGCCACTCCTCTTTTACTGCAAATCCTTCATTTCTGAGAAACTGAGCAAAAGACTTGGCTGTTTCCTTCAACATGAAATCGCTCACGGGAGCGTTTTGTCATCTACACTGACGAATCCACTTAAGAAAACACTCCTCAAGACGGGAAATTCTCCCTGACGTGATCTTTTTCTACCCGCACTTCCGGTGACTCGAACTTCAACTTCAAATCATCGACAATGTCGATGCTTGAATCACATGCTTTTTTTCACTTATGAAAAGACACTTGTTCTGCGGCAGCAGTTGCACAAGTGAAAAACAATGGGACACTTTATCGCATTGCAGCAGATATGTACAACCTTAAATTTTCGACGCTCCGAAGATATGCTCTTAACACAAAGGAAAATCCCACCACACGGATGGATTAATCTTTTTAAAAGTCCAGAAGGAAGCATTGTGTGACTACATTGACTTGTAGCAGAATGCATTTTGCTTCAATGTTTCAAAAGTCAGACAATTGGAGTACCAAATGGCAGTAATAAATAGTATTACCATGCCAGAAGCCTAGGGAAGAAGCAAGTGCACCAGTAAAAATTTGTAACGAGCTTTTATAAAAAGGAATACTAGTTTGAGCATTAGAAAACCGGAAGCCTGTTCATTATCGCGACTAACCTTGTTTAATAAATATAATATTGGCCGGTTTTTTTCCAATCTAGACCATATTTATAAAAAATACCCATCTATTGTTGAGCACATCCAAATATTTAATTTGGATGAAACTGCAACGACTACGGTTCTTGTGCTGTAATTTAGGCAAATGGAACATTTATACCTCCCGCAATAGGTTTTCCCAGAAAAAAATTCAATCCCCTTATGTTAAACGGGGCCTTGTCAGGTACTTTAGGATTAGTTAATCCAAGTGGGTGGATGACGGCCGAGTTATTTGTAGACGTTCTAAACCATTTTATTAAAAATGTTCTGGTACAGAATTTATGGTAATCATGAATCGAGCATATCTTTACAAATAGGAGAAATTGCAAAAAAATAATGTTATTAATTTAACCATTCCTCCATACGCAAGTAACAAATTGCAACCATTGGATAAATCGGTTTAGTTCGCCTTTAACAATTTTTACAATAGCTCTGTAGATTAATACGTCTTAAGTCATCCAGGGATACCAGTGACCGTATATATCGCCGAATGTGTTGGAATGGCCCTTAAAGCTTTGCTTCCTGAAAATATGTCAGGGTTTAAATGTATAGGTCCTATAAAAATATCTTTACCGATACCGACTTTTTATCATCATCCGTGACCGATATGCTTCAAAAGATGCAAATACTAGGCAGATATTTTTGGTAGTTTCTGAGTATGTCGAAGTCCATGCGATAACTGACAATGGTATAGTGCAGAACAAAATGTTCAGAATGGCATAAATTGAAATTTGATTCTTCGATCGACATGTAATAGGGTTTTGTAAAGCTGGGCCTAAAAAAAACACTAGACATCTCCGAAAAACAATAAAAGAGTACCTATCATCCTAACAAGCACACCAGAAATACATATGCGTTCATACAAAACAAAAAATTTAAAAAACCCTAAAAATGAAGCAACTAGAACAGCGACGAAGAATTTATTTTAAGACATGGATAGGAGTAAAAACAAAAAAATAAAAACGGTAAATGACAGAAAAGATGAATGAGTCCGAAACTGAAGCTGAAGCTGTAGAAATTGAACTCATGGAGTCTTCAGATGAAGAAGTACAGTATATTGAGATTGAAGAAGAACAATCAGAAATAAATAAGGCAACAAAAATTTTAAAAGATTCATGAGTTAGGTTTGTCAATAAAATTCATTATGTTGCCCAAATTTTAGAAATGTAAAAATGTGTGAGTACCCTATCTACAAAGAAATAACAAAATATCTAATTCGTGCCACTTTCCCTATATTCCTGATATTCATATGAAGACCAGAGCAGATTTTATGTTGCTCCCAGCACCAATGCCCTCCAACAATAAAAGACTGGCAAGTTATTTCAAATTTGGGGTGATTTCAAAATACTAATATAGTTCTTTAATAATGTTAGAATGTTTATATTAAAGTTTATTCGAGTTTTTTTTTTAATAAATAATGTGTTTCACCAAAAAAATGTGTTATTTTGTATACTACCTCATGGTTCAACGTGTACTTATGGTACACAGTGAAACAAATATGACCATCAATATTTTTTAAATCTCTAGTCCAGCATTTTAAATTAAAGCAAAAATAAAATATACTTGGTATAAGCTAATGTTCGTTTTAAAGAAAATTGTCTTCAGATACAGTGTCCGTCTAAAGTCCCCCCCTTCCCCCAAACTATTTAATAAAACTAAAATTAATAAAATTTTGGGAAACCGAACTAAAGCACGTATAGGTTTTTGATGATATTCAGTGACGTAATCATTAAAAATGGCGGACCACCGCCATTTTGTCAAATAATTTTAAATGGGATCGTATGGCAAGTATTACCTGGTTTGAAAGCTCGTTTCAAATCCTTTTCAACGACATCAACAACATTAAAATAGTACTACTGATTTATGAGTTTCAATCCAAAAACGTCAAAACATTATTTGACGTTTTTGGATTGAAACTCAGGAATGAGTAGTAGTATTTTATTGTTGTTAATGTTGTTGAAGAGGACTTGGAACGAGGTTTCAAATGAGGTATTACTTGCCACATGATCCCATTTAAAATTATTTTACAAAATGGCTGCTGTCCGCCATTTTTAATTTTTACGTTACTAAATACCATCAAAAATGTTGTACATGGCCCTTAATTTGGATTCCCAAAATTTGTTTTAATTTCAGTTCTATGGTTCACATAATAGGTTGAGAGGGGGGGGGTCTTATGACGGGCACTGTATATTTTTTTAATTGCAGCAAAATTATAAATATTTTCAGAAAAATGTACGATTGTGTACCACTTTCCCTTACATATTTCGTTCTCTGTGTTAAATAAAAGTGGGATGAAATGAGTTACAATGTAACATATTTTATGAATATAAATATTTAATAGTGTATAACGAAAAACATTAATCCTTTTTTAGAACAATAGCGGTGCAACGACAACAACAACGTCATCAGTACAACAACCAGTAGTTATACAAAGTCCAACATCCCCCCAACCATCTAATGGGAACATTCAAATTGTGCAACAAATTGTAACACCTGGAGGAGAAATTCAACAAATACCTGTAAGTTTTCTATTATTATAAAGAAAATTACTAACAATTTCAGTACAGATACAACTAACTCCTCAACAACTCCAAATGATAAGAATGCAACTACAAAGTAATACTAATCAACCGCTTATAATACAGGCAACTCCCATTCAAACAATGCCACCACAAGTAATACAGGTTTGGAAATTATAAATGTTTTAATTATGTACTGCATTTTCAGAACTGAATATTTTAGGTTAGTCAACAAAATTCAAGTGGGCAACCTGTTTACCTAACTGAAAACAATGGAAATACAGAGAGTGAATAATGTGGTACACAATAGATTATAAGTGATTAAGTGTTAGATTAATTTCATATTTATGGTGTAATCGTTTCACCTCTTATTTTATTAAAACTTATTTATTACATAATTGATTCTGTTTTAGACAAACATATTAACTAAAATTTTATTTCTTTTTCTTCCCTCTATTATAGTGTCGTGAACAAAGTTTGTTTCTCCTCTTATTTACAGCATGTTTTGTCACGGTGTCTATCACATGTTGTTTTGATAATTTCTTAAGTTCTACATGGATGTTAGGAACCTAGGCTGGATTAAATGCTTTTCAAGATGAAATGGATTCTTCAATTTGACACATAAAACCACATACTTTATTAAGCTTCCAAAGTTCCCTTTCCTTACAGCTATTCTACTAATTCTTGTTCAACGTTACTGACAAAACATTACTTTGTTGACTATTAACATTTTTTTTTTCAGTCTCAAACGGCCGTAGATTTATATTTTATACAACTATAAAACCAAAGTAAATTTTTTAAAGAATTGATGAATATTTAATACAAAAACTGATAAGAACAGTCTGAATACATCTAAAACCAGTAAACAGTTTATAATTAAGACTGTCATCTTTGACATTCTTATTTGTTTTCTACAAATTTAAAAGTTTCGATTACAATTAATTAATTAAGTTCTTAAAAAATATATGAAATATGAAACGGCAAACCTAAGCATGCTATAACCATTTAATTGTTTTCTTCAAGTTTGTGGCACTTTGAGATATGAAATAAAAATTCACTAATCTTTTCAAAGTCAATATTCTGATTCTATACTAAACCCAGATATTGTATAAATATCAGCCCCATGTCTAAAAAAAATTGAACTGCATTTCAATTTTTTCACTTCATCGTATGGAAAGTCTTTTGTTTTGAATGTGTGTAAAAACCCGAGAGAAACTACAGTCTTTATAAATTTTTGCAGTGGGGTTCAGATATTAAGAAACTTAATCAGCTTTAAATTGTTCTTGTGCTGGGAACCGTAATTTAATTGTTTATCTATAAACAGCTCAACTAACCGACGCTAAACTACTTTCAGTAAACAATGATTGCTGATTAACGGCGGCTCCAATCAAAAATGAAACACTCTGTTCTCGCCACAGTAGACTAATCATAATGAGGGCGCCATTTACACTGTTACACAACGGTTTAACGAAATAGATAGGAATCTTAGTTAATTCAGGGACAAACTGATGGGGCCCTGTATTCTTCACCAGTTGGCAAATTAAGTCCCAGTTGGTAAAAGTGGCAATACATTACATAACCTTCACGCCATTCCCTTGCGGGGCAAAACTATCCCTACCTCTTATTTATTTTTCATCCGCAATCTTTCTCCATGCTTTCCTATCTCTACATACCTCCCTAGCTTCCGCAAGATTCATACATTGTCTCTGACATACCCTTTTATTTCTAAAACTCATTATCTTCCTTTTATCATACATTCTACTGCATTCAGCCAAGTTTTATGCGGCCTAACAGGCCCAGCCTTACCTCGAACCTTACCCACATAGTTGCTTCGTTAATCTTGCGTTGTTCATTCTCTCAATGTGGGCAAACCAACGTAGTTTACTACTTTTACACCTATCTATCATCGTCTTTTCCTCACCACATTGCTTCATTATACACTAATTCTTCATCTTATTCCTTCTCGTTTTACCACACGCGCTTCACAGCAATCTTAATACCCACGACATTTATATTTCCTTGTTTTTTTTACATACCCATATCTCACTTCCATACAGTACTGACTGAACAAACACGCCATTATAGATTGCTCGTTTCGCAGTCCATGCTTTCGTTTCTTGTTATCGTCTACATACTTCCAATCACTTTCCTTCCAGCATTGATCTTCGTCCAATTTCGCCATCCATTGTACCGTCAAACGATAAAAAAAATACGTTTTTCTTCAGACGTCAATAATAGATGACATTTTAAACTTCACCTGACAACGTTAAAGTTTGACATTTTCACCGTCGGCTGCAAAAGTTTTTTTGCATCCCCTCGCAACGGATACAAAAGTAATGTAGGTTAATAACTCAAACACTCAATTTGGAAAACAACGAAAACAAATTTATTGTTTAGAGTTATAAAGATTAAAAGTACAATGATTAAAACTAACATTTTCTCCAAAATAAAATCCGCCAGAGGTAACAGTGGATGTCTCGCTGCGTTCTAAGGAAATGGTCTTTAATTCTTCCTCTTCTACATGAACTTCTGTACTCGTAGCGCTTGCACTGGGTGCAAAAATGTTCAAGGCTGCCTCTTTTTTTGTTGCTAGAGAGTCTTCAATATAACGCTCAGCTACAGTGCTGGATTTCCAGCCACCATGGCACTTCGAGCGCATTAAATCTGCGCCGCCGTCCACCAACAGTGTAGCTGAGGTTCTTCTTAGAGAATGCCCTGTGTATTCTGTATAGTTCGCTAATTTTAAGAAAAAAAGCTACCTCCCTAGGAACACTACTTATTTTTTGCATTCCCATCACCGCTCTTGCGCATTTTCCATTTCCATATTTTAAAAAAATCGGCGATGATTGATATCTCGTGGGCGCAAAGCAACATATTTGTTATATAAATTTAGGACCCGTACAACTGCAAATGATTTAATTTTTTTTGTTTTGCTGTCTGGAATTTTAATATATAGTAGTTTTCAGGTTCTCAATGTCGTCTACCTTCATCTTTATCAATTCATCGCAACGGCATTCCCCTGAGATACCGATAATCAAAACTATCGAAAAAAAATACAAAATATAAAGACTTGTTTTCATTCTGTTTCTAAAACTTACCTTCATTGCCAAGTACTTTTCGTCCGACGCTTCCGATAAAAATTTGTTGAATTGGTCTTTTGTAAATACTTTGGCCTGCTTTGGGGTGTATCCTTCATTCTGCTTCTTTAGATATGCACGAAGTTTCCAGTATTTGCTTATATCTACGCCATGTCGAATGCTCAATAATGATTTTATCGTCGAATATTGGGACCACATTGTCGAGCTTTTCATTTTCATTTATGTTGCTGGTTCGGCAAAATAAGCTAACATTACGGTTTCAGAGTAGCTTTTAATACTTTTTTCATCGCACCATTTTATAAATTGCTGAAAAGCGCGTTCATAGATTTTGGTCGATCATTTATTGCTGTATTAGCCGCTTCAGTAATTTCTGACCGCGTGTAGTTCTCCAAATCCATCATACTCCTAACAAATAGGAACAAAAAGTTTAATAAAATAGTTACAATAACACGGTAAATCTTCACAATTTTCAACTTGTTTAATGCATTGTTTTCAACGAAACCTAGCAACGACTACTGCTGCTTGCCAGAGCACGCTAAGTAAATCTAACTATTCCTCATTTTCACAACCTAATTATATTTCCTTATTTCACATTTAAGTGTAAAAAAACTTCTGAAGACAAAATAGTATATTTTATGCGGAGCTCATCTGTATTTGCCGGACTCACTACGTTCGTCCGTCAAACCTGCAGATTCGCCGCAAAAAGTGTCACTTTAGCTCCTTATCAAATAATATACTATTTTTTGAGATAACTGAATAACAATAATTATATTTTAATGCAATTAAAAACATAACTTCCTGGATACTTAGGTCGCCGATTGGTGACTGGAATAAGGTCATAGATGCAAATTTTTTTTTTAATTAAACGGTGATCGACTTCGCCCCAGGGTTCGGGGTGAAGTCGATCACCCATTCTAAAATGCATATTTCCCACTTGTTCGGGGTGAAGTGGATCAGTAAAAAATTTAAAAAAATTATATGCAGAATTTTGCAATAAAACACAAATTAAGGAAATATAAACGTTTATTCTTTGGACAAGCTTTACACGGCCATTGATTTATTAATGACATAAGCCTTAAATAAACAAACTATACTTAAAAATAAAAATACAGGCAATAATAAAACTAAAAAACAGAATTCAAAAAATTTACGAAATGAATGAACACACAAAAGTTTCTCACTGAAGTGTTTCCATTTCGTTTTTTCTAAGCGAGAAGAAATGTTTGCCCCGATTTACTGATTTTAAATTAACTTGTCGGACAATCTGTTCCCTGCTTATGACAGACTCATCCGGAATATTTGGATAAATGAAAAACAAAAGATTTCATGGATAGATGTTTACGCAGTGTACTTACAACTATCTCAGTCCCTGATATTTCAATAATTTTAGCCATATAAAATCGATCTCTCTTATTTGGTTCATATTTTGTGATGATAAATCGTCCATCGCAATTCCTGGATGAATCAAGAATAATGTTGGCTGGCTCAGCAGAACTTTCTCCAATTTCATAATCATTTGTGTTGATATGCTGTTCCTCCGCCTCCAATGTCTGTAAGTCATCTTCCTCTTCGCTGTCGCTTATTTGCCTCTTAAGTTTTTTTGGATTGCTTGCAACTACTCTGGTTCTCTTTTTCCAAACCTATGCTTTTGCCAGCGGCTATGTTTAGTCTTTTTTCTCGCTTTAGAGCATCATTAGGCCCAGCCTTGAGCTTGTGATAATCTACAAGCACTGCAGTCATAGAAGTTTCTGCCATGTTTCCTTCCTCCGGTATAGTAGGCTCTGTTGTTTTTATTTTTACAAGAACAGAATCGGGATTGAAGGGGACTAGGCCGCAGGCTCTAGATCCAGCTAAAATATTGTTCATTTCGCGATCCCCAAGTCCTTCAACCGTAGTTTTCAACATCCTAGGAAATATAGTTTTTGGTAAAACGAGGACGAAAATTTGCCACGTCCAGAGGCTGGAGCATGTGGGTCGAATTGAGGGGGGAATCAGACAAACTTAATGTTATTTTCGCACTCTTCAATGACACTGACAGTAATATGACTTTGCAAGTTATCTCCAATAAGCAACTTGGTTCCTTCTAACTTTCGGAAAAATGGAAGTGCTACGGTCCTGAATCAATCGTCAAACAATTCAGAATCAAACCATCCCTTTGGAGACACGTTGTAAATTTCTCCTGGTAATCCGCCCTCTTTCCAACCTTCATAAATATGTTTGGTTTTGTACACTGTATAAGTAGGTAGACGAGTTCCATCAGCAGCTATTGCGGACATAACTGTTGTGCTGCTTTTGGTGGTATCAAGTGTCCTGTAGGCGTGTTTTCTTCCTTTCTTCATTACCACTTTAACCGCTCCGGAATCGTCAACAAAGTTTGTTTCGTCATAGTTTACAACGTTTTGTGGTGGGATCTATCTGATTATATCCACCACATTTCGGAAATATTCCGCAACAATCTCGTATGTTACAGCGGCTCTCACTCGCTTTGTATTCTCCGTAAGCGTGACTGTAAGCCGAGGATGCCTCTTCATCAGACCATTAAACCACCCTTCTCCTGGCATATTATTTTTAAATCGCTTTTCAGTAATGCCGCGATTATTTAAATATTGCTGCGTGATTCACCTAATATCAATGGGCTTTAATGGGAAACCCCACTCAGCACAGGTTTGCAAAGCATTCACTAATAAAGTTTCAGAATGCTCGTCAGGAGCAGGTTGACCACCATATGTCAAGAGAGCTGCGCATGATAGTGATTGTTAAATGTCGTATATGGCACTGCAAACCTTTCTGACGCTTTTCGCATGCTCAGTATTTTTTATGCACTGCAGCCCGCGCTCTCTCTAAATGCATGGGATCGTAGTTTTTTTGCCATAAGCACCCAGCTTCTTTATGTATTTGCGCACAAAATTAATATATAAGAAAATCATACAAAAACAAATTGCTTTAAACGTAACCTGAAAACCTACAGCGAAAACCAAGTGATCCATTTCACCCTGTTGTTTTGTTTCTACACACAAAAGTTGCAATTGAAACCACACAAAAAATAAATGAGCGTGTCTGATTGTGAATGCCTTTTCTTGAATATATTCCTTATCACCTAGAGGGGCTCGGACGGGCCTAGTTTTCACTGATTTGGCTGTGCAACTATTTGATTTCACATATTTTAGAGATTGAGAAATTTTGCTCTTTTACTATTTAATTACTTTTGGAAAACTCACTTTACACGATTTACCAACAACACCGGTATAATAGATGTTCATCTGTTCGCCACTCGCATGTAAATGTAAATGTAAGATTTAGCTGATTTGTAATGCAGTGTTGCCATTATGCTTCAATACAAATGAAAATACTGGTTTGATCGAACTTCACCCCTGCCGATCGACTTCACCCCGTTTGACGCTACCATCTGCAATGAACATTCTACCCAGATATACCAGCTCGTCCACTTGTTTCACCATTTCATCTTGCAGAGCAAATACTCTACTATCCTTTCCACCTTCCCGATTGAACACCATAATCTTAGTTTTTTCACGTTTACCTTTAGGTCTATGCTCTCATAGACTATATTAAACTTCCTCACAGCAGTGCAGTCTTTTAATAAGACTGTCTCGGCTGCATACACCAGAACCCGTACATTTACGTCACCAACAATTACACCATTTGTATCGGTACATGCTGACCTAACACATTTATTCATGTATCCATTGGACAACCACGGTGACATCACACAGCCTTGTCGTACTCCTTGCTCAATATTAAAGTATTCACTCTCGCCCTTAGACATGCCCGGCTACCGTTGTATACTGCCCTTATTCCGTTTATTAGACCTTCATTTGATATTTCCAACAGCTTCTCCCTATTCATTCTGTCATATGCTTTCTCCAGATCTACAAACTCACAGTACAGTTTCTTTTTTACACTTACACACTTTTCGATCACCTGCTGGAGAGCAACTATCTGATCAACATATCCTCTCCCTGACATGAAGCCACCTTGCACATTCCAAATATTAGTTTGTGTAGTTTCTAGTTCTCTATCACTCAGTACTTCCAAATACTTTACCAGGTACACTGAGCAAACTTATTACTCTGTAGTTCTTGTTATTGCTGTTGTTCCCCTTACCCTTATACAGTGGTACAATGATCGCGCTCTTCCAATCACTCGGCACTTATCCACACTTAAGGCATACATTTAATAATTCATACACTCTTTGCACCTCCATACTTTAACATTTCACCAGTGATTTCATCCACGCCTGCTCCTGTACCGTTTTTCAACCCTCCTGCCGTTTTCTCTACCTCATGTAACCCAATATCCTAGTCGGTTTCATGCACCATTCCTTTTATATTCTCCTTATTTAACCCCTCAGTCTTATTTTCCTCACTACTGTACAGCTTTCCGAAATATTCTTACCAGCATTTCCTCACTTCATAATCGCCCCGTACTATTTCGTTGCTCGTATTCATCACTCCTTCAGCGTTCTGTTTTAGGTCACGTTTTGTATTTTCGACCCATGTCCAGAAGAGTTTTTTGTTTATCTCAAAATCATTTTGCATTTTCTCTCCTTCCACAGCCATCACTTCCTCGTTACTTATTCTCACTGCCTCCTTCGCTTCTTTGCTTCTTAATCTGTACACCTCATACAATCGTTTCTTCTCAGTCTCATTTTTTGCAGCAATCATTGCCATGTACGCATCTTTTTTCTTACATACTGCCTTTTTTAACGATTCATTCCACCAAGCACACTTTCTCTGTCTACCTATAGTCGCTCTTCCACATATCTGCACGGCACAATTGGCAACACTGTGTTTCAAGCTTATCCATTTGCTTTCAACGTCATTATCTTTTATTTGTTTGTTCCACACTGCCTCATTCGCATTCAACCCTTTACTCACATCATCTGCATATTTTATTCTCGCACCATTATATCTATTAGTTTATCTTTTCTGGACGCTCGCACTACGTTTGCTTTCCTTCTCCAGGCCCACTTTTGCCCTAAACACACTCACGACACAACCAAAAAGTGGTCCGATCCACGAATTATTTTTGTATCTCTCACCAGGTTTATAAATCGTTCATCATACACTATCGAGTCAATCATACTTTTAGATTCACCTCTTTGCCATGTATACATATGCACATTTTTATGCTTAAACCACAAGATACAAACAGGTTTCTTTCCACACAGATGTTCACCATTCTCATTGACTTTGGTCTCCGAACTTTCCTTGGACGGGTTCAGTATGTTCTCTCTGTACACCCATCTCCTAATATTCAAAATTCTTCGAAATTCCACTTTCATTCTAACCCAAATTACTCCGTGGGGGAGCAATTCGTACTGTTTAACACATTTTTTCCCTCTTTCACTCACGATCACTCCAACTCCTTTTGCGCTATGCACTTTTTCAGTCTCAACTCCTGACTATAGTGCTAGGCTGCCATCCTCGTATCTCCGCAGCATACTTTCCTTTGCGCTTTGTCCCCGATACACATAGCTGCCTTTCATACATTACATTCGCAATTTCAAATTCTTAATAACTCAGAAACAGTGCAAGATAGGTATAGGACATACTTAAGAAGAATTGAGTGGTTTTCTATTCCCTTTAACCGTTGATTGAAGAATCTTCAATCAACGCTTTAACGCAGCGTAAAAATATACAGAAAAAATATTTCTGAATTTTAAGTTTCGCAGGTTTCAACGTATATTTTGAACACCATGCAGCATTTATCTCTGATATTTCTTCTTCAGAACATAGGCTGAAGCTTGGTCTTTCCTTAGTCCAAATATAAAAGTTTTCCTAACAAAACTAAGATTATACATAATAATAAACTTATACCTGTAAATGCGATTTTTTGGATAAAATTCGAATAATTTCAAAAACCGTAAATTTTACATGCATGAATCCTACATAAAGTTTTATAATTGGACGTAGAATCCAAAAATCGAATGATATACAGGGTGTTACATTTAAAAAATACTAACTTTATCTTGCTCTTCTTTTTTTTGGAACAATCTGTGTAGTCAAGAATAATTTGAAATGCGCACACTTTCTAGCCATATAATATGATAAATACATTTTATTGGCAAAGTTTGCCCATAAAGCACCAGTACTTTTACTCTATCATAGACTCACCCAGTACATTAGGATTCAACATTAAAAAAAGACTTGATTATAGAGCTTTATTGAAAAAAAAGGAGATATAGCAGAAATGCAAACTAACTTTCTTAAAGATATATTCCAGAGTTCAATTCACCTAACCATAGACAAATAACACAAGGATCTACATATTGCAGTAAAATGGAGGGCATAAAGAATACACCGAAACTTCCTGAGTAAAAGAGTTATGTTACTCATGCTAGCTCCATTTATGTAGAATACTTACCTTATTTGAGTCACTCGTTAAAACAAGATAACCCTGATGAATTGGCGCTTAAAAAAATGACTTAATAAGCGTTTGTTAAAAACTTAGCAAAACCTTTAATTATAGACAAGGTATCATACCACGGCGTACTTTATACCAGGCGGGAATATAGCCCCCACTTTCGGCTCCGACGATGACGTCGGTAGGTCGATTTCCGCACGGAAAGTATTGAGAAACGGACAGAATTCCTTGTTAATCAAATTTTAACGACTAAAAACCAAAACTCTGGTCTCAAATGATCGAAAATTATATTTTTTAATAATAATCCAAACAAAAAAATCTTAGTAATGATATCTCGTTTAGAAGTGTTCCTAGAATTGAACGATGCTTGTTATTCTTTATCTCTAATGTAAAAGTGTTGTGATACTAAATGATTAAGTGTAACTTGTATAATTTACTTGTAATTGATACTAATTTTTTAATAAACACATATGTAACTGCAATTTCAGTAAATACGACCATTAATTAGACTTTTATTGCAATGCTTTAAATTATCGCTATGATATTAAACTTTTTTGATGCTCACAATTAATTTATAGATGTTTCGTAATTTTTTATAATTATGCAATGCAATATTTTATAGGTAACATTAAACATAGTAGTACTATGACAGGTGTTTCGAGAATCCGGTACATGGTATATGCGAATCATGTTCCGACAGATATTATTATAATCTGCTAGTCAAGCCTAAAACTCCACGATTTCTATATGCTACTGCATGCATCTTATTAAATTTCTAGACCTAACTACGTCACGTCTCCCACTCCTATAGTCCCGCCTGGTATAGAGTACGCCGTGATCATACGAATTCATATTAGTCGAGAAGCTACTGACATCGCTTTGGACAAAATCTAATATGGTTTCGTGATTAACCCACACTGTTAAAAACCAACCATTATTTTTAATTGTTAAAACGCAGTAAATACTTTGATCATACATACCATGTAGATAAACCCTACTGAATATAACTGTAGTTTAATGGTTCATTATGACTATTCATCTAGATTGTTAGTGTAACACTTCTATCGAGGCCTATGTAATATATATATATATATATATATATATATATATATATATATATATATATATATATATATAAGTGTGATTAAAAAATCGTATGAAGTTGCTAAAATAATTAGCAGCGAGTAACATTAAATTTTATTGCCGAATTCTAAATTGGCTGAATCTAGAGACCCGTCAGACGGGGATCCAACAGCTGTATTATATCCCCGTTAGGCGGGGATTCTATGATTAGATTAGATACACAAAACTACCGTAACCTAACAGAACTAGATTAGATAAACAAATTTGCCAAATTTAGATTAGATGATCAAAACTACTGTAACCTAACAGAATCAAATTAGATAAACAAAACTATTGTAACCTAAAAAAAAATGCATTGGGCGGGAATCGAACTCGTGCCGAGTGCGTGGCAAACGACTATTACCGCTAGACCAGAAACGCTCTACCAATGTATTATTAAAAATGTTATTTATTTTATTTTGCCACCATAATGTTCTTTATACGCCTCCAAATGCGGGCGTAATGTGGTCTTTATAGCATGGAAATGTCATTGATGCTAAGCAGCATGATTGACAGCAACACATGACATGATATATAATAGCAATATCACAGTATCTTAGTAACAACAAATTACCCTACTGTCGACTTTATTTCATTGCATTTGCATTTAAAAACTTGCCGAAAATACTGAATCTTTTTAATATTTTGTTCCAGTTTCATGGTGCAAAATAAAATAAAACATTGTATGTACCACGGGCATAATTGTAGATTATGACACTCAGGAATATAAAAGCCCTCCGCTTCGCGTCGGGCTTTTAACATTCCCTCGAGCCATAATCTTCTGATTATGCCCTTAATACATAAATATCTATTATTTTATTTTGCCACCATAATGTTCTTTATACGCCTCCAAATGCGGGCGTAATGTGGTCTTTATAGCACGGAAATGTCATTGATGCTAAGCAGCATGATTGACAGCAAACACATGACATGATATATAAAAGCAATATCACAGTATCTTAGTAACAACAAATTAGCCTACTGTCGACTTTATTTCACTGCATTTGCATTTAAAAACTTGCCGAAAATACTGAATCTTTTTAATATTTTGTTCCAGTTTCATGGTGCAAAATAAAATAAAACATTGTATGTACCACGGGCATAATTAGATTATGGCTCAGGAATATAAAAGCCCTCCGCTTCGCGTCGGGCTTTTAACATTCCCTCGAGCCATAATCCTCTGATTATGCCCTTAATACATAAATATCTATTAAACCGTGTAACGGGGATTTTATACAACCAGTAGATCCCCGTCTAATGGGGATTTTATACAGCTGGTGGATTCCCGTCTGACGAGGCTCTAGATTCTACCTTCTAAATTTAATGCAATCAATATCATAAGGGCACATGCAAAAAAGTGCATTAGAAGAAACAGCTGAAGAGACAAAAGTGTAATTTAAAGCCTTACAGCACAACTAATTGCGTACAGACTACAGAACAAACAATAAAGTAGCGCAGTGGTTAAAAATTACTTTAATTTATTTTACAACATAATGAATATATGATAAGATCTTAATTCTTAAAATACATTTATTTTGCGTAATTATTGGGCTCAAAACAGATTTCAGTTGAATATATATATATAGCAATTAAATTCCACCTATTATTCATGTAGTTTATTTTAACTACATACCTAAGTGTGTAAACAAGCATCTGTTATAAGATCAAACTGAAAACACACTTCATAATTTTGAAACAAATGAAACATTATAATTACAAATAGTATATTTAGAAACTGGTTTCATTATATTTTATCAGACGAGCCCAAGATTAGAAAACGAGGTGTAATGGAGTTATGTAATGGACGAGTGCGATAAAACGCTTTATGTAATGAGTTTCTTATACAATTTTTTCTACACTGCGCATTTCTCTTGAACATTTTGAAAATAGTAAATTTTATTTGTCTCTTTGTATGGCAATTTTCATAGTTTTGAATATAGGTTGACAACAATAGTATTTATCTGTTTGAGTTCAATTCAAACATGGATTATTAAAAACTTATTTTGTAAGGGTGTTTCCAAATTGCAAGTGAAGCTTGCAGTTAGCTTCCACCAGTACACAAATTATGACTCGTTTGCGACAAAAAAAATGTATTTAATCTAAGTAGGTATAATTTACGGTAGGTGTATTTTAACGACTCAACTCCTGGACAGAATACGGAGGACGGCTTCTGGTTCCAGAGGTTGATGCGGTTAAATTTGCCACGGGCGCCACCCAAAGGTATACTTTAGTCCAGATTGTCTTTGGACCAATTCTGAACAGTAGACGTTCTCCCAAACGGAATGCTCCAGCTCCCTCGGTGGAGGATAACTTCAGGGTTAAACGGCGGTAGAAGATACCCTAACACAATTATTTCAGACAGACGGTGGTTAGGGAAGCAGACAAAGGTCACAGTTTCCTCTTTACGAACATGCACCCTTAACAAATGATTGATGATTAAATGGATGACTGTTAATAAATACAAGCTCTCTCAATTTAATTACGCTTAGACGGTTAAAATTTAAATATACGGTTACTGGTAACAACAAATCTTTACTACAAGTATTAATCTAAATCAAATACTTTAAAATTTCAATCTTGAGCAAGTAGCTACCAAGATAAATTTAGTTAAATAAAACAGCTACTATTTTACCTCGTTTGCTTCAACAGGTACACGTTTTCAATATTTGCAATAAGCAGAAAGAAAAAAAGAAAGATGACGAAAAGGTTACCTATATAACGTCAGTTCGATCGCAGTGCGGCCTCTTGGAAATTCCAATTCTCCCTATGATCAGGCGGGAGCGTCGTAATTTATTTTAATTAAAATTATATTAATTATCGATTTTATAATTGTCCATATACGCTAAAATTATTGCTTATCAAATAACGGAGGGATTGGTAAAAAAGAATTACCACTTCCTACTTAAAAAAATAATTATTTACATACCGGCTTAATTGCCAATGGAGAATTCTGTAAACTCAGAATTCAAAATTATACAAGTCAATTGCCTACTTTTCACATGTGTTAGCGGTTAGATGTAATTTTTACAGTTCATTGTATTTTACACAATAGAACGTGGATTAACAGACAAATTTGGCTTATACCATTAATTACTCAATAATTATACTATCTTAAAGTTATTTTGTTGGGTGCGGCAGTCAATCGGGCGATTCTGAAAACACCGTAAGTAATTTTAAAAACAGAGATTTTTAATTTAAAATATACCAATTGAAACTTACACAATTACAATTATTTAAAAATAGCATCTCGAAAATGTCCTCCATTTTGTTCGACACATTCTCGCAATCGTAATCACATGCAGAGAGATTTGAAGATCTCGTTGGCCAAGGAATGTCTACGTTCTTAGAAACAACCATTGAAGCATTGGATGTGGCAGGTAGCAATATCTTGTTGGAAAAATATGTTTTATTAATCAGGATTATGAGCTAATTTAAGTTGAAGAAAGTTTTCCAACATGTTAATATGGCGCTGAGTATTCACTATAACTGCACGTTCGTTATCGTCCTCAAAAAAATATGGTCCTAAAACAGTCCTTAATGACATGGCAAACCAGAGTGTCACTTTTAACACTGTGAAGCGGCGTTTTGTGTATTCTTTGTGGATTTTCTCGTGACCAATACCGAAAATTCTGCTTATTGACGAAGCCTGGAAGATAAAGTGTGCTTTATCACTCATCCAAAGATTGTTTACAAGATCTGTATTGTCATTCATCATGCCCAAGATCCGATTACAAAAATCGAAACGGAATGCGTGATCACAATTATTCAGAACATGCACTAACTGAATTTTATATGGATGGTACTGGAGATCGTTGTGTAAAGTCCTCCTCACAGTAAGATCAGAAATGCCGAGAGATATTGCATGCCATCGAGCTGAACGTTCTCTGGTGTATGGATACTTTTGACTTTTCCTCTTCGTCTCTTCAGCGTTGAGCATGTTTCTTCACAGTTTTTATTACCCATGTTTTTATTGCATGAGCAGAAGGTAATGAATCATTACGCGGAAATGCTCGTTGCGCGGACACATAACTATCATTATTTTTATAATAAGCTTTAACCGCGTACACTCGATGTGCACCGCTCCACTACTCCAATCGTGACTGAATGGTAAGGCAGACGCTATAAGATGGCGGTAGTCGCGTTCCCGACGTGCGGATACACATCCTATGGCCGCGATCTTTGCGCTACCTACCGAGTAAAGTATTAAGTGATATGTCTTGTGAATTATGCCAAATTGTGTTTTGCTTTTGTGTTAAGTCCGAATTGTTTTAAAAATCTTAGAAGCATGGATTGTGAACAGCAAATTAATAATTTCTTATGCGAATTCTGCGATAAACAGTTTAAATGGAAAAAACATTTATATACTCATCAAAGAAATATTCATAAAACTGAACCAGCAGTGATTTCTCATAAAAAATTGAAGTGTTCTTTTTGTGACTTGAAATTTGGTAACTATATGGACCTACGAGGCCATTTGGTATATGTTCATAAAATGGATATATATGAAAAAACACTAGAGTTCAAGAGTTTTGAAGGTAGGTATTGTTATTGATAATTAAAATTCAAATCTTACTCAATTTTTCCTTAAGAGTTTCAGACCTGGAAAGCTATCACGGAGAAGGAGTATAATTGCTCTTACATCAAAAAAGACAAACGTGTGACGAAATCACACCAAGTTCAGTGCTTTGTTTGTCACCGATCAGGATATGCTAATCTTGTTCCTGAAAAGGATAGAAAAAGGAGACTAAAAAGACAAGGTTCATCAAGAATGAATTCTTGCTGTCCTTCTGCAATAAAGTTAGTTGGGAATCATGAAGACAACTTTTTCAAAGTTACAATTTGGATCCCACATACTCATTGTGACTCTCTTCAACATGTGAATCTTACTAAAGATGAAAGAGCACATATTTCAGGTAAATCGTTTCCATTGATGTATTTTTCACTAACACATTTGAAAGTAAACAAATTTATATTATATTAATATGTGAATGTAAATTAACTTATTTTCTATTGCAACTAAACTATCTATGGGGATATCATTCAACAACATTCTAGATGATGTCAGAGATGCAGGAAATGAAGATCTCCAACGCATACACTTATTACACAGAAAAGATTTACAGAATATAAAGAATGAATTTTCACTCCACGAGTCACTGCATCTCCATAAAAATGATGCTATAAGTGTTTCTATTTGGATAGATAACATGGCTAAATTAGGTAAAGACTCTCGTGTTGTTTACCATAAATTCCAACCAGTTGAAGCAAAAGATCCTCTCATCAGAAATGATGACTTTGTTCTTATTCTGATGACTCCATTCCAAAAAGAATTACTAATTGAATTTGGAAAAAATATTATATGCATTGATTCGACCCATGGTACAAACAATTATGATTTTCTACTAACAACCCTACTTGTAGTTGATGAATATGGAGAAGGAGTGCCTGCTGCTTACATGTTTTCAAATAGAATGGACACTGATTTGTGTAAACTTTTTTTCAAGACTATAAAATCTATGGTTGGAACAATACTTCCTAAAGTATTTATGTCGAATGATGACCCTGTTTTTTTCAAAGCATGGTCTCAAGAAATGAGTATTCCACTACATAGGCTCTTATACTCATGGCATGTGGATCAGAACTGGAGGAAAAATTTGAAAAAAGTTTGAGGAAGTCATGAAGTAAAGGCAAATGTATATAAATGTTTGCGAATGATTATAGATTGTGATAACGTAGTAGAGTTCCAACATTTACTGACTAATACAGTAAATGACCTTCTGAGTGTAGAGGCAACGAAGAAATTTGGTATTTATTTCAATAATTTCTATGCTAATAGAGTCGAAACTTGGGCTCGATGTCATAGATATGGCTTAGGCATCAATACCAATATGTACATGGAAGCATTGCACAAAATCATAAAATACATTTACTTAGAAGGAAAAAAAGTTAAACGACTTGATAAAGCTATCAATGTTCTAATGAAATACACTAGGGATACATTTTTTGATAGAGTTATCAAGTCCATAAAAGGCAGAAATAGTGGTAAAATCAGTTCGATTGAGAAGAATCATGTGCAATCACTGAATCTTAATCGAACTGATGTTATCGTTATTGATGATCATACATGGCAACTAAATTCTGAAGAAGATAATCAGATATTTTATATTGTCAAAAAAGAATTAGAAAATTGTGGAATTAAAAATTGTCAACTCCAGTGTAAAAATTGCAATGTGTGTATCCATATTTATTCATGTTCATGCTCTAGGTATTTCATAAAATTTGTCATGTGTAAACATATTCGCGCTGTAGCAAACTACTGCCAAGAAAAAAACTTTGTGGGTAGTGATAATATCACTACTACAATTGACACTTCTGTTGAAATCAAAACAAATGATCTATCTTTGTTTGAAACAAGACAGATTCAATCAGACGAAGGAATCGTCAGTAGAAGTCAAGAAAAAATTAGTTTTCTATGTGGTAGAGTAAACACAGATACAGATTATGATTCATTATTTAAAATCGAGAAACATCCTGATTCTGCAATAAGCCTTTGCAACAATAGCTCTAGAAGTTATACCCAGAAGGACGAAGGATTGAAGGAACCTTCAAATAAAAAGATAACCCCACAAATTCACATCCACTAAGAAGAAATGTTCTGTGAACAATGAGTCAAGAGTGATAAAAAAAAACCAAGTACGGAAGAAAGAAGGATGCTCAAGCACAAAATTCTTAGACATGATTTTTCAGATCATTCGTATAGCAAGAAAAACATATTTATAAATTAACAGTCTATATCTGTACATACTGTTAGTTATTGTTTTATACTTAGTAATCGAGTGTTATATATTGCCCTCTTAGTAATAATTTCAACTGTTTAAATCTTAGAATGTGGGTGAAAATAAATCCTTTTTATTCTTAATGGGTTCTATCATTCAAATATCACTGATCATATATGAGATGATCATATTGAATATGGATGGTAACAAATTTTTTCGTTAATCTAATTAAGTTTTATTACTGGTTCTATCTTTCAAGAAAGATAACCAATATTTTGTGTTCTATAAGCATTTCACAGAATGAATAATCAGGCTTTGATTATAATGGAAATAATCCTTGAATTAAATTCCTATATAATACCCCAGTTATTTAAGAAAGTTTACTGGTCTCATTGAAAGAGTATTTTAAAAATATTTGTATAAATCAAATGCTTTATATCTTTCATGAAATAGAAATCAATTTATATTATCAGAAATAAATCTGAACTGTTAACAGCCTCTGCAAACTACTGCACTTTACGTGCAGAACCAAGAAGAGGCCTCATATTGAAAATGCTATTGACACAGCGAATATATAATCTCTGTCTCCATTTAAGAGTTCGAATGACGCCTCGTGCAAAATTTAAAATTACACGCCACACATACAGACTACTATCTTTGAGCGGTAGATGTCACTGAAGTCGCGTCCACCGGTTGTGTATGCGCTCGTGCGTTCCCGCACCTTGACTACAAGACACTATTTGCAGTGTTGCCAAATCGCTCGATTCACTGCTGCTCGTGTTTTTCAATAATACAGGAACTTAAAGAACTGATTTGCGAAGAAGTGACAATTCCTACAGGCACACTTCAAAATGTGATGAAGCTCACGATTGCGGGAATGTGTCGAACAAAATGGAGGACTTCTTCTGAATGTTATTTTTAAATAATTGTAATTGTGTAAGTTTCAATTGGTATATTTTAAGTTAATAAATCTCTATTTTTAGAATTACTCACGATATTTTCATAATCACTGCCCCGCCCGTTACTTTATAAAATTATTCAACATTTTAATTAGACTGTTAATAATTGAAATCATTATATATTTTGTTTGTAACTACAAAATTATCACATTTATTCGTAAACGGTTGTCGCAAACCGCCACAAGTGTGTTAATATATTTGATATCGACATGTTTATTTTCTTTTAAATAAAATTAAATCCTAAATGTGCATTTGACGATCAAACCTCTATTATATAGAATACAAAGTTTAAGATATAAATTAATTCATTTACAGGGACGGTACTAATTTCAATGATTTTGCTAATTGAGTATTTACAAATTAAACGGGATCTAGATTTTATTATTTAAATGCTGACGATTTTCTATTTCTAAATTGAATTAACGTAGAAGGCTTATTTGTAACTTTTCTATTCCAGATGTGCATTATAATACGGGAGAGTCGGGTGTTATGGAACAGTTAGTGTTGAAACATTTTTAACTCGATGAACTTCAACATTAGCTTTTTTATTTCCATATCCTGGCATAACCATATCATCCGACTACTCGCACACTTTAATTAAACTATGAATTTTTAAAAAACTTTAGAGTTATTAACTGTTTTAAAAACATTCTGCTGCATTCCATCATACCCGACCTGTCGGGTATGATGGAACGCATGCTGCTGCTACTTTTGAATATATTAAAACTTATTCGGATGTAAAAGTTTTCAAAGGCAGGAAATGAGTAGGCCAGTATTAAATTAACCGTTTATTATTAAATTAATTAAGTAAATTAGTTATTACTATTGAAACCTAATTTGGCCACGTCAAAGGGTTCGAAAATCAGTTAATTTTCCTAAAACTTCGGATAAGAGAACGGAACGTTCTTCTTTTACGTCTGGTTCTACGAAAATGTTGAAGTGGTTACGATAGTTCCGCATAAAATTGACCTCTACTTCTTCTTTCCCGTTCTTGATGACTTTGGCAGTAAACTTCTGAACACTCTTTTTGGATGCGAGTTCCACTAACACATAATCGCCTTCTTCATAAGAAGACAATTTAGTTAGCTGGAACTCCTTCGTACCTTCTTCGTCGCTGGAAGCTACAAGCCCCCAGTCGCTGCCATCGCTTTCGTTATAGAGAACCATATCTTCTACATCTGAGTCTGATGATGAAACGATGTGTTCATTCGGTTTATTTGGTTGAAATAACGCCCTTCTAGGAACCTTTTTTGGTTGCACTTGAGAGGACTTTAACTCCTTAATATATGGAGACAAAGTAGCCACAACAGTTTTGCCTGTTCTTCCCCTTTTGCTTGTATTCGGTCGAGGTGGCGCTTTTGGAATAGGTAGAATTTCTTCCGGCGAAACAACAGAAGACATTGAGGGTTGGGTTTGAATATCTGGTGTTCCAGGATTCCCTGCAGCTGATAAACTGTCAATCACGTTAAGGTCGCTTCCTTGATCAAAAGACGAAGTTGAAGGTAAACAAAGAGTCTCAGCTGTTGGCCGGTCTGTAGTTTCTGAGGCGCAAAACATCGAGTCAGGAAATATGTGCCTGTTAAATGGATGTAGGCCCGTGGCCCTAAAAGCGGACACAGTGTTTTCCGTCGTCGCTGCCCTAATATAGGCACGTCCAAAAATTGGGCTCATGTCCTGGAGTGTGACTACGCGTCCGGGGTTGTTTCTTAACCATATTTTGACTTCTTGGGCATAGAATGTGCTTAATTAATACATAAAAGCCACATCTAAGGGCTGCAACCGGTGACTGGTGTGGCGGTATAATAAGCATGTGGATATGATTGTTTTTAGCTTTTTCAAGTATTTCCAAAGACTTGGTATGTGTCGAATGTCCATCTAAAATGAGCAGCACCGGGTCTTCCTTAGTCGGTTTGGTGAATTTGATGAAATGATCTATCCAAAGGGAGAAGATATGAGTTTGCATCCATCCCGAGGGGTGTGTAACAACAACGCTACCAGCTGGCAAAATATTTCGAACATGGGATTATGGCGAACGCGTGGAAAAACTAACAGAGGCGGGATGTATTGCCCAGAAGCACTTACAGCTATTTCAACTGTCACTAATATTCCACGTTCGGCTGAACATAGCGCTCCTACTTGTTTTTTACCCGTAAGAGATAAGACTTTAGGTTGTTTATTTGGCACACTGCTGATACCTTTTTCGTCACAATTAAACCGGCGGTGCGGAGGAAAGTTATACGTGTTCAAAAGTTCTTCATATAAGTCAAAAAACTTTTCGACATTTGGTTTATTAAAAGCAGATGCCCGGGCAAAAGACGTATTCTCAGGCTGACGCAAAGAAAGATCTTTGTGTCTGGCGAGAAAACTGTAATACCAATCTTTTCCGGCACACTTCGTTGTCTTGTTAAATCTATGGTCGATGTTATTTCGTTCAACACATTCAAACGCTATCTGCCTGAAATCTAGCATTGTCAATCCAAAGAACTGTCTTTCCATCTTTAAAAGAAACTCTTTTAATTCGTTTTCTTGATTCAGTGTAAAAGTCTGCATATAACCCCCTGAAGTCTTCTGCGATGCACTTTCTGGTAGTTTGGTACTAGTTGCTTTCCTGTGTAAGCCGCTTTATTATAAGACATATCTCCACTTCTTACGGCTTTAGTAGCCCTTTCCATGGAATCAGTGCTCCACATATTGCGCTTTTTCTTTTCCATGGTTCTGTAAACAAACACCAACTATCGATCTGCTTATGAGGAAGGCTAAATTCAATTAATACCAAAAATAGTGAGAAACATTAAGTGGGTATGCCGGGGTATAGGGTTCGTGTATGGTTGAACAAAGGTCGGGTGTTATGGAACACGCTGTTCCATAATACCCGAGTAGGTATGTTTGAAAACAATTAAAATTTAGTTCCAAATAAAGAGCTCATAATAACGTTTTACAATCTCAAACGCACTTCTAACAAATAAACCAAGATAATACTTACATTCAATTTCATGCAGTTGACGAAACAAAAATAACAGGTGAGCGTATCCAATATTAAAATTTTACAATTTTAGACGTCAAAATTATAAAATAAATATTATCTGGCTCAGTAAACATCCAAATCGGCCATTATACTTTTGACAAGGTTTACCAACCTAAAATGCATATTGACGTGGTAATAGATCAAGTTTAACATTATTTTCCCGGGTTTTAGTTAGTTGTTCCATCATACCCTCCTGTTCCACCATAGCCGACTATCCCCTACAAAATAAGTTATCATTCGTCAAACTTTAATTGTGAAATATGAAAAGAAAATTGGTATTTACAGTTAACTGTGTAATTTTTTAAGTTTTGTTTAATTGTTTATCATGAAAATAATTTTATTACAAACACACAAGGTATTTGAAATTAATTTTCTTCCGAAACCAATTACTGGGTACTTTGATAACTAGTCTTCACAATTTGCTACTAAAACATTACAAAACGGCCTTGTATATTAAAAGAATACAAAATTAAAGCTGTATTATGCTGAGAATAAAGTAACAATATAAAACCAGAATTATTTGCACTCAGGTTAAGTCAACAAATATACAGAAAAAAATGTCTCAACGTTAATTATTTTACACAAAATAATGTGAACGACATAATCTAAGAATATATTAACTACTTATTTTGGAATACATAATAAAATGGAAAATTGTGCACTCTGTTTAGAGTATCATAACCATTACAAAATAATAACTATGAATATGCCAATACAAAGATAGTATATGGTTATTTCCAGATACATCTAGAGTTATTGTTGCATTCAAATTCAAAAGTTCTATACTATTGGCAAGAGTCTTTCCATCTATCAAACATAAAGGCCCTCAATTAATGGTTCCTCCAGTTGCTTTAGTTTACAAGCAGTTGATAAAAACACAAATGGTTACTATAAATGTAATAGACCAAGACCATTAAGTTAGTATTGTGGCCTAAAGCTTAACTCAAATATAATAGTAAAGTAACAAATTGCCATTTACAGCAAACTTTTTTCCACTCATACTGATCTTGAAAATTGAATAACGACATTAAACTTTATTTCTATTAGTTTAAATTAGTAAATTCAAATTTCAAAAGAATTGTTACTTTTATTTATATACAAATTTCAGATAAGAACAGATTAAAAATTATTATTAATTTTATTAAATACATAAATACAGAGTTTACCTCGAGTAGGATTTGAACCTACGACATGTACTTTATTAGAGTACCGACTGTGCTATCGAGATACAATCCCCAATCGATGTAAATTTTATCTTTATGTATGTAGAACTTTTTAGAATTCAAATCCTACTCGAGGTAAACTTTTTATTTATGTATTTAATAAAATTAATAATAATTTTCAATTACATATAGTCAGCTTAATTCACAAACGTCGCAAGTCCATTTTTATGCAAAAATGACATATTGGCACCATCTTGTGGCAAAAAAGTTAAACTTCCAGCTGAAGAAATCAGCGTAATTTCAAAAAAATATTAGAACTCTATAGAGCGTCAAAAGAATTCATCGTAACCCCAGAGGCGCGAAATCTACATGAAATAGTCGTAAGTCCGTTAGTACAGTGGCCGGCGTGTAAGAAGACGAGCCCGCCTATACGCGAAAGACGACTTTATGATGTTGTTCAAATTCCCGCGTTCGTTTACCTCAGGCGTCACATGGTGCATAATGTATATTTTAATGATATATTAAAAGCAATTCAAAGAGCCATATTTTATGTAAATACGCATTTTATTATAATTAAAAGCTATACTGGAAGTAATACTATAATTAAATTAATAAACTCAATATGTTATTACATTACACATAATTGATACCTATTACTAAAATAATATTGTCTAAAATGTTTCATTTTCACTGTCACTCAAATCACTAAACTGATAATCACTGTCACTATCTTCACCCATATTTATAACTAACTTCTCAGTTTCTATATCCAAAATTTGTTCACTTTCAAGATATTTGTCTTCTATATTAATTACTTTATTACATCGGCTTTAATACAATTTTCTAATGGGTACCTAATGCTTTCATTATTTCATTTTTATTAGTGTATATTAAAAATACATTCAAAATTACCTATTAGACAAATGGGAGAGATGCCTACATACTTTCAGGGATAGATGCCTATTATGCAAACATGAAAATCCAAATGTTAAAAAAAACGCGTCACCAATGGAAATATTGGAATTATTCATCTTCATACGCATTCTTCCAATATACATATAATTAAACATACAAATGTGATACGCCACTGCTTAGTATTTTTATTATAATCGGCAACCGCCGTAGTTCTTCGCGATGCGCCGGCTCCTCGTCTTCTTACACGCCGGCCACTGTAAGCATGTGCTGCGTCTATGACTTGATCGGCTCCAAACAGTTTTGTAAATTTGCTAATAAACTGTGTTCAGTTTGTGAAGTAAGATAGTTATCTTTATTAAGGTAAGCTTACACTGTTTGTTCAACAACTTACATTTACTTTTACGTACTATTTATAACAATAATAACACAACAAAATTTGCTGTGCAATTACGACATTTGCCGTGTAATGTATATGTTAAAATTGATTTATAGATAGCGTACATACGACATTATCATTTTGTCCACAACAATAATTAATAATTTTTAAAACAACTAAGGCCATCATTTTTTTGCCAGCAAAATTCATTAAAGTAACTATACCAATTGTTGACAGTGTCCCTATAGTTGACATGTTTTCCAAAATCTGAAGATTTTAGATTGCCGTCTGTGGTAAAGTAGTACAATATTCGTTCCAGTCTAATAAACAGATACCTACTGGGTATAAAATATTCATATAGAGACATCTGGTGGACTCATCACCAACTTTACATCGGCCATTTTAAGTGTGCGACAAAGTAGTTGACAAACACCAGAGTTTGCTCATGCGAATTTTGTTAAGAGATATGATTTATTACAAATAGTGAATGTTTTGCCAAATCATTGTTTTCACTTATTCCAAGTGTTAAAAGGTAGGTAGAATTACATTAAAATTGATAATTATGACCGAAAAAATCAAAGCAACTTTTTTTAGGTTAAGTAAGGGGGTGTCAACTACTGGTACCCTTTAAAATATAAAGTTCCCAAAGTTGACACCCACGTCAACTAAAGGAACATTAATGTTTTCCTATGTATATGCGTTTTATTTCTATTTGGACATTGGAAAATGTGTTCTTTATCTACTGTATAAATTTAGGATCGTAATAAACGAGGTTACCAATAGTTGACAGGGTATCAGTGAGTGGTACTGTTGTTGTCAACTTTAGGAACTATTATTTTTAGCATGGCTACTGAAAGGAAAATCTGAAAATACTCGGTTGAGGATATGTAAAAGACTCTTGATGCTGTCAGGAGGGGAGCCTCGGTAAGCATCTGCCAGCAAGGAGTTTGGAATTCCTTGGATTACACTCCTTTATAAATCAAAAGGGAAATATCCCGTTGACGTGCGAATGGGGTCCGAGACTATCCTAACTCCAGAAGAAAAGCAACTTCTAGTAACCTGGCTGATAAAAATAGCTGAAGTTGGTTTTCCAGTCACCAAACATCAGCTGTTAGATACGATGCAAATGCTTGTAAAACATCTCGAACGTACTAACTTTTTCAAGGATGGAAGACTGGGCAGAAAATGGTACAATGGATTTATGTCCAGGCATTCAGAAATTTTTGAAAGGTCAACACAGAATTTAACAAAATGTAGAAGTGATCTGACAGAGGAAAAACTACGTTCTTGGTTTGGAGAGATCAATGCTTATTTGATGCTGAATAATCTTCAAGATGTGATGAAAGATCCTAGAAGAATTTTGAACGCTAACAAGACTGCTTTCCTCTTGACTCCAAAGGGATCAAAACGTTTAATTCAAAAGGGTGACAAAACCGCATATAATTTTATTGGGAATGATGAGAAGGAATGCTTGACTACTCTCATATCTGCAAATGCATCAGGAGATTTATTGCCACCAATGGCACCAAAGCAACTTCTAGTAACCTGGCTGATAAAAATAGCTGAAGTTGGTTTTCCAGCCACCAAACATCAGCTGTTAGATACGATGCAAATGCTTGTAAAACATCTCGAACGTACTAACTTTTTCAAGGATGGAAGACTGGGCAGAAAATGGTACAATGGATTTATGTCCAGGCATTCAGAAATTTTTGAAAGGTCAACACAGAATTTAACAAAATGTAGAAGTGATCTGACAGAGGAAAAACTACGTTCTTGGTTTGGAGAGATCAATGCTTATTTGATGCTGAATAATCTTCAAGATGTGATGAAAGATCCTAGAAGAATTTTGAACGCTAACAAGACTGCTTTCCTCTTGACTCCAAAGGGATCAAAACGTTTAATTCAAAAGGGTGACAAAACCGCATATAATTTTATTGGGAATGATGAGAAGGAATGCTTGACTACTCTCATATCTGCAAATGCATCAGGAGATTTATTGCCACCAATGGCACCAAAGCAACTTCTAGTAACCTGGCTGATAAAAATAGCTGAAGTTGGTTTTCCAGCCACCAAACATCAGCTGTTAGATACGATGCAAATGCTTGTAAAACATCTCGAACGTACTAACTTTTTCAAGGATGGAAGACTGGGCAGAAAATGGTACAATGGATTTATGTCCAGGCATTCAGAAATTTTGAAAGGTCAACACAGAATTTAACAAAATGTAGAAGTGATCTGACAGAGGAAAAACTACGTTCTTGGTTTGGAGAGATCAATGCTTATTTGATGCTGAATAATCTTCAAGATGTGATGAAAGATCCTAGAAGAATTTTGAACGCTAACAAGACTGCTTTCCTCTTGACTCCAAAGGGATCAAAACGTTTAATTCAAAAGGGTGACAAAACCGCATATAATTTTATTGGGAATGATGAGAAGGAATGCTTGACTACTCTCATATCTGCAAATGCATCAGGAGATTTATTGCCACCAATGGCAGTTTACAGTTACGAGCGGCTTCCAACTCACATTGTAAATTTGATGCTGAGAAAATTGGCCATAGGCAAGTGTGAGCCGAGCTGGATGACCGATATAACTTTTTATCAATATGTGGCTAATATTTTTAGCCCCTGGCTAACGGAAAATGAAATTCCAAAGCCTGTGTTTTTTTTTGTTGATGGGCACGCTTCTCATTTAACTATGGAGCTGAGCAATTTTTACACTGGCAATCAGATAGTATTAGGTGCTCTGTATCCAAATGCAACGCATATATTGCAGCCCATGGATATAGCCATTTTCCACCCTTTAAAAAGTGCTTGGAAGACCGGCCTACACAATTATAAATTAGAAAATGACGGTCAGAAGCTTAAACGCGAATATTTTGCTCCAGTTCTTGAGAAAGTAATTGAGAGAACAATTTCGAAAGACATGATTAGATCTGGTTTTAGAATATGTGGACTATTGATCCGAACGGCAGACAGTAAATCAAAGGGTGTCAAATAATCCCAATATTCTTAATTCAAATAGCCTAAACATTCTCAATGGCGAATCAGAGAACACAAGTAGAGGTAATACTCCTGAACAAAATAACAAGGAAAACAAAATACAGAAAAGGAATGAAACGACTCCTGAAAATGATACTTTCCAGAATGTGATTTGTGAAAAAGAAAACGTACCAACATGCAGTGATATGTAACGGCAAATGAAGAAAACACACAAAGTAATTCAGTAATTACAGAACAGCCTAGTACCAGCAAGTGTCTTGGGTCAAATAATGTTCCTACTCCATTCAATAAATCACTTTTCCGGTCAAAAAATGAATCAAAACAGAAATTAAGGCGCGGTAAGGAAAAAATTCCGTCTGTTGCCACATCTGACAACTGGAAAGCGTACCATAGAAGAAAAACAAGAGAAAAAAGAGCTTGACGAAATTGAAAAGGCAAATAGAAAAAGATTAAGAGAGCAAAAGAAAAAAGAAGCTGACAAACTAAAGGCTGAAAAAAAACAGTAAAACGAAACTCTCCAGAACCCGTGAAGATAGTTCTTCAGATTCGTCAGTGAGTATGGTAATTGAGTCCGAAGATGAAGATGATCAAGATTTCGGCAACGAGTTTAATATTGGAGACTGTCATAGTGAGATATGTTAATGAATATTATCCAAGTAAATTGTGGTAATCAGTTTTGTAATTATTGTTTCTTATAAGTTTGTTACAGGCCAAATTACAAGCAGTGATGGTTCAGAGAATTCCATCACAACCATGACAAATAGTGGAATATGGAATTGGAGATGGCCTGAAAATGAGGATCTTATGTGGTATCCAGAAGATGTTTTTCAAAAAATTGAAGAGCCGAAGTTAAAAAACAATCGCGACTTTACAGAATTCATGTAGAATTTAAGATGTAGTGTTTGTAGTATTCTATAAAGAATTTTTAATGTTGAAATTTGTATTCATAACAAATAAACATGACAGATGATCTGCTGTCAATTTCTAGTTCACGTCACTGTCAACTTCTGGCACATGGCGGTTTTCGGCATGTCAACTACTGGGACAAAATCAAAATTTTCTGTAATTAGAGATTACTCTAATTACTTATTGTAGACAAAACTTAAATTTCAAAACATTTAAATACTTCATATATTAGTCGATTTTCTTAAATTCTTGAAAATAGTTTTGTATTTTTAACTAAAACGAGTTATACTGTCAACCACTGGTACACCTACCTTAATAGCGAAGTAAAAACATACTTCAAATGACTCAAGAGGTTAACTGTAACTCAACTGACTCCTCCAAATTATGACTCTGTTCGGCTCAATAATTTGTTGTCCACAGAAACAACAACTGTTATTGATAGTACATCGTGTGACACAAATAATATAGAATTTAATACTCCACAAACAATGACAACCTTTGTCATATTTGATATTCCTGAAATCCCAGATCAAATAGACTGTGATTACGAAAAGTAGCCAAAAAAGTAATTGTGATAATGATAATAGACTTTCCATCTCTCTAGTTCAAAGAAATGACAACCAGGACTTTATTAAGCATGTTAATTCTGACCCTTGTACCTGCGCAAATAACAACAAAGAACTTAATACTCACGAAGAATATATACACAAATCAAGAAAATATCGATCAAGGAGGTGTCTTCTGTCGACCACGAAAGCGACGATGAACACCATTCTGAATATAGCAACGGCACAAGCAGCAGTGAAACTAAAGATGTCAATAAACGCGAGCGAAAAAAAGGACACGACGTCAATGAGAAAACATAGAAGAAAAATGACAACAAAAGAAAGCGAAAACTAGGAGGAGTACTTTGGAAAACAGAAGACTAATGAAGGCTGGAATTATAGGGTACCTAAAAACAAGAGAACAATGAAAAATTTTCATGTTTGCAAGAAATCTTTGGCTAAAAAGAGCATAAATTGCACAAAATTCACTGAAGCTGAGAAATAACCAATATTCGATGGATTTTGGACAAACATGACGTGGGAACAAAGGAAGATTTATGTCACTTTATTGGTAGAACGACAGAAAATAAAACAATTCCAGAAAGATCAAGAACTTATATTTGGATTTATTATCTGAAGAAACCAGACGAAGAGGGAAAATTTAGGGTGTGTAAGAGCATGTTTTTGAACACTCTAGGTTTAAGAGAAGGAACAGTGATAGATTGGAAGAACTCTGAGAAGTTAACTATACTGATGACAGCAGTGTAAGTAGAAAAGTTAATGATGCAAAACTTGAAGGCACTAACCTCCGTGAAACTGTCAGCAATGTACAAAACAGAAAAGAACATTTACGATATTTTTTTAACGGTCTTACAAAAGTAGAGTCACATTATTGTAGGGCTAACTTCTCGAAGCTCTATTTAGAGCCAAACTGGATTTCAAAATCAGCTTTGTATAAATTTTATAAAGTTTGTGCTAATGAACACAATGTAAGACCGGTATCAATAGCTCTGTTCCGTCACATCTTTGAAGAAATGAATTTAAGCCTTTACCCCCCAAAAAGAATACATGTGACAAATATGTAGCGTACAAAACCCATAACCTCTCGGAACAGGATATTCATTACATAGAACAAATAAGAGAAGCCAAAGCCTGTGATAAAGAATCTGATAATAAAGTATTTAGCATGGATATACAATCTGTGTTACTAAGCCAAAAATCAAATGTTTCAAGTCTATACTTCAAACAAAAGTTATCTGTACACAATTTCACTATACATATGAAAAAAAAAGATGGTTATTGGCACGAGGAAAGACATGTGGTTAAAGATCTACAAAGCAATCAGAAGATTATTTAACAGTGATGGGTGTACCTCACAAAATAGAAATAGTACGTTGGCAAATATGCTCCAAAACACCACAACGTTGTCATCGAACAAAAATATCTGGATGGAAGCAGACTCCATCCATTTGGTTATTGAAAGGCAATTGAGAAAAACTCATATTAATGTGCCAGCAGACTATGTGGGTGTCTTCCTCAAAGCCAAAGAATATTGTAAAATATTTAGACCACGAATTTTTTAGATTTTTCGACTTTGAGACCTGCTAGGAAACCTGGTGATTCAGTTGTCACTGATTTAAGGGCGTTAAAATATTGTTCGGATGGGTCAGTTAATTACAAATTGAGACACCCAGAAGAAGTACCAGCTCTAGACTCACATGCGCCCCAATGTGAATTGCTTTTAAGCGCCCCTATATTTTCGCACGTCGACACAGTACTACTGTTCGGTTATTTTTTCAACAAGTAGCGTAGACAAATAAAATGATTTTAGTAATCTCTGCAAACATTGTTATGAATAAAAAAATAACTTGGAGTAAACACTAAATCCAAATGTATGTATTTATAATTATAAAAGTACAGGTACAGCCTTGATAGATTGCATCTTATTCAATTTGATATACATACCGTAATATGGGGTTACTTTAATCCCCGGGGGCTGCTTTGATCGTTAATATTGTGTCGCGAGGTAACTTTGATCGCATAGGTGGGGTTTCTTTGATCAGTAATCAAAGTAACCCCAGCGATTGACAGTATCCTAATACTTTACATTTTTCTTTTTAGAACCATGGTTCGTAACTACCAAAAACGTCCGGGTAATAGACACTATAAAAATTACAACGCGGAAACAGAAATAGCACTTAATGATGTAGTTAATGGAAACTGTACGATAAGAGGTGTTTCGGCAAAATATAAAATTCCTTCTGGAACACTTCAGAACAAATTCAAAGGGACACATATTAGAAATCCAGGGACTCAACCTGTTTTCAGTCATGTCGAATAAAAAACTATTTTATCCGCAGCGGCCCAGTGCGCAGATTGAGGTTTTCCGCTAAATTTACTAGACTTAAGAACGATGGGCAAATGTTATTTAGACCGTCAAGGAAGGGTAGTTAACAAGTTTGTGAACAACATCCCGGGAAAAGACTGGGCTCTGAGTGTATTAAAAATACACAAAGATTCATTTGGTCAACGCTTGTCCACAAATATAAAACAAGCACGAAGTAAAGTTTCCAGAGAAATAATTGAAGATTATTTTCAGAACTTATTAGACACTTTAAAGAATGTACCATCTAGCAACATATTTAATTATGATGCGTTGGATGACCCAAGAAAAAAATGGGGAGTAGGTATACAGAAGTGGGGTAAAATACCCCGAAAAAATCTGTAATCATTCAAAGACGGCGACCAGTATAATGGTTTGTGGTTCTGCTAGTGGAACGCTATTACCTCCTTATATCATCTAGAAAAGTATTCATTTACATGATACATGGAAGGAAAACGGTCTCGTTGGAAAACCTTGTTGCGATCAGCCATGTTGTTTTAGAGGAAGTAGATACAATAGAACTTATAGCGATTGGATACACAGTTACATTTCGTAACTGGTTTATGACTATATTTCTACCTCATGCAAGAAAACTACAAGGTCGAAAGGTACTGATAGGAGATAATCTGTCTTCGCATCTAGATGGGGATGTAATAAACACATGCAATGAAAACAACATTAGTTTCATTTGCTTGGTGTCCAATTCAACTCACCTGTGCCAACCGCTAGATGTCGTTTGTTTTAGACCCCATGAAGAGCGCATGGTGTGCTACACTAACCACTTGTAAACTACAAAATTTATGTTCCACTAACTACTGTGCCTAAGGATCGTTTTCCTACCCTTTTAAGCCAGTGTTTAGTTTAATTTAGTTTATTATGATTAACTGTTACATATGTATAATACTACATTTACAGACGTCAATATAAAAGAAATACAAGCACAAAATCGAAACTGATGCAACTAATCTATACTTAGGTTACTATTATAAAATTCAGTCAAATTGTAAAAAGCATTTTTCAATCAAAATGCTTTTAATTTACATTTGAGTTTATTTGCAGGAAGTTTTCTGAGATTTAGCGGAATACAGTTAAATATTTTAGTAGCGACATATATAAAGCTACTATGTGTTTTAGATAAACGATAAAAGTTCAAATTGAGATCGTTGTTTTGTCGGGTAAAATGATCGTGAACATCTGACCTAATACATTGTTCACCAAATTCTTTAGAATAAATTGCACAATTAAGAATAAACATGCAAGGCAATGTCAAAATTTGCAACTTTTTAAAAATATCGTTGCACTCATCTCGATAACCAAGTCCACCTATAATTCGTATTGACTTACGTTGAAACTAAAATATTGTTTTGGCATATGCTGAGTTGCCCCAAATAATATTGCAATAATTCAAATGAGAGTGAATCAATGCAAAATAAACAGTTCTCAATATACTATCTAAAACATTGTCAACTAAACGACGCAGAATAAAAATATTCGTGTTTAATTTATTGGCCAAATTATTTACATGTTCAACAAAATTTAATTTTGGATCAATAAGTGTGCCCAGAAATTTAACATAATTCAAATTGTCAAAGGTAATAGTTTTTGGTGACATAACCATTCTAACCGTTTTAACTTTATTTAGACATAACTGATTAACTGCCTCCGGTGTCGTAGTACCAATTAAAAACTCTCCTTTTGTAAAAGCCAGTACGGATAAGCTCCTTATTGTTTTGTTGTCGTTCAGTTTATTTATAACGAACATTTAAAAACTGATCGAATTAAAAAATTTGTGGCTCAAATATATGACTTAAGAGATGTAGCAAACGAATCATATCTGGTAGTGTATGAGGCCATATGGCGACAAAAATAACATGTTTATTTTTCCAAATGTTGAAGATATTTGTGAAGTAACTTTAGAAAATATTCTTTTAAAATTGTCCCAACCTGTATTTCATAGATTTAATACGATTTTATGTACTAATTGTCAGTTCAGAATAATGTTTCTTTGTACAATTTTTAAAGTTTTTGACAAATTAAAGCCTAAGAAAATTTTAATTTTTGCTTGTTTTAAATATCAACCATGGAATTTAACCTAATTTTGTATTATAGTGGCCATTAGACTTAGTACCAATAATTGTTTAACTTTTGTTTTTACTTTATAGGAGTTACATTATAAATAACGGTTAAACTATATGTGTGAACAAAGTAACCTCCCTGATCATTGATCAGGCACTTAATATTTTTTTCTCCGAAACCATCCTTTTTTTCAAAAAAATTTTTGAATAGTATAATAGCTTACTGAAACCCGATTTATATACGTATAATATTCTCAAAAACCAAATGTTGAGTTGGTACTTACTATGTGCGATAAAAGTTTAATTTAGATCAAAGTAACCCCATCTTATGGTACATAGATTTATAATATTAATGCTGTTTTGACAAACGTTACTAACATTGATTCTTGATAACAATTTCACTTTTCTACTTCTAAATCACTTAGCGATAGTACCCAGATACTGGCAAGATGGAAAGAATATTTCATGGAGCTACTAGAGAGAAAGGATAGCGGACAAATAGCGGAACAAAGCAAACCACGAGAAAAGACAAATAAAGAAGCAGACCACCATAGACATTGACAGAAGGGAAGTAGTAGAAGTTATAAAATAAACCTAAAAGTAGGGAAGACAGCAGGCATAGACCTAATAAAAGCAGAAATGGTAAAATATATGGGAGAGGAAGGAATAGATGCTTTGCACAGCCTGATTAACAATATATGGAGAGAAAAGCATGCCGCTAAAGAATGGACATCAGTAATAATCCCAATATACAAAAAAAGAGACTCAAAAAGATGCGAGAACTATAGAGGTATTGCACTGTTACGTGTAGCAAGCAGAATCTATGAAGGGATATTGGAACTAAGATTAAGGGAAATAGTAGAAACTAAACTACAGGAAGTACAAAGCGGATTCAAGAAAGGTTACAACGTACAAGATCACATTTTCACATTACGCCAAGTGATCGAAAAATCGGCTAAAATCCAAAAAGACCTACATATCTGCATCATAGACCTAGAAAAATCCTTTGACAAAGTGAGTAGAGAGCATATCTGGGAAATACTAGAAAAACAAAAAGTAAATAAGGAACTAATAAGAGGCATAACATCAATGTACAGGAATTGCAGAAACGTTGTGAGAACTCTAAACACAACATCAGAACCCTTCTACACAACTAAAGGCGTGAGACAAGGAGGTGTGCTAAGTCCTCTCCTGTTTATACTGTACATGGACGAGGTCATAGAAGAATGCAAAAATAAAATGCACAGAATAAAGTAGGGACATACAAAATGGAAACAATTACAATAAGCGAATGCCTATATGCCGACGACATTGCCTTGATCGCAAATTCAGAAAAGATGTTACAACACAATCTAAATATATGGGCACAAGAAATAGAAAGCAAAGGCATGAAAATAAACATAGATAAAACCAAAATACTGACGATATCCAGAAACATTAAGACACAAAAAACAATAAGAGGTAACCAAATTCAACAGGTGGACGATTTCAAATATCTGGGAGTAATGTTTGATAAATCGAGAAAAATAACATATGAAATAAATAACAGGATAGCTGCTACCGCAAGACTATATCAAAGTTTAAAGAGCGGGTTCATCAACATAAAGGAAGTATCGAAAAAGACTAAATTAACAGTGTATCTACCAACTCTGCTATACGGATGCGAAACGTGGACAGTGAACAAGAAAGTATCTAGTGCAATACAAGCAGCAGAAATGAAGTTCCTAAGGAGGATTGCGGGGTACACCAAACTGGACAGGAAAAGAAACGAGGATATAAGGGAAGAGCTTGGAATAATTAGTGCAAACAAGTATAGGGAAAAAGCAATGTTAAGATGGTGGAGGTACTTAACGAGACTTTCGGGCAACAGACAAGTGAAAAAAGTGTGGGAAGCCAGAACACAGGGCCAGAGAAGAAGAGGAAGACCAGGAAGACAGTGGAACGAGATGGTAGCAGGAACACTAACTCAAAATGGCTGGACATGGAAGGAAGCTAAGGAGTGTGCAAAAGACAGGCAACGATGGAGAAAAGTTATCGCGAACATATAGACTTAGTGAAACAGGGAAATAACCCTCTACGCCGGAAACGGCAGAAGAGATTTTGATTATATATATATATATATATATATATATATATATATATATATATATATATATATATATATATATATATACTTCCAAATGAAGTCATCATTTATATCAATAAGATCACAAACATCGCTTTCAATCAATGACAATTAACCAAGAAAGTCATTGCTTTCAATTGATGATAATGGTACGTCAACTAAACGCTCTTGGCAAATACTAGATCTTAAATAGTTTTTAATTAGCTTTAAACCGGAGAATGATCTTTCACCTGCTGCAACTGAAAATTGGAATTAATAAAATTTGCGATGAAACAGTTAAATTTGAAAAAATGCTATTTAATTCATGAGTATACATGTACTGTAATATTTCCAGAGGATGAACTATTCTCTATCAGTAGTTGTATATCTAAGAATGTTTATTTCTGTGTATAAATCTAGCCCACTGATAAATCCTAACAACAAATATTTATCATCAAGTTTATGTGCCTTATTTTTATCAGAAAGTTAAATTTAATTACATGATTCGATATTTATTCAAATGTCTCTGGATTATAACCTGACTACGCAAATTAAATTTTCGCAGGGAATCTTAATCTTTTTTATTCATTAAAACAAAATGTGAAATTATATTTATAAACAGTTATAATTATAAAGAACAAACAAAATATGAGTAGCAATGAGCTGGACAAATCTACATAAAAATTATTAAATTTCACTAATTTTGTTTTTAATATTTATAATAGTTGAATGAAATTTGTGAAACTAGAACGTCATTCCTTAAGCACGCACATAGGTAAATGAATTGAGAATACATATAAAATAATAAAATCTATGTAACTTGAAAATTTATACTTTTGTAATGATACCTACTTGGTATGGTATGGACAGTAATTAAAAACCTAACATGTATAAATGTGCACAATTGTTTTTGAAAATGATTATAATATTATATCACTAAAAATGTGGTTTACAATTATAAATTATGATTAACATTCATTTTAACTGGAAAAATGTTACACTTCGATGTGTGCGTTTCGCCAGAAATACTGATTATTGATTAAAAGTTGGGAGTAAATCATGCACAACGCTCGAATATTGTGTAATGTGCAATTTCAGCAGGATTATTTATTCATTTTAAATAACAGTCAAGATCTACTGATATAAGTATAATATTAACTATAATATGTTTCATTTACAAACCTTTTTTTTTACAGTACTACACTACTGGGACACAACAATTCTTGCTTGTGTATATTTTGAGAGTGAGAACTACGTTTACAAATTTTACAATTCGATTCTTGTATTCCAATGTATTTGGCCGATTTTGATTAATAATTTTAATGCCGTTTTTTTTTAAATTTTGTAATATAAACGTTTATTGGTTCGGCGCCTCTACTTCTTGGCGCCCTGATGCCTTGCATCGTTCGCTTACCAGATAGATCCGGAATTGCCCTGAAGAGTATAGAGCACTAGTTTAGTAATTCATCTAGAAACACTGTAACGTCTATTCCATATACTTTCCAGCTATTTTTATACAAAAAACCAATTCCTATTAAAAAAGAAAAATGGAATCATCTAAAAGCACTAAAGGAATGTACAGAGAATGATTTCCATTCATTCTATGATAACTTAACATACAATTGAATGATTAAATTTTAATGTTTAAGCTTTTATTCAGGAATTTTTGTTAATTTTTTGTATCCACCTAACATCTTGTTTTACCTCGTTTTATTTGTTCATCGAATATTTAGTTTATATTATTTATACCCTTGTTTTCAAAAGTTTTGCGTACACCCATTTTTTGTTGTATTAAATCAGGGTTGTAATTAATCAAGTCTGACATTTAAAATTTTGAAAACTCAAAATGCCTCGCCTGACAGAGCAGAAAAGTTTTCATGCTGTTAACCTAATATCAAAATTACCCATCCACATGCTAAAATTTTGAAAAATCGTTACTTAATTTTGAAGTGAAACTTTTGAAAGGAAGTGTACTTAACACAAATTGAAATTCTTTCTATATGTTCCTTTTATTTGATGCTAATAAAAACATTGCAAAATAAAAACGTCAAATCAATTTTTTTTCTATAAGAGGACAAATACAAAATTGCCTTTACCTTCATACTATCTAGTATCATAAGTTCAATTATTTTTCCGGAAAATGTCGTATGTCCTTCAAAAAATGTAAATTATGCAAAAAGTTAATAATTATTGCCTTAATATATCCGTGAAAGTTCGTTTTAATATCATAGAAACAATAATAACTCTAGTGTTAATGATTATTTTAATCATTAAACAAGACAGACTTTTGAACTTAATTGTTCATAACAAAACTTACAATAAGTACAGATTATGTTACATTTATGTTTATATCTATCAAGAACTGCGCTAGTTTACATACATACCAACATCAAAAAATAAAATGTTCGCTTTCATAAAATCAAACATTAAAACACTCCGAGTGTTGTGATGTATGTACTAAAACGCAAAATAGAAAAAAAATGATTTCAATTTCTATCTATAAACAAATTCAGAAGTTCACATTTCTCTTTAAATTATATAATGTAATTGTAAACATAAGCATAATCAAACCAACACAGCTTGGTATTTGGACGTATGTAATTGCAAAACCTGTAAATTAAATTGTCTTTACTTATCAATTATTTGTTTACCACCGACTTACATAAATGCAGCACATAAATTTTGTCAATTTTTATATTTGCCATTTATAGTTGATTATGGTATTTGCATTCGCATAAATTATAACTGAAAAAATAATTAAGAGTGAATACCTGTCTGTTGGTACACTATTAATTGCTCACCATTATCAATAATATCTTAATTATAATGAAAAGCATTTTCTCTGATTGCATTAAAATTTCATTTGTACCCACTGAAATTTTAATACAGCTTCACCAAAATAATAATATACTACTGCTCATTTAATTTATGAAAACAATGAAAATCTGTAATAATACTTTCACCATCTCAGAGAAGATTAATTAATTAAAGGGTATGATTACACTGTTGATTTAATGTATGCAAACAATGAAAATCTGTAACTACACTTTTACCATGTAGTGTGAATTAGTATAATTTGTTCCCACTTTCTAACGATATCTCTTTTTCCATATTTCGAATTTTTTCTTCTAATAATTTGGTATTTTTGCGTAATAATACGTTATTTTCCTGAAGAAGTTTATTATTACATTCCAATACCAAATACTTTTGCTTCATTTCATCAATAATTTTTTTTAACATTTCATTTTCTACTTGTAATTTGTGATTTATTTTTATTTCTTCAAGATCATTTGATGTTAGTTCACAATACTTTGGATATGTATTGTCTGGGTAGCTTTCTAGTTGTGGAAAATCTGTCTCAAAGCATTGGTCATCAAAAATATTTTCTGATTTTACTTCTACGTAAAGCTCAATATTTTCATTCTGAGTTGTTTTTTCTTCACAGGTTACCATTTCAGGTGCTAAAATCAAAAAACAGGTTTTTACAAATTAGTAATGCCAAATCCATAGTTATGTAAAGAGTAATAATGTATATTATGAGATATTTGGGTTCAATATTAGGTACATAAAAAATTTGGCCATGAACAAAAAACCACTTGTCATTCTTTAAAATTAATATGTTACCTTACCTCATCCCTATTTCAAAGAACATACAATTTAAGCTGAACAAGTTGATCTAGAATGATGTGATTTTTCTTTAAAATCTATCCTTAGGAACCAAGTAATTATGGCTGCTAATATGGTCAAATGTCAAGCGGGGTATAGAAGAGTGGGGGTTTCCAACACTACTACTACATCTGGCTTCGGACAGTTTATTAAATGTCAAATTGACATCACAGATTAGCATGTTAATTGTCATGTGGCTCCCTCCAGTGATATACGGTCACTTACAAAAAAAATATTACTGTAACGTAATGTGTAACACATTTGTTAGTATTCACTTCATGTATATACACTTTTATCAAGATTTTCAGTCTAGTATTCTATATCTGGCCTTGTGATGATGCTAGTTTGTTTTTGTTGCATCTGTCTAAGTTATGTCCAGGGAAGATTAGTATAGAAGTAAATGGTGGCAGTCAAAACTATTTGGGGCATAAACTATTAAATGAAACAATATAAGTGATAAACAAAGCTTTGAAAAAATGTAAAATAAAACAAAAACCAAAACTTCTATTTCAATTTGACATTTAATAAATATTTATTTTAAACCAAGACAATCAGTTATTGGGCAGCTTGCCCCAATTTTTTTTTTAACTTGCTGTAGCTATAGTATGACTTAAAAATGTATATTGTTTGATTAAAAGTACCTGGTAAATGTAACGTTGGTACTGCATCCACACGAAGTCCTCTTAGTGTACCGGGCACATGAAATTCATCAGTGAAATGTCTATCACAAACATAATATTTCCGATAAATCATTTCCGGTTCCAATGTTCTTAAATTTGGCAAATTTACATTTTCAATCCACTGTTCCAGTAACAATTCTTCTCTGGGAAACCGATGTCTTTTGCTTACTTTGTCACAACAATTTGGCACACAGCACTTATTTTTATATAGTCTGCTCATTTTATTATCTACCTTAACTTAATTATAGAAACTACCAAGTACCTTCTATCCTAACCTTATCTTACTGAAAGTTAAAATATACATATGTTTAATCTGTACACATAAATAATGTTAAATTAACTTTATAAACCGAAGTACACACCATAAAATGATCTCATGCTTCGACTAGGGAGCAAATGGAAAAATCTGCACCTTAAAGAAAGAATAAATAAAAAGCCTCCCTAAACATTATTAGATAATGGGTAGTAACGGAAGAATAGAAAACAGATTGCGGTGCGCATGTTTACTAAAGTTATGGTGGTTCCAAATACTACTACTTCAGGTTTTACCGTTTCCGAATTCCCGATTTTTATTAAAAAAAAAGCGGAAGGGTAGATACTCTTTTATAGATGTGATTTTAACTTGCGCCTAGTCCAGAGACATCTAGGTCTAGTCATAACGTACAACATATTATCATATGTGCGCGTAAACGTTCTTAACAGGTTACTCCTGGTTTAAATTTTAATCCTACGTTAATATAATAGCAATTAATAATCGTAATTTAAGTTTTAATTTCATTATATTAGATGAAACGTAATATAGTAGCTTTAATATTCGTAGTAGATTAACAATATTGTGATTGTGTTGCCTCAATGTTGAATATTCATGTTAGTGACATTTGTATTACTCCTAGTATGTATTACTAAATGTTTAAAGTAGCATGGTATTTTACATTATCACAATCGCTTTAAACAACGTTTCCCTTTTGTTAATAGTGATAGATACATTCCATATAACAGGCTTTCAAACATTTTAAATCTGAAGATGTAGAATGCAATGTTTAACAAAGCTCAGTACATTGTAATGATACTACTTCAATTTACAAAAATCCATTAAGTCTATACGTTGAAATAGACTTTGTTGAGTAGGTGTCATCAAACATTACAAATCTTTCAATATTGGTCACAAAGAAATGCCAAAGTTATAGCACAATTCCAGCGGGTGTTAGAATTCGAGAAATAAAAGGGTACTTACTTGGTTTTTAAGGTGGGAAGCATGTGTAGTCCATGCTAACCGGGGACCACCACCCTTACCATGGGCTTCTTAATATTTGGTCTCTGATTTTCTGACTTCGGTAAGGGCTGCCGGTCACCCTTTTCCTTATTTTCATCCTATTCTTCCTCTCGCCTTCACTGTCTTCGTATCGCATTGAAGGTCCAAAATTTAAAAAAATAGATGGCTGTGGTTTCTAGCGTAATAAATGCCGGACGTAAAATCCTACCCCGTTCGGGTGTCCGGGAGGGCATGGCCCAAGTGAACTCGGGCATCGAAAGTACTAACTTTCTGATCCATTATTGTAACATCCGCGGTTTCAAGTCTAATCATAATGCTGTTCAACAACATAAAATTGACGTGATCTGGTTTAAACATTCTGGTCCTAAATTTGTGAAATTCTACTGTTGAATTTATACGTTGTAGCGTCCCCCAGCTACCCTATCTTGAAAAATGTAATTTGAACTTATGCAAATTCAAGAACAAAACAATCGCCATGTGATTTATCTTGACTTTACTGATAACAATGTTACTATTACTCAAATTAATTGCTTGCCTTACTTGGACTTTCCTGGGAATAATTAAAACATTAGAATTTATTTACACGTCTGATATTTGATTACTCGCAAACCTCCAATCTGATCAAACGAATTGGCCGTCTAGTGGTAGATACGTTGTGCTATTTGACTGAGATAGGCTGGACGAGGTTAAGTGTTGCATCATGTGGAGCAGGTAAACAATGAAACTACTCAAATTAAAATTAACGAGCTTTGTGCAATGGTGGTTCAACCCGTTAATATACTATTGTGGGAAACAACCACCAATAAAATCCACTTTATTCATAAATAAGCAATTGCACAAGTACATTAATAAATCAAATAACGCAAAAAAACAATGAAAGGGTTAAATATATCACAAAACACCATTAAATCAGGTTAAAGTGCGTACAAAATTATAACATTAAGATAAAAATAAATAAAAAAGCAGTTTAGTTACACACAAACACAATAAAAAACCCATTCAGTCACAACCACACTGTGTCATAAATAATCAGAATAAAAATCGTAATACCAAACATGTGGCCCATTAAAACTAATCATGATGGTCTTTAAGTAAATAAGCACATAAAACAATACGGAAAATTACGGTGCATATAAAATACAAAAACAGTAAAATTGCACAGGTGATAATAAGATAAAGGCAAGGACAAAAGAAAATAGACAAGGAATATACACGTACACAACTGTTTAGTGACTACTAAAGCACAAAATACATACGTAAAATTACATATAAAGAGAAATTAGTTCGCAGGCAAACAATTCTACTTAAACACACTGACAATAAAAACTCATTAAAACAAAGTCTTATAAGGGTAAGTTGTAAATAGTTACATTGTGACCGAAATATAACGTTGAGTGCGTTAGAAAAATACAGCGCCTCTTTCTCAGGTTACACATTCATCTATACGACAATAAAAATAAAATTCGAGGTATTTAATGGTCATCTGGACCCGGGAGTATGTACACACTCGGCAATTGCCGATTACAATTAATAACCAAGCGGTATCCCGTACCCGTTCGCCAGACCCACCTCTACACAAATATAAATATAAACAACAAACAACAATGCTAATTCACCCAAATACAAGAGTGAGACAGTGAGACTATCTTTTATTTTAGCAGATTTCCGCTTACTGAGCCCGCATGCGAATGAGATACCTTTGCAAGGCAATATTTCATTTTTAATACGTTACATGGGCTTGTAAAATGATTTTCTGCGAGCTTTCATTTATATAAAAATACCTACTTACACTTTAATTGATCACAGACACAAAGCATTAACATACACGGTTTAACCTCAAAAAGGGCGACTGTTAATTATACCTATATTAATATTTGAAAAACACATTACAACTAACACCCGAAAGAAAAGGCAAATTAGCGTTGGCTAATTCAAAAGAAAATGTACACACAAATTATTGAACGACATCTTAATTTTAAAAATATGGATTCGTCCGTAACAAGCGCTACATTTAAGTCTCAAGTTTCAACCTACCCACAAAGATATCTTTTGATCGCGGTGACACAATTTATTATTACATTTGTGAAGTTTTTACCACAAGAATGTACATACAGCGACTTTCAAAGATTCGTTACACTACTTCAATAAGTGCAGTTCCAGCGAACATCTGTTTCTATCCTAACATGTTTTTTTTCAACCCTTACTCACATATCAATTACGTAAAATACAGAAAATAAAATATCCAGAAAACATTATTAAATTACCACTTAATGTATAATAAAATGTTTACTATAATAAAAAAAAATTCGCGGTGAGCTACCTACAACGTCCCTCATGACAGTAAATTTCGAGACTTCTTCGATTACCTTAGTTTGAAGGTTGACTTACCTTCTGTCTCAGTTTCCATCTTGCGATATCTCAATTTTGGGATATTTCAGTGTTTATAACTAATTGGCTCCAATATTCATCTTCTACTAATCCTGCTAGTCATAGTGCAGAATGATTTAGTATTTCATGTGATCTCACGCAGATGATTTCTGAACCCACAAGAATCCCTGATATTCCTAACCATACTCCAGATCTTCTAGATCTCTTTCTTACATTAAACCCACTTGCTTACAAAGCTTCAGTTCTGTCACCACTAGGTCTTTCTGACCATTGCCTAATAGAAATAACTTCTACTATCCATAATTGCTCTGTTGTTCGCAACAATGATAGAACCTTGTGGTGATTTAAATCAGCTAAATAGAGTGATTTAAGGAATTTATTTGCAACCTTTCCATGGCGTCGATATTGCTTTAAGTCGTCCTCATCTTCGGACATTGCTCTTTCAGTATCTTAAGTCATCCTCATGGGAATCGTATAGGTCATTCTCATTCCCAACCCTGCTTCAATAAAGACTAGTGCTGATGCAATATATTTGAAAAATAAGTTTGATACTAAATGGAAATCAGTTGAGAGTCATGTAGAATACGTTGGTGCTAGAAATACCTGCAAAAGTGTTATCACTAGAGCTAAAACGTTGTTTGAACAACAAAAAAAACTAGCTATATCTCGTTTGGGCAGTCGTAAATTTTTAGCTAAAGTCATCAGTAAAAACTTGGGCACATGGTATTTAGCAAATGTTCAACCTAAAAAGGTGATAAAACCAATCCCTCCAACTACCGACTAATTGCCATCACTTCCATGTTGTCTAAAATCGTGGAAAAAACCATCAATTAGCAACTGCTCTTTTCCCTTGAAACTAACAAACTCCTTAGTGACCACCAATCTGGTTTTAGGGAGAATCGTTCCACATGTGATCTTTCATATGTGACCCAAGTTTGGAACAATACATTAGAATATTCCGGTGGAACAGTTGTAGTCGCTTTAAATATCTCAAAAGTATTTGACCAAGTTTAGCGTAAGTGTTTACTTGCCAAACTCACATCGGTTGTGTTAAATGATACGCTCATCATGTGAGTTTCTAGTTTCCTTGATAAAATAGAATGCGTGTCGTAGTTAATGGCTTCTCTTCAAAAGAAGTTGGCATTAACGCGAGCATGCCACAGGGATTAGTTATAGCGCCTACACTTGATCTTACTTCTTCAACTACTAACCTGGTCCATTGCTTTACTGACGACAGCACTCTTTATTGTTGTTCCATCTCAGTATACTCATAATGGTAATCCACCTAATCAAGACCGTAAAGCTGAAATGGTAATGTCAATCAACAAAGACATTCAACGTATTCTCGAATGGGGAAGCAATAATTTAGTTAAATTTATTGCTAATAAAACTCAGTGTTGCCTTGTGTCCGCCAAAACATATCGATCATATCTTGTTGTAAGCATGATTGGCTCAGATCTTAAATTATGAAAAAATGTATGGTAGCCGTCCATAGACACCTCTTGGCAATCCCTATCCAGCTTCCTAAGTGTTTTAGTGAACTTGGTCAATTAACATTCATTAGTTTATGGTGGTTTTCGAGCAATCTGATTCAAGTACGTACCTACTGAATTTGCAATCAGTTGCAATTTTAAATCAGATCAAATGCGAGTATTATACAGCAAATTGTATTGTCTTATATAATAAACTCGTTTCATTTCATATAGAATTTCACAAATGATATACACTTTAACACTTTTGCACGATCAATCAGTGCCACAGCTGCGGTGATACGGCCGTGAAGTTCCTAAAGATTAAAGTTTTATCTCTAACACACGCTTCATTCATATGACGTTCGATAGGTATTGGAAAATTCCAACTATTATTACTGGTTACTTTTACTTTTATAAAGTGTTTTGAAGCAGAAGTTCAATCATTTTTGTGAACGCTGAAATTAGGAATTATTGAATACCTCATTAGTGTGGGAGTAGGCCTACAATATTCAAGATAATTAAAGTGAGTGCACCAAATTGTCGCACTGAAATTATCTCGTAATTTTACGGACAAAAGGTAATAATTTGTCTCCGTTCTGCACTAATCGCCACCTGTCATCTCTGGTGTGTATCCCTGTACTTCTGGTAATTCTACGTGTATCGCTGACGGCGAATTTAGTTGACTGCCTGCCGTATTTAAGGCCTTTGTTATCAACCTATAAGGAGCTTACACGTACTTAATCAGCTATCCAGGTCCAATTGAAGTCACAGGTCGTATAGCCTTAGCTACATGTTGTTATCGAACTCACGTAAGTGTAATTACGTGCGTGTGTATGGGTGCGTGCGTGCGCGTGCGCGCGTGCGTTTTTGCGTGTGGGTGCGTGCGCCTGCGCGTGTGCGTGCGTGTTTGTGTGTGTGTGTGTGTGTGTGTGTGTGTGTGTGTGTGTGTGCTGGAATTAAACTATAATTTGTTTCTTGAATGTTGACTGTTTTTTTGTTGCGGTCTTGATGTTAATAATTCGTTATTTGTCGTAAATTAAATTTTGAGCAGGTAAGTTGAAACTTAAGTAATTCAGTTTGTCATTAAGAAAGTTAATTTGTAAAAGATATTGGCCGAGCTTTATTTCTTTGTAGTAGTAACGTAAATTCCGCATATTTTATAACGTGGTTTTAGTTACCTCGTTGTTGTTTTTTGACACGCGCGTAGTTAAATCTATGTTTTATGAATTTCGATTACCGATATTTCATAGTGTGGTATTATTTAGGTGATACGTTAGAATATAGCTGTTTGAAGGCCTGTACAGGTATTTTACAGTAGTAGAAGACAGGCACTATCCCCTCCACTTTTTTTACGACAAAATCCCCGCTACCTGGGATACCTTCCCCTCCACTTTTTGTACTCGCCCACGTAGGAGGCGTATATTTTGAGGGTGGGGTCGGCTTCTTTTCGGGGGCCATTTTCAACCGTTGGGCGTAGGTGAGCCCCTAATTTGGCAGTATTAAGAGCCTTTTTGGCTGTATACCCCTTGGAGGTTAGGCAATGGCTCGTACATGCAGTGTTCTATTGGAGGTTTTAAGGTTAGGCCACGCCCCACTTTTAGCTGATTGGTCATGCGTGCACCTGCCTCCCTGGCTTCTGATTGTCCTTAGCCCCAACACTCAGCTGCTCTGCTCTGATTCGAGGGCTAAGTCTCTGCATTCTGATTGGTTATGGCGGGGAAATTTGAAAATGTGATTTAGTAATAAAGAGGTTCTTGTCAGACAGGTGTGGGAACTATCACTGGGACCTGGTCCTGTGCGGGAAATTTGAAATTGTTTTTAATAATAAAGAGGTTTTTGTAAGACAAGAACCATGTAGGTCTTCAAAACTTGTTCTCGGGACTTCGCCCCCTGTCGCGCCCCCCTGGTTGGTAATGGTATGGGGCCCTAACCTTATATATAAGTGCAGAAACTACCTCTTGGGCCTTGGCCTCTATCGTGGCCCCCTGCAATTGCATGTGGGTTCTAACCTAATCTTACAGTTGTAGGCCTTCGCCCCGTCATAAAAAATTTGTATTCTAATAAGGTGGCCCTAGCTTGTAAGACAGGACTTGTATCAGGGTCTGCGTCCCGGCTCCCTTGTTGCGAAACTTGAATTTGTTGCTAGGGCCATCTAGTGGTGTATAGACTAATGAACATTTTCTGTAATAGAAGCTGATCATGCACACGTCTCTCTCTTGTTACGGAACTCTTAATTAAAACAATTAAACTACTAAAAACGTTTTTATTTATCAGAGTAGAATGGTTGAAAAACAAGCATACAGTATTTATTCTAAAATACAAAAACATTATCGTATAAAATCCACATACATCCGAATAGTAATCCTGCAGTATTGTTTTGTTGTAGCGGAACCATCTAGAATTCTTCTCAATGAAATGTAAATGGTAACCTAGCGGGGTCGGCCAAAGAAATCAAAATATTCCCCATTACCGGTCTCGTCAATGTAGATAGCAGTCCAATGCTGACCTGCTTTGTTTGCTGGATCCGTGTTTACAATAATTGCACAAGGTCTAGGTGCGTGTTGCGGCAGCTGATTAGAAGCACATACAAGTCGAAACACATTCTTGTGTCTGGGGATCGATTTCAAACATTTCTGCACTTGTACCGCATACATCTTGCAGTAGTAATGAGTTTTCCAGAGCGCACATAAGTTCCTCGATCTTATGGTTTAAACAGCTATACGCCTTTGCTTCCTTTTTCAATTTTTTAATCGACTGACAACCAATCTCGTCGTATAGTATTGGTTTGTTAAGGAATGTTAAAAACTGTTGTTTTTTAGTAGCCTTAACGTGGGTTTTATTAAACGGCAGCAGAGTTCTTATCAGCTCCTCTTGGAAATCGTTGTACGGCACATACCCTGACCGCCATTTCAAGCCGTGGTATTTATCCTCTAAGCACCTTATCTGTCTTGACATGGGCTTCGATATAAAATAATCTCGAGGTGACTTTATCAGCATCAGCAGTAACCAACCATGATCTGTAATCACGGCAATTTCTTTCGGTATGAATTCGTTATCAACACCTCTAAACCCTTGTACGTCCAAGTATGTGTCCATCTTCTTTCAGTTGTTGTTATACACTGATGCTTGTGATCTAGAGCTGTCCCTTTTAATAGGCGAAATCCACGGCCACATTCCGATGTTTATCGATCTCAATCACGTTATCGAATTCGGCGTACACCAAACAGTTAACGGTTTCTACGAGAGCTTCTTCAAAAGCGCACTTCTAGGCGAAGGGAGCCGTTTCAAACTAAATTCAAGTGTGTGCTAGCGTTTGCAGATACAGCGATTAGGCCGAAGGCCATTAAACAGTATCCTCATTCAAAAAATGAATACCCGTACCGGAGAATAAGGTGTGATATGCCCTTACATATAAACCATTAGCTATAAAATCTGGTTGTAAGGCCTTCGAAGGAATTTGTTGGCCGTCAATATATAACAACATGTAATAAGTATTGCTGTGGTGAAAATTGAATAGATTTGAGAGGTAATCACCGTTGAAGGCTTTATTTGCGACAAAACCTACGATACATCGTTTAGGTAACTGACCCAGGAAAACATTATCCAATGATTTTCGCTGTATGCCTGTAGGTATAGTTAACACTTTTACGTCGGTCCTTGTAACAGGATATTTTGCTGCGGCTATTTCTAAAGCTTTAACGTGTGCAATGAGAATGGTGGGGTTGATTCGCATACGTCTCACCAGTAAACTAGCGTCCATAATTCACGTCTTGTCAGTTGAAGCGTGGGTCGCCATTAGACTAATGATCGTACAAATTTAGCCTTTAACTCAACACCGCTTATGAGAAACTTTTCCTGATTAAATAAATCCGAGTGCACGTGACCAATCATCTCGTTTTGTTTGCTCGTCGCTGTAAGTAATTGACGTTTCGAGACACCGTTATTGAATTTCCCAGTGTATTCATCTGCCCAGCTGTATTACTGTGCCATAAGGTACAACCTAGATGTGAACTCTTGGTCTCCTTTCCATAATTTAGCAACGCTTACCGGTGCTACAACATCCGCATCAGTAAGTGCGGTATCATCTTGCTTCAGAACTTTAGTTGTGATGTACAACATGGTCTGACTTAAATCTATGTAATTGTTTCCATTTCTGCATTGCAGCAAACGACAACACTAATAGTTTTTCCGTACTGGTGAGGCTTTGAACATCTTTGGACCCTTTCATCCATATTGAAAATTCTCCTGCGCTTGTCCATTAAATCATGTGTTTCTAATGTATCTAGAAGTAGCTGAAAATATGGATCCCCCTCACCATGGCACATTCCCAGTGAACGAGCTATAGATCCACCTTGAGCAGCGCGCATTCTCAAATTTGGAAGTCTTTTCATGAAAAGCTTAAACCAGTCATATCCTGCTAGCTCTTTTTCTTTATTGAATCTGTGTTTTATTTGGTTTTTCTCGGAAAATGTATAGGCTAGATGCCTAATATAGTTGCAGGTTTGAGAATATCCAGCTTTTTCTAATTTCTGGATATACGTCACTAGTTTTTCTTCGTTTTCCAAGGCAGCCATAGGGACCCAAACTCCCTTTATCTAAGCGATTTTTGCTAACTCGCCTAAGAAAAGTTCTCAAAGGAATTCCAAATTCTCTTGCAATGGAATTAGCACTTCTGGTTACATCCTGTAACGCCGTTGCAGCAGACCGAAGATTCTCCTCTGTTCATTATCATCTGCATGACTTTCTCACATATTAAAATACCTCTTCAGAATTACTGGGTTAGACTCATAGGACAAAAAAACGGTTTTATGAGCTCATAAAACCGTTTTTCTTGTCCTACGAGTCCTAACCCAGTAATTCTGAAGAGGTATTTTAATTAATTGAGGGCTGTCAATATCAAACATAGTATTTCTCACATATGTCCGCATTGTTCACTGTAATAATACGTACACGTGAAATACGTAAGTTGCAAGCTGGCGTCTGACCCCAACACAATTTATGTAACTAACCCAAATGTGTTGGGGAAGATGCCAAACTCTTTAAGTAAATTCAATTTGGAGCCAATTATTTCCGGAAAAGTCGAAATAAACAAGAAACCTACCTTCTTTCCAGCTAACAATACGTCCCAGTTGAAAACTAAGTCCGTTTTCGTTTTTAGAACTAAATACTACGAAGATGTAAAAACTTCCACAAGGTCACAACAACACCGCGTTAAAACTTTTCTGTTATTTGTCAAAACACATTTTAAGCGATTAACTTTACCGACATTTATGTAAAGGTACTCTGTAAAGTGAATTTTGTAGACATCTATTGGGCAAATTCTGAATTAGGGTGCTTAGGCATCTTTCCCAATTTGGTATCTTCCCCCCAATTACCTTAAGACAGAATGGTCAACAGTTCGAACATCTCTTTAAGTAATTTATCTTAGGCCTGTAAAGTTGTAGATATTATGTTTAGTTTTTAATTTTGAGTTTTTACATAAAACTTCCTAACCCTTAACGTTGTTTTTCATGGCCAACTATATCATCAAAATGTTAAATTAGCGTAACATTCATTTTTGAGGTTATTATATAATAAAATATATATAGGGTGTTCCATTTAAAAAACAAAACTTTGGCTTATTGCGAAGAAACTGACTTTGTGGGGAAAATTATGGACGCCACTAAATTCTACGCAAAATTCTATATAAACCCACTTTTCACATTTCTATAAATTACAAGGCAAATCAGTTACGAGGGGTGTTTAAAATGTGCAAATTTTGAATTTCACCCTGTATCTCAAATACTAATAGGACTATGACAATTCTGTTTGTGGCATCTTTCGTTTCACAAAAAAAGTAGAACAGGGTCGAAAACCGCATCTTTCTATCTTTGCTCGCAAATGGAATCCTAAAATGTCAACCAAAATCGGGCACAATGTACAGTACTCTAAAAGGTAAAACTTAACATACTGTAAGTAAGTTTTTTTTTTATGATTGTGGACCTGAACAGGCTAAATTTGGCCTATCGTGCTGAAGCACTCAGGAACACTTAGGAGGATGGATAGAGGGATAATGAATTGCCAATGAACAGCTACCTTAAATTTTCTCATATCATAAGTGAGAGGAAAACAGGAACTAGGGAGATGATTCCAGAGTTTAGAAGCCGTGTAGAAAAATGTGGATTACGCCTGTTTGGTACGACAAGTGGAGATTTGTACTGCATATTGATGATGTGAATGAGCGAACCGAGTGTTTCTCGCAAAGATAGCCCGAGATGGTATCAAAGAATATAATTCGGCAGCACAATAGCCGTTGTAATAACGATAATACAAAGAAAGAACTGAAACCATCCTTCTATGCTCAAGGGACTGTATGTGAGAAGTTAAAGGACGGGTCATTTATAAGCCTAATCGCTCTCTTTTGAATACGATCAACGATATCGAGAGCGTATTGGGGAGCACTAACCCAGAGGTGAGAATTATATTCCAGATGAGGACGAATTTGAGCCTTATACAGCAGAAGGAGTTGTCGAGAGGTAAAGTACTGCTTAGATCTGTACAAAAAGCCTATTTTACGAGCAGCTGTTTTGGTAGCTGACAGAAGATGGTCAACCCAGGAGAGATTTCAAGATACAGTCATACCCAACAGAGTAATAGAGTCTGAAAACTTAAGAACTGAGCCATCCATGATTACAATAGGACATTTGACATAGAAGAAGAGGTGAGAATTATATTCCAGATGAGGACGAATTTGGGCCTTATACAGCAGAAGGAGTTGTCGAGAGGTAAAGTACTGCTTAGATCTGTACAAAAAGCCTATTTTACGAGCAGCTGTTTTGGTAGCTGACAGAAGATGGTCAACCCAGGAGAGATTTCAAGATACAGTCATACCCAACAGAGTAATAGAGTCTGAAAACTTAAGAACTGAGCCATTCATGATTACAATAGGACATTTGACATAGAAGGTGGATTATCACTATGAGTAGACTGAGATGAACTACAGTGAAGAGTGCGATCGTCAGCAAAGCAATGGATGGGGTTAGTTGTTGAAGAAATAAGGTCATTTATGTACAGCAGAAAAAGTGTAGGCGCTATAACGGATCCCTGTGGTACGCCCGCGTTAATGCTAACTTCTTTTGAAAAAAAGTCATCAACTACGACACGTATTCGTCTTTTATCAAGGAAACTAGAAACCCAGTTGATGAGCGTATCATTTAACCCAAACGAGGTGAGTTTGGCAAGTAAACACATGCCAAACTTGGTCAAATGCAAATAAAAAAAAATGAGATATCTAAAGCGACTACAACTGTTTCACCGGACTGCTCTACTGTATTGTTCCAAACTTTGGTCACATATGAAAGAAGATCGCCTGTTGAACGACTTTGCCTAAACCCATATTGGTGGCCACTAAGGAGTTTGTTAATTTCAAGGAACGTGAGCAGTTGCTGATTGATGGCTTTTTCCATGATTTTAGACAAAATGGAAGTGATGGCAATTGGTCGGTAGTTTGAGGGATCGGTCTTAACGCCTTTTTTGGGAATAGGTTGAACATTTGCTAACTTCCATGATGAAGGAAATTCCCCAGAAGACATAGAGATCGTATAGAGCTTAGATAGGACTGGTACTAGTTCGGGGGAACATTTCTTTAAGACAATAGCTGGGATACCGTCTGGGCCAGTCGCCTTATTGAGATCAAGCCTACTGATGATCGATTCCAAGAGCTTGTACCGAAAATGAGTTGGTTTCATAGCGTATGAAGAAGAGTTGACTAGGGGCACATCTTTTCCAGAATCATTGAGACACGAGTTTGATGCAAACAAATCCACAAAAACATTGGCTTTGTCTACAGAATCAACAACTACCGATCCGTCAATAGACGTCAGGGGGGGAAATGAAGGTGTTCCAAAGTTTTTACTAATGGCTTTAGCTAAAGACCAAAATTTACGACTGCCTAAAGGAGATGTAGCTAGTTCATTGCATTTTCGTTGTTCGAACAACTTTTTAGTTTTAGTGATTTCACTTTTGCAGATATTTCTAGCACCAACGTATTCTACATGACTGTCAACCGATTTATTAATTTCCATTTAATGTAATATTTATTTTTAAAGATATTGCATCAGCAGTAAAGCTAAGTAGGTATAATAATAAAATTAAGCAACAAATTGAACGTGATAATGAACAGCTATTTACACCAAAATATGTAGAATTTAGTTTATGTCACACACATTATTTAAGTAATAATTCAAAGTGGTATCCTCCAACTTGAATACATTTTCGGGCTCGTTTCTTAATCTAGTGCGTAGTTTTTTGTAGATTAAACCTATCATTGGCCAAATCCCTAAAAGCATTTTCCGTCCTCTCTCTTAGCTCTTACACAGTATTAATAGGTTCAGACTAAACTTTCTGCTTTAAAATTCCATAGTCCGTAGGATTCAAGTCAGATGATCGTGTTGGCCAATTAATCGGAGCGTGTATTCCACGACCTATCCCCCCTATGCTGTTAATGAAAAATGAAGTGATGTCCCGTCATGCACGAACCTCATGTTAATTCTTTGACGATAAGTAACATCTTCAAGTAAACCTATTAAAGTTTCTCTTAAAAAAGTAGTATATCACGCTCCAGTTAAATTATCTTCTTAACTAAAGCTAAAAGTTCCTATTGGCTGATTGTGTATTACTCCAGCCCAAACATTTATTTTAAATTTGTGCTGAAAATTGGTGGTTTTCGTGGTATGTGGGTTTTCATCTCACCACACATGCTCATTAAATATGCCATTTGTGGTAAATGTTGCCGCATCAGTAAAAAGAACATTACTAACAAAGTCATTATCTCTTCTAATTTGTCCCAGCAGCGATTGGCAAAATTCAACTCTATGTTCATAGTCTGTTTCTAAAAGATCCTGAACTGGTTGCAGGTGAAAGGACTGTTGGTCTTGTAGCGACAGAAATACTTATTCTTGGATTATATTCTACTACATTTAAAACATTTTTTTCATTTCTCAATGTCCGTTTTCTTCTTTTGCTTCCACGAAATTGAGCCGCAGGTGAAACAGTTGCAGTTTTTCTTATCCGCCTATCTACTGCCACAAATGTTTTTATATCGGGAAATGAGCATGTTCTCACAACCTTTTCAGAATTGCCTTGGCATTCCCTAGTACTAAATTCATGTCAGCATATTCAGAAAATGTGTACGGTACCATTTTTGTATTTGATTATTAACAATAATAAGTAATAAACCTTAGTTATGTATCAAATAATTATAAATTTTGACTACACCCAGTGACAGGATCCTACTAAGATCCGACGAATATTTGTAATTAGTTGTAGTTTTAATACATAGTGAACTCTAAACTCTTATGAACACTACTTTTAATGAATATTCATTTTTACGGAAAATTTGTAAACTTACTGTATTTGATTTGAATCATAGCGTTTCAGTTTCTATTTCGTAAAATAAAACTTTGCATTTTGTATTTAGTTAATAAGTTGCTTGCATTTATGTGTAAATTAAATTAAAAAAGTACCTTTTCTGTGGCAAACTGTATGAGGAATAATTATGAGTTTTAATTTTTATGATATACAGGGTATGCAAAAAGTTTAGCTAAAAGTCATTTGATTACCTCCTAATTGTACGCCAATGGATTATCCTAATTTGTCGAAATAGTGTACTAATTCGTCGTGTCGAACAAGTAACAAGTACTTATTTTCAAGTTAACGTCTCTACTCTAAGTGAAAATATGTAAAAAACATGTATTTTTCAAATTCACTTCATTACCCTGTAAAATGGAAGCGGGGGTTTACCGAAAAATGTTATTTAGCTTTTCTTAATAACTCGTCAAGATCTATATTGTACCAAATGTACGGTACTTTATTATGAAACACCCTGTATAACATTCGTAAACAATCAATTCCAAATAAGTCGGCTGAATCGAGCGCACCTGAAAATCGTTAAAACAAAGCTTTGCAAAAATGAGGTGGAAGTAAAACAGTTAAGGTAACAAAGTGAACAGTGATTGACCACAATCTAACCAGGCAAGCGGCCGCGAAAGTTTGAGTAACCGCGCTAAATGCTACGGCATCTTTTTCTCATAACCCGACTGTAACGACGATGTAATAAATTAGGGTTATTTTTCAATGAAAATGAAGCAAAACACTTTAACGTGTATTTACACACCCGTTGTTACTCCGCGAATGAATTAACGCATGCGCAATGAGAGATCACCCTCTCCTCCATTGAACGGTTTGAGTTCAAACAAATTACAAATACAAAGTGTTAAGTAAACAAAATGTTAACAATCTAGTACCTGAGTGAGTACACAAATACTAAAATTAAAATTAAATGCTTGTCCTGTGTGACAATTAATCACTAAACTATATTGCCCTTAAAAATTTTCACTCACTTAACACGGGGGCCACACTCCGCTTGAAGATTCCTTTGGACGTACGGACGGTTGCAACTCGGATGGTTTCGTCGTCACCTGTATAAACCACGGCGATTCTTCCTAACACCCATTGATAGGATGGTAAGTGATCTTGTTTAATTAACACTATAGCCCCAACTTTCAGATTTGGTTTGTCGTTCGCCATTTTTTACGTTGTTGTAATGGTGAGTCTTTGGACCAACGCTCCCGAAAGCTTTCGATTTTTTATAATAAATGGTAACGTGACAAGTTGGCAGGTTCTACCTGTGTTATGTTTGGGCCTGGTAATGTGATAAGAGATTTTCCGATAAGAAAGTGGCTAGGAGTGATAGGTTGTAGATCATTAGGATCACATGACATAGGAAAGAGGTCCTGAATTTAACAATGATTCAATTTGTACAAGAATTGTGACAAATTCTTCATGTCAGTTTCATACTACCTATGATTCACAAAAGATGATGTTTCACTTGCTTCCCAGATTCCACCAAAGTGAGGTAAATTAGGGGGTATGAAATGCCATGTGATTTCTTGTGTGGTACAATAGTCGAGAACATGATTTTGTTTTGTGAAATGAAGCAAACTTCTTAATTCCTTATGGGCACCAACGAAATTGGTGGCGTTGTCTGAATACATGCAGGTGTTCCACGCCTAGCACAAAATCTTCTTAAGGCAGCTATGAAATTGTCACTGGTGAGGTCTTTCACCAATTCAAGATAAACGGCCTTTCTGGAGAAACATATGAAAAGGCAGATGTACCCTTTCAGGTATTTGCATCCAAGCCATTTCTATCTTTTAGGTGAATGGTCTACCGTAATCGATTCCAGTGAAATGCTGAAGTAAACGTTACTCGCTTGGTTGTCAACTGAGCCATCATTGGTAGTGTGGGTTGTGGCTTAAACTTGAAACATCTGATGCACGATCGAACTACATTTTTTGTTAGGCTCATTCCACCGTTTACCCAATATATTTGTCGCACTGCAGTGAGCAACAGTTATGGCGCTGCGTGAAGATGTTTCCGATATTCTTTTTCAAAAATTAGTCCTGCTAGTTTCTGTTTCCCGTCTAATAAAATTGGATGCTTTGTATTAAACTGAAACTGCGCGTGGCTCAGCCATCCTTCTACTCGCGGCACCTCCAAGAATAGAGCTAATGCTTGCAAGCTATATTTTTTTGGTATTTTTCTTTTCCTTTAATAGCGCAATTTCTAGTGACAATGTGTTTTGTTGACTTATGTTTACAAAGTGTAATAGTTCCAACTTCTGATATGGTTAAACTTCCTGTCAACCGATTATTGAGAACTGTCGCATTGTGAAGGAATCTCAGACACTATTACTCGTGTGAGCTTGGTGAGTTGCGAAAATCTGTGGATTGTGCAATCTTGGTTCTGGGCCGCTACCATTGTGATTAAAATTTTCTCTTTCTTTGTTTCAGGTAAGTCGCTGAATGGCATCGTTTCTACTGTGCAACAGCATTCCTTTTGTGAATACACTAGAGGGTTGACTTTTGGAGTGCTTCTGGACTTATGCCTCGTGATGCTGCATCTGCTGGATTATGTTCTGTCTTTACATAGCGCCAACTATGCTCCTTTGTTAATTCTTGAATCTCGTTAACCCGATTGGCAACGAAATTTTGCAGGTGGTTTGGTTGTCTGGATACAGCTCAATACGATCGTCGAATCACTCCACAGAAAACATTCGGCTGGCACGTAAGTATGTTTTGTATCCTTTTAATTAATCTGGCTAGCATCACTGCTGCATAGCGTTCCAAACGTGGAATTGTTTGGACCTTCGGTGGTGCTACCCTGGTTTTTACACCTAAAAGTGAAACTTATGTTTTCTGATCATAACTTATGCTTTTGACATACACACATACGCCATATGCTCGTTGCGAGGCGTCGCAGAATCCGTGCATTTCAATTCCGCTCGCCCCATTGATGATTACATGTCTCCTCATGTGTTGCTGAGTAAGTTGATCTAAATTACTTCTGAAGTATAGCCACCGCTCTTGTAATTCGTCTGAAATTTCTTCATCCCATTCGAAGTTAGAACTCCATAGTTGCTGTATGAATACTTTTGCTGTTACGATGCATCGGCTCACCAATCCAAGTGGGTCCTATAATTTGCTAATATCCGCTAATCTTTTGCGCTTGGTTATTGGTTAATGGTGAGATTATTGTTGATAGATGTACTTGATATGTTAGCTTGTGTACATTGGGCATCCTTTGAGCACCACGTCTTTTGCGATAGTACGCTGATCTGCTCGTTGCCATCGTGTAAGTTTTTCAATATAATTGGTGAATTGGAGATCCATTTTCTTAATCGTAACCCTCGCCTTTGTAATAGCTGTTTAATCTGATGTATGATGCAAAAACAGCTTCGCCTTCTGATTCGTAGCCGGTGATAAGGTGAGTGACGTAAAAATCGTTATGAATATGACTGGCAGCAGAAGGATGAGATTCCTTGGCTTCTGTAGCTATTTCCTTTATGCATCTGATTTCCAGATAGGGCGCACACGATGTGCCGTAGGTAACTGTATTGAGCTTGTACGCCGTTATATCTTGTTGAGGATCTTCTCTCCAAAAGGATGCATTGCACGTTTCTATCATCAGGATGTACCAATCTTTTCGATGTCTCCAATAACTACTTAATTATGGTGTCTAAATCTGATCAAAATATCAAAAATGTCATCTCGTATTGCTGGTCCTTTGTGCAAGAGCTCGTCTAAAGACCATACCGAGTTGGATTTCGCTGAACCATCGAAAACCATACGTAGTTTTGTTGTTAAACTCTGGTTTCTGATGATTTCATGATGTGGCAAAAAAATAATAATTCGTATCAGTCATGATGTACTCGATCTTTGTCATGTGTTGTAGAAGCTCATATTCCTTCAAGAATTCATTGTATTTAACCTTGAGTGAGGGATGTGGACTTAATTGTTTTTCTAAATTCAGTAATCTTTTAGTAGCTTATTGTATGATTCGCCTAACTTGCTTTTGGAGCGCTTGAAGAGTAATCTTCTTTCTCCATTTGTTGTGATGTTTTGCTTGAAATGTTCGTCACAATTGCTAATAATGTTTGCTGTTGCGTTTGTGCGTGCACGTTTGATAATCAAACGTTTTGTTCTGATGCTTCTGTTAAAGTTGATACTGTTGATTAGGAATCGTGGAGCAATGTATCGTGTTTCTTGTTGCATTTGCCGCATGAGTTTGCAACGCAATTGACTCTGAAATGGTCTGATCTCAAATAATTAGAACATGGCTTTAGTTCTCTGACCTTGCTGATTCTGCTGGGAATATCTAACTTTAAGAATTCATTACAACTGAAAGTCGGGTGTACTTATGAACACATTTTACAACTAAATGATTTCGCTGACGATGCCGCTGTCACTTGATTTACATGACCACATTTTGTCTGCTTGGTTGGGACTACCACTCATTGACTTTTTTTCATTTCGAACGATTCTAGAAAATCCGCTCTTGTTCTTAAACATTCATTTAATTTTAATTGCTTTAAAGTTGGAATTTCTTGATTTCTGTCGTGGGTTGTCCTGTGGTGCTTCCACTTTGGTTGTACTGTTGTCCAATTTGGTTGTAATGTATGATTAGGGTATCCCAATACCCTGTGGGCTGTTGCAATGTGGCGAGGGCACGCAAATTTCTGTACACGGTGTCATTTAACGATCGTATGCTTGATGCTGAATCTTTTGTTACCTTTTCCATGTTGAAAATCGCCTTTAAATGATCAAGGGTTTTTTGTTGTATCTGTTACATAACAGATCCCATGCTGTGATATAATTATCTGCTGAAATTTCTAAAGTTTGACTGACTTGACTGCATCGCCTTCCAAGGAGACCCGTAAATAGTGTTAATTGTCGTGTTATCGTGAATGAAAGAAGTAAATGTATCATTAAATTCTAGCCATGATTCATAATTATGGTAAATTTGTGGTGGTTAATTTGACCGCCTTTGATATGTCGACGTGCGACAAAATTGATGTGTTGTTTTCTGGCGCAATTGAACCCGCACCAGATATTACTAAATTTGCATTATCAAACCCCAGTTTGTTAACGAGATATTTTGCAATTGCTGAATACGTCGAATGTTTGTTTTTAACACGCCGAGTTAAAATTTCGAAATCTGCCTCACAGGCCAAAATAAGTTTTACCAATGTGGTATATTTTGAAAGCATTCCCCATATTTGGTTTTACTCAATACTTAGATAGTTTTTGATATTTTTTGGTTATTCATTATTTTTTCTTGGTGTATCATAAATGATACACTTACGGAAAAGTAATAATTTTGCTTCTCTAGGCCGAGTGTATCATTTATGATACACTAGTATATTATGTGGTTTTTCTTTGTTTCAGATTGACGAGCTGCGATGTCTTCTAGTTTTGACTTACGATCACTTTTCCACTGGTTCAGAGCCTAATCTATCTTTTCTAGAATAAGAAATAAAAGGATAGCTTACGCTCTATTTTCGCAGTCAATGCAAAAATGTACGTAAATAAACTGTTGTTACAGAGACAGAGGCTTTTAAGTGTTAGTGATCTATAAGAAGAATAAAAAAATAAGGATAAAAGTGATTAGAGGCTATAGTGATAAAGTGCAAAATGTTTAAAAGGACATATAAAGACAGTGAATTGGAAAGAATGCATGAAACAAGGGCATACCCTGACACGGATATGACTGACGAAGATTTGGATGATTCCGATGCGGATCCACACTACCAGGAAGAGTCAGAAACATATGATAGTGACAGTGCTGATTCAATGGTACAAGTTAGTGCTTCGACTTCAAAACTCCAACCGAAAAGAAATAGGGTTATTAGCCGATCTCCATCACCCTTACCAAGTACAAGTAGAGCTATAAGCCGATCTCCATCGCCCCAATCCAATAACCATATCGCCACCAGCCGTTCTCCATCACCCCAAATAAATACCAATATAGCCCGTCAGTCGCCCCAACCAGGAAATATGTTTGACAATATTGTATGGACGGATCCCATTGAAAACCAAAAGATATTTCAGTTCACTGATCCAGTGGAATGGATCCTAACACTAGTGGGATTTTGGCGTTGGCAGACCCGATAGACTACTTTCTTCTGTTTTTGACTCCTCAAGTTTTAAATAAAATGGTTGATGAGACAAATGTTTATGCAACACAAGTTTTAGAAAAAAGTGACGCTGGTCCCAATTCACGTTTACACGACTGGACACCAACAGATTGTCAGGAAATGACCAAATTCATCGGCTTACTAGGATGGATAGGTCTGGTCAAAGTGCCCAAATTGGCTGATTATTGGCGTCGAACCGAGTTATATTGCATTCCCACTTCCAAAAAATACTATGTCGCGAAATAGATTTGAATTGTTGCTCAGACTATGGCACTTCACAAATAATGGCGAGGCCCAACAACACAATCGTCTGAATAAAATAGAGAATATTCTTCAGATGTTTATAGATAGTTTCCAAAGCACCTACACACCAGCGCAAAAAATATGTATTGACGAAACTATGATACCTTGGAGAGGGAGGTTAAGTTTCCGGCAGTATATACCCTCTAAAAGACATCGATATGGGATAAAAATGTACAAGTTATGTACCAATAAGGGCTACACCTGGAACTTGTCAGTTTATGTTGGCAACGATAAAGCAGAAGACCCTGATGTGTCGGCTTCTCAAAACGTAGTGATAAAATTGATTTAGGATCTTCTTGGTCATGATAGAACACTGTACATCGACAACTTTTATACAAGTGTACCTTTGGCTCGTAAACTGCTCTCTCATAACACGCACGTAGTAGGCACTCTCCGCCAAAACAGAAAGTACATTCTCCAAGAAATAAAATCTGCACGATTGCGAAAAGGTGAAATTATCGTTAAAGAATCAAATGATGGAATCACCATACTAAAATGGAAGGATAAAAGGGATGTGATGATGCTGACAACTACTCACCTTGGCACTGATACCCATACTGTTAGATCAAATATTGGAAGAGAAACTGTGAAACCCGTATGCGTTGTAGACTATGGTACAGGAAAATCGTCATTTGATATAAGTGACCAATTATCGTCTTATAACACTTCTCTACGTAGATCGATTAAATGGTATAGAAAACTAATGATCGAAATTTTGTGGGGAACCAGTTTTGTAAATGCTCACTTTCTCTATTGCGAAAATTCGTTACATTCTACAAAATTGACAATAACGCAGTTTAGGGAGAGTGTTATACAATCTCTTCTCAATTTTAATCAAAGAGTTGAAGTAGAAGCCAAGAGAAAAATCATCATCTAATTCAACATGATCAAAATAAAAGGGGTCTATGCAACGAATGCTATAAAAAATTTGGCAAGCATGGTAAGGTGGTAGATGGCAAAAAAAGGCTGGTTGCACAGGTAAAAACCGTCTGCGATCAGTGTGAGAGTAATCCATTTTTTTGCAGAGAATGTTTTAATGGTTGCCATTAATTTTTAATTTTAGTGTTTTGTAACTTTAGTTTTTATTTTTGCATTGATATAAGCACTTTTTTTTATATTTATATAAATAAATACATTACTTCAAGGCTCTGTATATTTTATTCCATGCCCACACATTGGTCCTCACAACACCTTTCCAGGCCACAACTTTAAGTTGCTCTTTATAGTGCAAGGCTACAGAAACCCTAAGCGAATGTATTTCTTGTGGGCGGTGTATTGTAATGAATACACCACTGTTTAGAACAAATAATAGCTGGTGTATCAATTAGGATACACCCGGCCTGTGGTAAGCACTACTCAGTGTATCCTAAACGATACATACGGCAGGGAACGTGTTAAATTCGTCAAAGTGGCTAAAATCCAAGTTGTCAGGTTCACAATAATTTATTTGTAAATTGTACTTCCTCGAATTCTTGTATTAAATTGAAACCTGTGTTTTCATATCTGGTTAGCAATTCTACGCCTGCAATATCGCTAAAGTTACCGCTTCCTTCATATTCCTGTTTAACAGCTCCATAAATGTTGTAAAATTTGTTAATTTATGTTCGATTCCTGCCCGTTTCGCTATTAATAATTTTCACACAGCTTTCCATTTTAAATGTGTACATAATGGACATTTATTTTATTTTAGGTATGCCCAGGAAATGAATATGAATGAAGTAAACAAAGAATGTAATTGTGATTTAAAGTTATCACGTCACCTACCTAGATAAAGAAGTCACACACGCAGGCCAGATTGAATCGCATCAACCCTGAAAAGTAAACTTGTCCTTGCACTCGTAGCTCCTCGCTTGAATACACATGATTCGCGCACTACGAGTTTATATTGATGAACTGTTTGGTTTACTGAACTTGCACAATGTTAATACACCTTTATTTTTACTGAATCCTGCTAGAAGGATGTAGTGAACTGTAATAAATGAGTGTTCTTTTTCAATGAAAATAAATAAAAATGCAGCAAAACGTGTATTTACACACCCATTGTTACTACGCGAATGAATGCATCTGCAATGTGGGAACACTGACATTAATCTATACATCACTCTCTTTTACAACAAACGGTTATTTAAACAGATTTCTCGTAAAAATTGCGTTTGCGTGAGTGTATTGGCAATTAAATTCCAAAGTACTACCCTGTGTTATCAAGACCAGACACATATAGGCAATTTGGATATCATTAATTAATTAAATAGTAAATTCGTGCTAGACAATGACCAACTTTTCTGAAGTTTAACCCAACTTATTGAATTGTTTGTTGCGGCTTTTAATCTACATTAAAGTACCTACTTACGATTAAATATAGTAATCCCTTAACCCGTTCGAGCCTATAAAGATAAGATGGTATGTAACAAGCGTTGTGTCTCAAGAAATTTTTTTCGAATACAGTCGAAAACAATTTATAAAAATGATACGAGGATTAAATTATTATAAGTTTTTGTTATGAAAAGTACAGGTCGTAGGTTCAAATCCTACTCGAGGTAAACTTTTTATTTGCCTATGTATTTAATAAAATTAATAATAATTTTTAAATACGAGGATTAATTTGTCCCATCAGACTTCTTTATTTGCAAATGACTCGCATAAGGTTTTAACTCAAAAAGAGCTAGAAGCTGAAGCAACCGCTGTTTGAAGAGGAAAGATCCATAAGATCCATTCCATGATAGTGAAAACTCAGATGAAAACTATAACCCTCGGAATGCCGTTCTGAAGATAGCTTGTGAGGGGCCACTTTTGAAGATACAGTCCGCGCGGCCAAAGAATGCCTGAACGTTGGATGCGCATTCGTCCAACTTCAAGTCTCTTAAGCGCAGCATGTATTACACTAATTAATTATTTGTTTCTGTTATTAATTTACATACGTACTTGTTAATTTAACTTTATTACAATTATTGCAACAAAACGACAGTGAACCATTTTCTGTCCTATGTGAATTTTAAAGCTCATAATACTCAAATTTATTACACAAATATGTATAAACAACAAATACTTTCACAATACATAGTAAAATAAATAAGTAGTTTTGCGGCGCATGTAATGCTAATGGCATTTGCTTAAATTCTCATTAAAGAAATCCTAATAGTTGACATTCCTTAGTATCATTAACAATAGATTAGCAAATATTCAAAAATGTTTTTATTAGTTATATCATAATTTTTTTAAATCCTGAATAATACTCTTAAAATACAGCCATTCTGTTTCTATAATTAAAAATCGAACTTATACTTTTTTGATTTTCATAAACGATTAAACTGTTGTGTTCATTTGTAATTCAAATATAAAATTTATTACTTGTCAACATGGTTATTTTTTTATTTTATAAATGTTTAAACTATTACTGTTCATATGTAATTCAAATAAATAAAATATTTTAAAATTTCTTGTGGTTTGGTGACGAATAATTGAAAACGCGACACCGACACCGCTGGTAATGCTTTCAGTCGCTATCGCGTTAACGAGTTCGACCGAATGCACGAACATCCATGCGCGACACGAGGCATTCTTTGGCCGCGCAGACTGTAACTGGTTAAAAGGAGATTCAAGCTGTCAGATGGACAGTTCTCGGATGCTTCGGGAGATGTGCAATCAGCAAAAAGATTACGGGCAACGGAAAAAAACGAAAAAAAGACAGAATGGAGAATCGATGATGAGAAGGAAGACAAAACCAAACAGAAGAAGTGGTGAAGCTCACATTTTAGAAATATCGCCCTGACTATTTTTCAAAGCATCGACTAATCGATGGCAAAGTTCATGGGACGTACCTCACTGAAACAAAATTTACCCATGAAACCTATAAATAGAGGAATCAAACTATGGGTATGAAGCAACTCCTCCACGCTTGGGAGAGAGTTATCAAGGAGTTGATGATTCGATAAAGAAGTTATTCTGTGCTTCGACAGATTTTTATCTTCTGTCTTATTAATAGATTCTCTTCCCTTTGCAGCTGTCAGAACACTGATGAGCAATAGAAAAAATGTTTCAAAGTTTTCTAACAAGTTGAACCGGGGTGAGTCAGAATTCCGTGTGAATCACAATGGTACCATAGTGTGTCGACGGCAAGATACGAAGGATTTGCTGGCAATAAGCAATTGCTTCCAAGATTCTGTGATTCAAGTTCAACGTACAATGAGAGATGGTACAAGAGATGAAATTCCATTCCCTGAGATGCTCCAGTTCTATAATGCACATATGGGAGGTGTTGATTTGACCGACCAAATTGTAAGCTTGTATGGAAAATGGTGGAAGAAGGACTTCTACAAAATTCTGATGATGGTTGTAGCAAATGCCCACATATCTATTCTGGCTTACACAGAACAAAACCCTTTTTTGTCATTCCTCATCACAGTGGGTGAGGGTTTGATTTCACAAGACAGGAAATGTGCTGCTGTAAAATAAAAATCTGCCTCATCCTCGAGACGTTCTCCAACTACGAAAACTATGTAAAGTTATTTAATGTTGGAGATCATTTGCCCATAGAGGGTAAAACGCAAAGATGCCACAGACATTCTTCAACATACTTCATTTGAAGTAAAATACTGTACCATTATATATTTCGTTACTGTTAGAATCACTTTTGATTATTTTTTTGATTTATTTTGTCTATATCATTGTGTTGGTATGGCCATGAGTTAGTATGAATAAACTTATGTTTTGTTTTATAGAATTTTTTTATTCTGTTTTTCAGTTTTGTAAAAAAGGTATAAAATGTATTAATAAAGGAATCATACTTAGACTGTTGGGTCAACTATGTCCCATCAAAGTCTGACCGAGACAAATATATCCATACAAAATGGCGTCCGATTTTGAAAAAAGTTTCTATTTGATTTTTTTGTAGATAAATAGCCTACAAAAAATAAATAGATAACTTGTAACCAATTCAGAGTAAAAATATCTAACTGTAAAGGGTTAAGTTGGTCACAGACACAAACACCTAACAAGTTAATGTACACAGATTAAAACTAAACGGTGTTGAGTATTTATCTATATGTTTGTTTATACGAACACTTTACCATGGTGGAAAATATTAAAACCAACAAAAAAAAGGATAATTTCGTACTTTTGGTAACAATGATATATTTATGGTCACAACAGTTTATAAATATTATATGCAACAAAACAATAAAGCATCTCATAAACAAACAATCATCAGCGTCTCATAAAGTTTAAAGGAAAGCTCTCGCTGCACAACAACCACATCGATATCTAACTCCAACTAACTTTTTCGAATTAAGGACCGTTTGAAAACTGTTAAATTATAACAAAATAAAACAAGAGTATGTAGGAACATTATGCCCCCCTGCTTTTAAGTTTACTCATTAAACAGTTTATGAATTTCGTAGAAAACTCCATATTTATGAAATTTCAGCATAACAAAAACTAACTTTGTTTCCCCATATGTCTGATGGTGTAATTAATAATGATCGTCGGATTCGATGACATTTTACCAAAAAATTATGTGAGTATAATACCTCCAAGTAATTAACACGGTTTATTCAATTAATGGACTGTGTGGGAGAACATGTGTATTTCTTAAATTATAGCTTAAATTCCATATTTTCTCTTGTACTATTTAAATTTATTAAAACCCTTTAATTTGCTTAAATGTTCTTTACCCGCTACCTACACCTTAATTTCATGCATTAGTTAATTTTTCCATTAAATACCAAAATGGTGATAACTATATTTATTAACCACAAATAAATTAAGTATTATACAAACAAAGAATAATAATATAACAATACTAAAATAACTTACTAATCTTAAATTTCACAAATGAGGAACTTAATTATATAACAGATGTTATTAGTATCAAATTTCCCTACTTACACTAATTAAATGAAGTACTTACAAGACAATATCAAAATATTAGTTACACATATTAAGTAATTTATATAATGCATCTTATTGAATCCTTACAAGCTCAACAGGAGGTATATGAGTATATAATAGTTTTTCAATGGTAACGATGGACTAAAATTGATATATTATAACTGGTATACTTATTCCTAATGTACAGCACAATACAAAATTAAACAATTAAATTTATGTTTATTTATCGTGACATTCAGAATAGTCTGAGCAGTATACAATTATTGTAACTAGTAGAAAACTATAATTTATGAAATAAAACTCATTACAGTTATAATTTATCTAGTATGGTACATAAAAATTAACTTTATCGTAATTATAAAATCTTATACAAACCTAAAAGCGATTTTGTTTAATTAGTATTATGACTAGATATTGTATGTATGAACGAAAGTAATACTGACAGCGGTTGTTAATTCAGTACACAAAAAATTCCATGCATTGTACTTGTAACATGTTATTGTATTATCTAAGGAAATTTTTTGTATACTAAAAGTATCAGACTATAATGTTACTTTCATGGATACTGATGGTGTGAATGGTAACTTATGAAGTAGTGAAATAAACTTAACCAATGATTTTTTAGTGTGCAATACTTCGTAGATTTAAGATCGATTATAGGTATTTTACCCATAAAAACGTCAATAAGTACATAATTTTATCTATATACAGTAAGGCAACATTAGACAACAATTTTGTTATTGGCACACTTGGCAGTCTCATACACTTTGCAAATTAGCTTTGCTGCCCATATAGCATTAACTTTTACTACATATACATTTTAATATTGCATTAATCTATAATTATAAAAATACTGATATTTTAATTAACAAAAATGAGCATAACTTGAAATATATTTTTTAGTTAATAGTAAATATCTACATAACAAAGAATGAAATCCTGAAATATTTATAAACTATGTCAAACATAACAGATTTTTACATATACAGGATTTACATTCTTGTAAATACTCTCCCTGCTACGACTTAGAAGAACAGTGCTAAAAACAAGCATGTTACTTACAGATTCGTACTATCATTAACACAAAATTATAACAATATCTCAATGGATATCAAATTATACAAAAATTGTAAACTATCAAACGTTTACTTAAAAGATAGTTTTCATAAACATATTACATATAGCAGTGTACCTACAAATTATTTGACTCAAGTACCGAAATTTCCTATTAAGAAACATTGAAAACAGGGCAAATGCGAAGTCAAATTGAACATGTAATTCAAAATAGATTAATTGGTTTATATTTTCTATCTGTGAAGTCCTGATCATGATGGTGATCAAACTGAATTGACAAAAAAAAATGTTTTGTGACATTTACAACCTGCCATGCAGCGTTTGTTTTCTGAATCCACCCATTGCAACTTTCAATATCTTACAAAACATGAAATCTAGTACATTTGGATAAAGTTGTAGAATTTCTTTTATTAGGACCTAAGAAGGGAGTTTGTTAGCCTGTTTCCAAATTTTCAAGCAATTTTTATTCTGCCAAAGGATAGTATAAATTAATTATTTCAAATAAACTTAAAGAAATCCTTTGTTCTCATTCAAATTAGGTACCATAATTATATTCTCAACATAAGTTAAAGTCTAACTATAATTGTTTTCATATATTAAAAAATTTGATTAAATTTTCAATCCTCAAGTAACTCGTAATTTTGATTTGACATATCACTTTATATTAATTCTGGCAACTATGATGGAGCCAATATCTTGTATCTCTTAACATAGAGATTTTAAAAAACCGGAGCATATTTTGATGTGTACATAAATTTGAATATATGCACCTCTTATAACAATTCGATTTAACTGCTATTGAGAGGATCTTTGTTTTTGTCAAATGGAGCGACTTTGGACATAAACAGAAATTCATGTGGATCTGTCACATATCGACAACAGGAATGGTTTTGAGCAGGCTAATTTATGGCATTTAATCACTCGCTGTAAATTAATAAGCCCTGTTGTGTTTGTGCTAGGTATTTTCGGATTTACGACGTCTACGGTCTGGTCACTATTTTTAAATATTTTTTAAGAGCAAAAAAAGTAAGTAGTCTACATCAAAAACCATTTACTATTCAAATAATTGGATTTCATGTAATCATTACTGCATATTTAGTTAAGGTTTATATAAAGTTTGAGGAAACAGTTTAATTATTTTTTTTTACAGGGCGATCTGCCTAGCCTGTACATGACCATAGTGACTTCGGACATCAATTGAACATATAAAAAAGACACTGGATAGCGGAAACTACATTACATACAATACAGATCAGATAAGAAAAGCAATTTTAGATGTCCAGAAAGGCAGGAAAAATTTAACACAAGCATCTTAGTGTTACAAAGTTCCAAAATCAAGTATATACCGTAAAATGAAAGGAACACACACAAAAAAAGATGCAGGTCGACTAGTTTTATTATAGAATGTTGAGGAAAAAATTGTAAAGGCGATTCATTTGTCGAGTGAGTGGGGATTTTATCTGAGTGAATTTGATATTCATACCATTGTCCAAAACTACATGAGAAGAAAAGCAATTAATATAAAAATATGGAAAAATGATTTACCAGAAACTGATTGGGTTAAAACATTCCTTTCTCAACACAAATGTTAAGTAACTGACTTGCGCAAAATATAAAGAGAAGCAGGGCCGAAATAAGCAATGAAGTTTTGAATGTATATTTTGTTGAGCTAACAAAAAGTTGATGCTAAAATGTGACCAATTACAATGAGACCAACTTTATTAAGGATCCGGGAAGGTTGTTTGTAAAAGTAAAATCAGTGTAACAATGGCTGCTGCAGCGTCTGGTGATCTCCTGCCGCCGTTGGTGGTGTACAAAACTAAACAGTACCAGGAATGGGAAGAAGGAGGTCCACCGAGTTGCCGCTTCAGTGTTCATAAAAGTGCATGGTTTGAATCTACAACATTTACCGAATGGTTTCTGCAGATTGTCCAACCTTATTTTCGAAGCAAAGACGGCAATAAAATTTTAATTGGTGATAATATCTCAAACCACATCACCCTGGAAGTCATTGAAGAATGTGAAAGGGATAACATTAAGTTTATACTCCTTCCATCTAACTCAACTCATTTTTGCACGCTGATTATTTTGGTCCTTTAAAAAAAAGATGGAGGCTCATTTCAAAAATCTAATTCCATAAGTTGAAGAATTGTTACAGACATTAAATCACAGAGAATAAAATGGGCTAGGTCATGTAATGAGAGCAGATTAGTAACGGAATGGAAGCCAACAGAGAATAGCAAAGGAGGAAGACCCAGATTGAGATGGATTGAGCAAGTGATGGAGGACATACTTAAGCTTGGAGTAAAGAATTGGAAGTAAAAACGTATGAATAGGAAAGAATGGGTGGAAATAGCAGAAAACACCAGGATCAACAGGAACTTGTAGAGTAAAACACAAGAAAAGATGTGAATTAATCCATCCCAGGATATATATATATATATATATATATATATATATATATATATATATATATATATATATATAGAAGAAAAGTGACTGTATACACGCTGCTTCAAATAAATTTTTTTCTGGATGTCGTGCTGCTGGCATCTTTCCTGTTGATGCCTATCAAGTGTTAAAATGGTTATCACATCACATTACAGCAGATCAACCACCACCGGCAAAAATGTGGTCTGTGAAGCTCTATTGGATTTCTTAAAAACCACAAAATCTCCAGTTGCTGTTCGCAAACAACGAAGAAAGCGCGTCAATGTAAAACCTGTATTCTCCTAAGATTTCACAAGAAATTTGGAGTTGGTAAAAACCCAATGAAGAAAGCTCAGATGATTCAGATCTACCAGATTTTTAAGAAAAGCGGCACTTTACGGACTGTACAAAATATTCTAAGCGCATCACACGAACATGGCATTGCGTACCTATAAACGAAATCAAAAGCACTAAACTCTGTGATGCTGAGAAGACTGAAGTAGATAATTTCATAGCGGTAAAAGTTCCTGTAGAACATCGCCCAAAATATAAATATTACGTTGGACTTGTCGTAGAAGAATGTGATAACGATAACAAACCATATTTAATAAGGTTTTGAGAAAAATGACGAATGCAAACAAAAAAATTTGTTTTTCCTGTATAAATGATGAAAGTGTAGTGATCGACGAAATAATAAAAACACTCAATCCAATACGTTTAAGACCAGATCTGTTCTGCTTTCCTAATTTGCCAAATATTATTTTTCAATAGCAGCATTTTTGGTGTTTTTATATTGTTACATCGATTTTGATCTTTTACGTTTTGTTCTGTGTTATATATTTAAATCGTTTTGAGTTGTTTATTTGCGTTGATTTATTTGTTAAAAAGAGTCATTTTAAAATACCTAGCTTTTTGGGTTTTTTGAACGGTGTATGTTTGTATTCATGTTATACAAATGGAAACATTTGAATAACACCTACAGTTATCTTCGTCAGTAGTAATACGATCTGCGAGAATTGTATAAGATGTTAAAATAAATTTGTTATAACACCTTAAACAATTCTAAAAGATTGTATTACTACTACAAAGATAACTGTAAGTGCTATTGAAGCGTTTAGATCTGTATAACATAAATACAAATATACACCATTAAAAAACCCAAAAAGCTAAGTATTTTAAATATGTGTAATAATGGTGAAAGTTTACATTTTCATAAGTCATTTTATGTTTCATTAAGAATAATAATGTTTCGTTTTATATTTTTATACAATAAAGTTTTTGTTAAAAATTTATATTGATTTTCATTTTATGCCAACCGAAATATATATTTTTGTAATAAAAATTGTTCAAAGTTACTTTAGAGATCTGCTAATATTAGATTTCTGATGGTTTTTACCGTTGCCCGGAATCACCCCAAAATTAAGGTGACTTCGGACAGTAAAAAAATAAGAAATTGAAATAAAGGAAAATATAAGCATACATATAAATATACCTAAACACATTAAGCTCCATGTACACCCAAACAAAATGCCTTGGGAGACCTTTAGTCCGTTGAATAATAAATAACTAGCATGTTTTTGATTATTTTTTTCAATTACTTTTGAACTAAATGCTAATTAATTGTGTGCATCTGTGTACAGGCATCAGCCCCGTAAGAGAGATAACACCTTTTGACCATGAACATCCATAAGTATGCTAGCGTAAGATCTGTGTGTTTACTTGTTTACATGGCAAGTTCGTACAAAGAAGAACAAATACGGATGGAGAAATTATTTCAATAATTTCTTTCTGACGAGGAAAAAGATCCTTTCGAATATCAAGCCGTTCAGATGAACAAGATAGTAGTGAAGAAGATTCATCTGTTTCTCCGAAATGTAAAGGTTAAAAGGGTAAATACTTACACACATGTACTTATCATTATCTTATATTGGATATTTAATTCATGCAGTTTTACGAACCAAACGTGATGATATCCAACCGATCTCACTGTTACCATGTACCTCAATATCTCTGAGCGCTGATATCCAAAATAGTGACTCAACTAGTTTATGAGTTGAACGAAGAAATTCAATCAAATTTAGGTAATGAAGCAAGTCATTGAGGATGCAATTGCCCATATTATAGCAGAAAGTAATTCAGAAAATGAGGGGTCAACAGAGGGCAATCTGACATGGTTTGACGTCGACAAATTGAGGAAATTTCCGTTTGCTGGCTGTAATAAATGCTCACAATTCTGTCACACCACATGATTTCTATAAATTATTTGTTACGGACGAAATTAATGTCAAAATGGTTGAACTGACCAATATTATGCGAAGCAATCTAAGCTATCAAGGACACAAGGCAACTGCTAGAATTCATAAATGGAAAAACATGACACCTTCAGAATTGGAGAAATTTATAAGAATGATTTTCTGGATGGGTTTGTGTAGATACCCTCAAATTCGAGATTACTAGACTCAAAGACCTTTATACAAAAATCAAATATCTAAAATTATTTCAAGAAACTGTTGTGAACTTCTGTTATCAATGGGGCATTTGAATAACAATGAAGCTCCTTCTACTGGACCACTGCATAAAATTGATCCTCTTATAGATTAACTTAAGGAACGCTTTCAGCTATTGGTGACACCCACAGAGGAAGTATATTTTGGAGTAGGCTAATTTTCCCCCAATATATTTCCAATAAACGTCATAAATTTGAAATTAATATACCTATGATCTAAAAGTATGCTGTGGAAAAGCAGCGAGAAATAAAGAAACAAATCTACCTATTGTTGTGGAGCTCATGAAAAATTATATCAATGAGGAGTTTGCACAGACAACTATTATACAAGTGTTGCATTGGCGTATGAACATTGAGAGCAAAAAGAATAATCCAAGAGACGTGACAGGGCGAAATTGAAAAGGGGTGAACACATAAACAGACAAAGCAATACTGGCTGTGTTGTCACTAAGTGGAAGGATAAGAAAGAGGTTCTTATGCTAAGTAGTAAACACAACAATTACTGTAAGAAGACATGGTGTAGATGTCGAAAAGCCAGAAATAGTTGTCTACTACAATAAGCTAAAAGGATTCAGTAATTTATCAGATCAATTGAAAGCGTATGCACCAAGCCTTCGAAAAGGGTTCAATTCGTATAGAAAATTAGCAGTCGAATTGCTAACTGAGATAGTACTCTCTAAAAATGACCAAAAAAAAGTCGATACACTACTTGCTATGCAAAGTTGAAAGAAGAAAAAGAGTGTGTAGTTGTTCAGAAAAAACCAAACAAACGCACTATAAATGTTTGTCATGTAATATGTATATTTGCATAGAATGTTTTTTCATTATACATAGTTCACATAAGAAATAGAGTTTGCTAAAATAATTAACAAATTAATTATTAGAATATTTTTAGTTTTTAATTAAAGAATTATATATTCAGTTATCTACTTGTTTCAAATAAAAGTTTAAAAAATACAATTTCTATTACTGGGAAAAATATACTAACCTGTATGATTATGTCAGAAAAAAATAATCGTCCATCGAACTGTCTATCCCACCGGGCCACGCAGATTTATGAACCGCGCTGTTATAGGTATATCTAGCATCCTTGTAGATGCTATTTACTACCAATAAGTACAGCTCCGTGTGAGTATATTGAAGGATGCACGTCGCCCAGTTATCAAACTTACTATGCATTCCTGAGGACACACATGGCGCTTAATGTGTTAATACAGATATAAACCATACAAAAAGGTAGAACTTAAAAAGATACGATATGAGATAATTAGATAAATACTCAAAAAACGTCCAAAGTCGCTGTATTTGACTCCGTAAGATATGGGTCTTACAAAATTGGACAATACATTGTTATCTACTTAAATGCACATCACTTTTGTAAAACCTATTGTACCATAACTTCATTTTATTAAAATATTGTATTTCAAGTGAAACTCACACCTACAACATTTTCATATTTATAATAGTAATATAATTTTGTGTTTTTGATTTAATTTAATTTATGAAGTAGTGTAAATGTAAATTATACAAGATCATCAGTATTGCAAGTAGGTACAGTATACTAAATATATGAAAAATGGAAGACAATACCAATAATTTTTATATCATAAATTTCTGAACTTGTTTCTTCTAAGTCACTACCAGGAAGTTATGCACAACGTAAACAACATTATATACATACATAATTTAAATATTTAGAAGCAATCTATATTCTTGGTGTTAAAAGTTACATATTTCCCTACTGAAGTTAATAATAGGCCATTAGTTTGGACTTAAAATTTATTCAAATGGTATAAGGCCAAAATACATTCGAGCTTCTATATAATGAACTCTCTATAACTAACTTTCATGTTGTATACTGTTTGTTTAAAAAAGAATACTTATAAAAATGTTTATAAACACCTTAGCTGTGATACATACCACCGGGAATATGTAACGTGATATAATTGATGTGCGAATCAAAAATTGTTTAGGAAATGTTAAATTGCGAATCAATATTTTGATCCGAAGATATCTTTATAATCGTTTTTTGCGCTACATTCGTTTAGAGACATTTCATAATACATATCCCCAAAGACATGTATCTCATATGAACAATAATTTATATTCATATGCACTACATATCTCCGGGAATATGTATTTATTTTCACGTCTTTGACAACCCAAATAAAGCTTTCGTGTGTTCTCGGGTTCTATTCGGAATTCAGTCGTTGTGCGAACTTTGAAGGCATCCCTCCAATCTGTAGTCTAGTTTCAGTTTCAAAGCGGTCAGTATGTCGCTAAAAAAATATTACAACTGGCCGGTCAATGTGATGATGCTACTACGGAGGCAGGACCATCTCATGAAATATGTGGTAATAATAGTACAGTTAATAATGCAAAAGACTTAGATTATTCTGATTATGACAGTGACAACTCTGTAAAAGATAAAACCTTTGAATATTCCTCTCTTTCAGAAGATACGGATAGTGAGAGTAACTCCGGAGATGATAGTCAAGTTGATTTTGATTTAGATGATTATAACGAAAATAGTGTGGATGATGATATTGACCAAAGTGATTTATTAGATGGAAATGTTAGAAATGCTTGGAATACAATCGAAAGTACAGGGATCCCCTGCGATACTATTCTGAAAATCCTATACTTGATCCAAATGCAAACAACGTAAAAAACCAGATAGATGCATTTATGTTATTTGTCAACAATGAAATCCTGGACCTTATTAGTACTCAAACTAACATTTATGCAAGGCAGTAGCTTGGTCTACATCATTCTAATAAGGCCAAAACAGAAAAGGTATTCCTAATGATTTAAAAGAAAAACTTAAAAAGTGAGAAGTTGTAGGAATGCAAAGTAACAATGTAAAAATTAGTAAATGGGTGGATAAGAGGCCTGTCTTGATGATTTCTACTCATCCTGAACATACTGAAGTATCACTACCTATAAGGTTTGTACTGTATTTAATTAACAAGAAAACATCATTTCAATGATTAAATGAACACAATAGAAATGAGATGAAATAAGGAAGCTGCAACTAGTAATTGATTATAAGGCAAAGAAAGGGGTTGATCACAGTGACTAAACGTCGTCCTATCCCAGTGTAATTAAGAAAAGCTTCAAATGGTATAGGTAAATGCGAATTATGTTTTATTAGCAAATAGGTATGTGTATCTTTTGTTTTAAAAAAGTATCATTTGAATTAGTTAGGAACTACACTTGGATTGTTTACAATACGGTGGCAGAAAAGAAACTAATATCTATTTTCGGAGACAGATAGAGATATTATAACCTATACTTCAAAATAACCCAAAAAGCATTTACCAAACCAGACATAGCTGGTAGAAAAACCTGGTAAAGGCTGCTACAAAAGTTTGCGAGAAACTTTATCAAGCCATGACGCAAACAAAAAACTTCGTTGTGTAATAAATTTCTGCAGTGACTGTGATGGGAATCCCTGTTACTGTCTTGAATTGTTTTAATACAGACCATAAATAAATGTATTAAACTGAAAATCTATATGTTCATTATCATGCGTTTATTTCAATAAACTCCTTAATACCGTATTTATTTATTTATTTTATCAAAAATCGGGAGTTTCAATAACTGTTATCAATTTGCGATTGTAGTCCTATATTCATTAACTATTATACTAACAAAATCTGTTAAAATTGGTTTTTAAAAGGAAATTTAAACCCTCAGGGGTTAATTGACGTCAGAATATTTTACATATTGAAGGCAATATGTATCACATACCAACTTAGTTCAGTTACATATCTCCGGGGATATGTATTGCAGTTTAACTGTAAGCAGCAATAATGCAGATAAGAGTAATAACTAAGCAGGTATAGAAATAGACTTTGCTTATAAAAACTCCCTGCATCTAATCAGAACAAAAATTTACAGAACTGATAAAAGCCATTTTCTATGAATATAAGTTGTTATTTTCAAACATTTGTATTATTGCTAATGCATATGTAAAAATGTATTAATGAAAAAATATTATTATATCCTAATTTCCCCACCACAATAACAAAAATACTCAAGTTTTAAATGGGAAAATCGTGTAATTATACAAATTCTTACATAACTAACTGGTAAAAGACAGTTGTAATTGCTGTAAAAACATATATATTTTGTAACAATCTTATTATTATACAATTCTCCCAATTAAAGTTAAGTATTTTTATAATAAATAACAACTGTGGAAGATTTTTTAGGATTACCGAGTTCGTTTTACAGAAGATCAACTGTATATAAAATTAAACTTATTTTATTCAATTATTTATATGTGTACCAAAGAATTACAAAGAAAGAAACGACATTCATGTCTGAACCTTTGTCGTCTTCATATTTTTTATGAGTTAAACAATGAACCTAATAGAAATGTGCTTGATGCAATATTCTTTACTCCAAAGTTCATAATTATACTTTGTATTAGTTTTTTTTTTACAAACCAAGATAAATGTTACTGTAATGCCCTAAAAAAAAGGCATGGTGCAGAAAAATAAATTAAGCAACCATCATCAAATCTGGCATGTTGTTAATCCTTTCTCTGTAAGAATATACCTTTGGTCTTAAAATTACTAAATTTGTTTACAAAGTCAGCCACTAAATGACATGTCATCAATGGCAGCCACATTTTTTGACCTTGACTCATTTTGATTGGAAGATATTTAAAAAAGTCTAATCAAAACATTTTAGGTACAGTTATTTCGATAACATCAAAATTAATTATGTAGAACAGTACTTCATAGCATAAGTTATATACCAATGTATATGTTTTTTTTATAATATCCAGAAAATTCAATAAAAAACTATTTGGTAGGCACGATCTTATAATAATAATAATAATGGAATCTTCTCTTTAATTTATCAAACTTTAATGTATCGATGTTTTTACCCCAGTGTTAATCAAGGCCACTCAAAAACAAGTACTGCAAGGCCGTATTTGATGAATTTCACAGTGCACAATGAAAAATTGGTCCCATATGTACGCTCACATGTTAATATAAACATTCATTAAAAAAATCGATAGATATTATCGGGGACTTTTTCTAAAGTAAAATGATCACTTATAAAAGAGGTTTGGTTAATACTATTAATCATTCAGTTTATTCTGGGCAAGGTAGAGAGTTCATACGCATTCAAAGCTAAATCGTAATTATTCATATCCATAAAATAATATAGTAAATGGTATTGGCAGTAATCGCTCAAATTATTATGATATATCTATAAAAATTGATTTTTATGTAAAATTTCTATCAAAAGTTATCATTGTCAAAATAACTTAAACCTCCGCCCAGAAGTCGATTCAAAATGATATTTTCATTTGTATAAATAACCTTTTAGGGTTTTTCTCTTAAAACATCACGTTTTAATAATAATAATTTTGCAGTTTGCATTTTAATTGTTGCAAGATGTATGCGTATTGATTGAATATTTCATAAACTCCTCTATAAAAACATAACAAAACATCTTTTAAAACTTAAACGGAAACACAAGATCAAGAACTTGATAAATTGTGAGAGTGATTAACATGTGCATAAGTCTTACTATATCCTGGTTTATCATGGTCAATTGTACTAGGATCAGTTATTTCTAAAATTTTATTACAGGTTGATGGATGGCAATAGCGGTAATAGATCAAAAGAAATATTAAAGATAAAAGAAATGTTGTAAGTTGTGCTCCTGCAGCACCATAGTATAATAATGGATTATCTTCTGAATTGTTAGCTACACACCTGAAATAAAAGCTATTATTTTTCATTTCAATGAACTAAACCTTTACATACCAAACAACTAAAGCTCCTATATTTTCCATAAAACACACAAGATAATATGCTAAGTAAATATACCTTGTAGGTCCATCACGTGGCGAGATAAATGCTATAACGTATGCAAGTCCTAATGCTGCTGAAAATAGCAATTCTTCACATCGATTACTACATACTGCAGTTTGATGTTGGCTTAAAGCTAACCATATTGACATCACTCCCCAATGTAATGCACATACAATTCCCATCCAAGTAGGGAAAATTGAAGCGAGGAGACTTAATGCCAATATCCGTGCCACTAAAAAATATATAAATTTAATTATAAAATTTACCAAACTATAGGCGTTCTTTTTTTAAGCGTATTTTAAAATTAACAGTAATCTAATATGATTGAGGTAAAAACGCTAACACGCCATTTTAAATTACATTGCATATAGTGATCTAATTTAAACTTTGATACTTCATTAAGGCGCAAATTTAAAAACATTATTATTATCAGTAATAATATAACAAGAGTGAGAATATTACAAATAGTTAGACTCTCTAAAGCTTATTGCTAGATAAGAGACACAAGACCCAGTAGGGCTCAAGTGACTATTGCTAAATGCACCAGGCTTGAAAAAGAATCTATAGAATTATTTTCTAATATATTTATGAAGTTATATTTGATTAGATAATTTTTTGACTCATATAATCATAAGCACAGGAATAACTATATGAAATCCGTCTGTCAACACAAATAAAAGTTATAATGAAATATTCCCGGAAATATCACTAGAAAACTTATCTCCAGTATAATAACGACAGGATAGGTTCTGACATATACATGTGACTAGAAATAAAACCTTTCTTTTACTTTGAAAAATGTTGGTAACTAAAATTTATTTGTGTGTGTGTGTGTGTGTGTCTCAGTTGCCGCTTCTGACCATTTTAAGGCATAAGAGATGATACGAAATAGATATAGATAATTACGATTACGAATATGAAAACTGCAAATCAGTATCTTGTAACATTTCAACTAAATAGACCATAAAGTCGAAAACTCGATATTGACGTGTAATGATAGATACACTGATTCTAAGTTTGATCAATTAAATCCCTATTTTGTTGTCACAACCGTTTTCGACCAAATCTATCTAAAATTAAAACAAACGAAAAATTTGAATTTTTTCAGTGATCAATGTTGATATATTTATCATCTTTGCTAAATACAAGTCAAAATAACTGAACCACTTTATACTATTACTGCTACCATGCCATGCCCCCACGTTTGCACTTAAGTTCACACATTGTTTACAGTTGATGTTTTTAGTTAGAATTTATTTATAACATTGTAAAAAGCAGCATACATAATAAGTCTTTACTAATTTGTTGTGTTTATGGAGTAAGACAATACATGAATTTGAAGTTTTGGGTAACTTCCACATCCGTAATGAAGAATAATTAACATGATGAAAGATCAAAATGACTCTTAATTATTAAAATAAAGTATTGGTTCTTGTATTTCACATTTGTAATTTTTTGTTGAAATTTTTCAATTCTGAACAAGGAATTCATACTATTACATGAAAAAACTAAAATCGATTTATTAAGTTGTATGTTCTATTAATAAAATAAGGCGGTTGATCCCGAATTAACAACACTGGTTAATAAATGGTTATGCCTTTTCCTGGGTGCAAATGGTATTTTGAAATAAATATAAAACCCCATTAGCGCGTTAACAAAAACGTAAATATGTTGTTTACAAACACGAAAAAAATTTCATTGCAAACAATGCGAAGAATTATCCGTGGAAGATATTTTACGTAACAAAACTTATTTACTTTTAATAGAAAAGGACTATTCGAAAGAAAGTGTTAAGTATTTAAAAAACCATCCAATCTAGTCGTACAAGTAACTTCTATAGCATTAGTAGCATTCGAAAATTACTTTTCCCAAAATAAAGAAAAAAATAACTTTAAAAAAATTTAATTGATATAAGTATAAAAAAAGTGAATGCACTAAATCCTGAGTGGTTAAATATCAATTCTTCATGTCACGAACATAAATTATTTTTTATACAGCATTTGATATTATGTAAACTGAATAAAACTTTAAAGTGGATTTCACAAGACCTTAGAAGTGTAGGTGCTTCAGAAGAAACAAAATCACAACAATTAATGCATTTGCAACATTTGTAAATCTAGTAAAAGTGTTTTCCGTAATTTTATTTTTATACATTATACAGTTTAGGTAGTCATAAGTTCCTACAACTTAACGGTCGACCTTCACCTTAATAGGAAAGACGTGATATTAAAGTCAGACATTTTAATAATATTTGATAATACATATTTTAGGCCCCTTACTTCTAGCGAGCAGAGCCATACAGAGCCACAAGAAGGTTTGGTGCGATTATAGGGGCACAGTTGGCTATTGTGCAAAAAAAATGCATTCCTATTTTAGATGTTTTACTAAATTTCTTTGAAATATTTCCATGCGGTATTGTAACCGCCCCTAAAAAGAGCCTGCATAAAAGTATTTTTAGTTTTTAATATAAATGTAAAAAACATTCCTAGAAATTTTCGTTTGCCATTTCTAAATTCCAATTGATACTGTTCAATAATTCTTTTCAGAACCTTTTTTGGTTTTGCCGCTTACCTGTGAATCATATGCATAACGCAACCGAAACAATCGCAAATCCTCGCGCACTGAAGCCATAAACAGTAGCCGTGCGCTACCACGCGTGCTGCCGTTGGGCGCCAAATTTTAAATACTTTAACTCACGTGCCTTTTAGTTTCAGTATTATTAGCCGCGGGAAATATATTCCCACTTAACATTTACACCGTTATCAACAGGTTTTAGTAACATTTGTTCCCACAATATGTCATATTCAAACCACAGATGTTTGCCCCTAAATACCAACCACCAACAATACATTTCGGAATATTTCTTTTCAAGTGACAGCTATCAGCTTGGCAATCAGTCCGTAATTGGCGCGTAAATTGCTGTGTTGTTCGTCATAGTGCAATAAAATCGGTTAGAAATGTCGCCAAAAAATTGGGTAAGTACATTATTTTGTGTACATAGGATAAATTATAACATGTTTATCATATACAAATACCCATGTTGATGGAAATTCACTTGTGCGATATAAAATGGTCTTCGAAATTATGTAGGAACTATTTGACCTAAGACCTGTTATGATATCTTTTTGCACGCTAGAGCCGTTATAATTTGAAGTTATTTTTGTATTTGTTTTACTGTTTATAGTTGTTTATGATGGTGTAAACATAGTAGAAAATCTTTACGTTCGAAATGATGTGGGAATTATTTGCCCTAAGTCTCGTTACGTTTTGTTATTGCACGCTAATAATTTGAATTTATTTTTGTATTTCTGATATTTCGTGGTACATAAATAAATAAAGTTTTTGTGTTGGCATAATAACAAATTTTTTGAGTTAAATTTCACCCTAAATTTAATAATTTAATTATTTACAGAAATGGAAAAGGCCTTTTATCAGCCCGTGACTTGGAAGAGGAAATAAGAAGATTGGAGGAATCATCCGAAGACGTGGATGATTTCAGTTACGAATGTCCAGAAGAGGACTTTACTGATCATATAAATATCAGATTTATGATATAGGATAGGTAAGATTGAATAATCGAGGACCACAGAAATACCTTGGGACTGAATATTGCAGACGTTGCTGAATAACTAGAACTTGCTGATACTGAACTTGATGATGCTGTTCAAGTACCAGCTGTTCAAAGTACCAGCTGTTCAACAACTAGAAACTGATGAAATACAACAGCTTGATATGAAACCTGAAAATGAACTAACAAGATGTCGTTTTTGAGCTTGATTTGAAACCTTTTAGGCCATACACTTTAGAACTCAACCAATTGATGTGTTTTGTGATTTATTTCCAACAAAATTTTGGAACATAATTGTTGAGAAGAACTGTGTATTAGGAATAATTTGAGTCAAGGAAATGGGCGTTCCGAACTGTACTACTTAGGAATTGGTTTTGCTCATTTTACTTAAGTCCTTTCCAATATCGGAATTATATTGGTCACGTTTAAAAATTACACTAAAAATTTTCATAAGCCGGGTAAATGATATGCAAACGCTTTAACAGATCTATAAAATTTTTCACGTAAATGCTATTTACAATCTATAGCTTTGCCATAAACAGGTAACAATCCCAATCTATAATCTATAGATAAAGTTTAAAGGAAGAAATGGAATGAAACAATATATACCAAAAAACACATTAAAAGAGGTTATAAGGCATGGGCTCACTGTGATGCTAAGACAGGTTATCTATATGAGTGTGAGGTGTGACATATACACAGGAAAATCTGCTCCAGCAAACACCGAAGATGATGCATCAGTAGGTCTCGGATATAAAGTGGTAACTAAGCTACGCAAAAAAGTTGCACAAGACACTCTTGTTGCTTTTGATAATTTCTTCTCTAGCCTACCTCTGCTAGACACATTGTATGAAAACAATATTTTTGTTGTAGGCACCTTCAGAATTAACCGAAAAGGATTACCAGTAGCCATAACAGTAAAGCCCAAGAAGAAGAAAGAAAATCTACAGCCTGGACAATTCACCTTCCAGCACGCTTCCCTATAATGATACTGACCACAGCTTTTGATCCAAAAGAAGTAAATATCATACAGAGGACTTAAAAAAATGGAAGCAAGAAATCAATGTATTGCCCTAAAGCAATTTGTGAATATACAAAAAATATAGGTGGTGTCAACAAATTTGATCATTACCGATCATCATATTCCATTGGAAGAAAATAAAAAAAATTGGTTCAGACTTTTCTGGTTTTTCTTTGAATCTGCTGTTATAAACTCTTACATTTGGTATATTCAGAACCATGATGATAGGCATCAAGATTTCCGACTACGACTAGGTATATCACTTCTACATAATTATTCTTCCCGGCTTTCAAGATAAAGAAAGAGGTGTTTTTGGGGTTCCAAACGAAGTTTGCTTGGCAAACATTGGTGTTCATATGCCTTCTGTACCTTCCTTCAAAAGGTGCAAATTTTGTAGCACTAGAGTCAACGAAAAGAGAACAAAATGTGTTTGCAAAATATGTAAAGCACCTATTTGTATTTTTCCCTGTTGGGAATCATTCCATACATCTCAGTAGAGTACTTACTTCTCATTTATTTTTTTATATTGTTATTTGCTAATACTAATAAATACATAAAAACTTTAGACTTACATTTATTTACATAATTCTAAAACGCACAGGATATAAAATCCCCACATAGGATTTTCTTTTGTCAGGCTTAGGAAAAATAGTTCCCACCCATATCTTTCCTTGAAACGGATAAAAAAACTCAAAATGTTGCCCCTACATTTTATTTCTAACTACTTTACTCACAAAAATATACACAACATTATTTTGTTATGTGTACTTCAGCGTGCCTGGTTAAGGGTTAGGACACCAACATTATTAGGTAAAGTAAATCTATTTTATGGTACAAAATCCCACCTTTATATACCTTGAGATACATAAAACTTAAGCCAATTTTCGCGACCACATACAATACGTAAATTTGCGTTCTATTTGTGCAGTATTGTGCATTTTAAATTTTGTTTCGATGAAAGTGCTTATTTGTTTTTTTAAATAAATTCTTACAATATTTGTTTGATGGTTTTTAATGCTTAAGATAATTTACTAAATCTGTTTGATTGAGAATAGTCAAGAAATCAGGGTTCTAAAATTTTAAGTTCTGTCATCGTACATTTTCAGTAAAAAGTTATGCATACAAAATTTAAAGCATTCTTCCAATAAAGGTTTCTTATAAGTCTGACAACACTGCCTCTTAACAACTTGTAGTTAGGACAGGTAAATATTTGGTATGTACTTTACATCTCTTTCTCTTTACAGTAGGTTGTAAGAAGCTGTTTCTTTTCATACTAACTATCGGTACCTCTAAAATTAATTCTTTGCTAGGCAACACACAATACTTGACTACTTTATATTCCAATACTTTGCCTCTCTTCACTATTATATACTCTTTTGCTATAGTTTATATTGACGACATTCTTATTGAGACTGAAACAGAGAATGATCATGATCAAGTTCTTGATGTGACTAGGAAAATGAACAAAATTTAATCCTTCTAAAATGCAATATAATCCGAAGGTACTTTATATTCCAATACTTTGCCTCTCTTCACTATTATATACTCTTTTGCTATAGTTTATATTGACGACATTCTTATTGAGACTGAAACAGAGAATGATCATGATCAAGTTCTTGATGTGACTAGGAAAATGAACAAAATTTAATCCTTCTAAAATGCAATATAATCCGAAGGTAGTACTTAGGATATATTTTCAGTCTCAATGGTATGATGGTTGACCCCGAGCGGGTGTGCGCAACTTTATCACTAAAAGAACCAACTAATTTGAAAGAACTACAAATATTATTGGGTATTTTCCATTGTTTACGTTCCTTTATTCCTGGCTTTGCTAATATCACAGCACCTTCGAGAGAATTATTGAAAAAAGAAAGTATGTGGTATTGGAATTGTGAACATAAATTAGTTCCTAAAAAGTTAAAAAAAATAGCTTTGAACATTGCCTGTTTTACTGAATTTTGATCTGAAAAAAGATGTAACAATTGAATGTGATGCATCTCAGTCAGCTTTAGGATGTTGTTTAATTCAAGATGGTCGACCAGTAGCTTATACTTCCAGAGCGCTGTCTGAAGTAGAGCAAAGATATACCCACATAGAAAAATTGCTGGCTCTAATACCTATTTGCAACCACTAAATTACATTTATATATCTATGAACAAGAAATGATAACTGTAAAGACAGATCATGTAGCATTAGTGTCTTTACTCAAGAAAAACATTTCTAAAATTGGTTCCAACAGACTTTAAAGAATGGTTTTAAAACTTATTAAGTATAACTTGTAACATCTTATTTATATACCTGGAAAATATATGTATATTTCAGATTTATTATCAAGTAACTGCACAAATGTCAGGCCTTTAGAAGTGAGTGATAAAGTATTAATGGAAACAGTAAACAGTGAAACAATAAGGGAAGAGTTTAAAGAAAAAACCAAACAAGATTATGTGCTTCAAGAATTAGTTAAAATGTATTATAATGGATGTAAGATGATATTTTAGTTTAAAAGATGACATTCATCTTGCTAGTGTTATTGCGAGAGAAACTAATAGCACCATCTACTTTACGAGTAACAATGTTAGAAAAAATTCACAGTGGACATTTTGGAGCTGATTAAACCAAAGGAAGAGCAAGACAAATATTATACTACCCTAATATGTGCAAAGAAATAGAAGATTACGTATAAAGTTGTAAAACATATTGCTAACAAGAAAATTAAGGAACCATTACTGCCACGTAAGATTCCTAATTTACCTTATAAGACTGGTGTGGATATTTTTTATTATGGTGGATCTCCTTATTTAGTCGTTAGTGACTAATTATCAACTTGGCTGGATGTTCGAAAACTGAAAGGAACATTAGTTGTAGAACTTACATATATTTTTAGTACTCATGGTAACCCTTCTGAAATAATTTCAGATAATTTCCCTTTTGGCCTTTAATGAGTTTACTAATTTTGCACGTAATTGTAACATCGAGTCCTTTATATCCAAGGTCCAACGGCTTATCGGAGAAAGGAGTTGGAATTGCTAAAAACATGTTGGTAACAAAAAGTGAAGATTCTGACATTCCTTTTAAAATTTGCTCCATAATATAATAGTTTCCGGGCTAACTCCATCTCCAGCTCAGATATTAATGAGCAGAAAGTTATGTTCAACATTATCTGTCACTAAGGAACACTTAACCCCTAAAACTGAAAATGTTTTTGATGAAAAATGCAATAAACAAGCTATCTTTAAAAATTCCTTCGATAAAAACTCAAGAATTTGTAAAGATGAACATAATGTTGGAGATCACGTTTTGGTAAGAAATGGAACAAAATGGAAATCAGTTGTTGTAGAAAAAGTATTTGAAGGAAAAATAACTATCAATATTCAAAGATTTTTAAAAATAGAAATCGATGATCTGGCCCATCTGAACGTATATCAGACACATTTTAAAGTATTGATAAGGATCACGTTGAGGAAATGTCTTTTGAATCAGATGCAGAAAATGAAATACAAGATGAACATCAAGGAAACATTGTAAAACAAGAATGTGCAGAAAATAATCAGTTGAGTCAAACTAACAAGGATCAAGAGAATGACGTACTCTATGTTGTTAATGATTCACGAATTAATTATGTAACCAGACATGGAAGAAAAATAAGATTATCTACAAAATTTCAAGATTTTGTTTAGAAATGTTTCTTCTTTATAAAAACGAAGATGTATACATATATAATTGTAAGTTACTAGGGTAAGGCGACAGTTGTTACAGGAGTTGTCAAACAGACAAAAGTAAATAAATCTTTTAAAAGTATATTGCTTTCTATTACACAAAGAATACACAACGTCCATCTTCATATTCAATAACCAATTTCCTATATGTATTTTACCAATGGTTTGTATTTGCACCATAGTGAAACATTTTATTTTCGACCTTTTTTTTAGTACTGTTTATTTTGCAATAAAAATCTTTTATGCTTGGTTTAAAATATATTATATATGCAATTAGAAATATGGATAAATAAAATAAAAAAAAAATATGTTGTTACTCATATTTTACCAGTGGAGCATTTACGCATCATCCTCTTCTTGTATGTGTAATTAATTTTGTTGTAATTTTTTTTCAGTTTGTTGTACTAATAAAATTAATTAATAAATAACAAAATTTAGACTCTTTATTTTATTATTCAGTCCATCCTTCTTCATACAATGTTTCATCGCAAAACTGAATTAGATTGCAGATTAAAACACACCTTAGACATGCTCACTTACTCGCATTGCATATTTATACAAACCCTACTCAAATTAAATGTACTAATTGTAATAAATGTATCAAGTATAAACATAAAAACTGTTATTTAAATTTCTATTTTGTTAAGTATTATTAGAGCAAAGCAACGTCTTTTATTTTAATTTGATTCTTGGCATCTATAAAGTTGTTTTTAATATAGTCACTTCAAGCACCTGAAAGCATTTATCAATTTTCCAAAGACGTCATTGTAATAAATATTGTAACAATGCCAATAAACTTTCGACTCTGCAAATAAACAAAAGCATAAGTGAATATATTGAAAGATTTGTATCCAACCAATGTTCTTGCCGTTTAATCAAAAATTGAATAATATAGAACATGCGTTCCACCATATTGAGAATCGCCAAAAATTGGACATGGTACGTTAAGAAACAGTATAGATGCCTACGTTTTTTAATATATGTATGCCACCTCCTTCATTTGCTATGTTATCACGACTTATCTCCATAGTGTTGCCATCCAGCTCTCAATGATTTGAGTGGCATTTTGTTCAATAATAATGTGGAACTAAGAACCTAGCTGGATGAATTTAAGTCAAGATTGATAAACATATTGTGAAGAAGTTTTGACCACAATCAAGAACATGTAGAATATTAAATAATTTATTGTTTTGGTTAAAATAATTTTTTTTGTTTATTTATCTAATAAGTATAATTATATAAATAACAATTGCAACACTTAAGCATTAACAAAATCAATAAAGTTCAATGCAGGACTGACCAAAAGTTGTAAATAATAAAAAAATAATTCTATAAATAGCCTATTATGAATTAAAATTAGATTATACTCTAACTGTTGGCATATGGAATATACGAACGCAATAAATTAGCATAAATTAGAAACAGCTTTAATTATAATGGCCTCTGTATTAATTAAAGTAACGCAGAAAGTTATAATTTTCAATTTCATTAAACTGTAAAAGATTATAGTTAATAGAATCCATTAGTTATTGATCTTGAAACATGCCATAAAAATTCCACAGTATTTTAAACCCAATATGACCTATTTAAGTGGTAATGTCACTTTTATCATCAAATAGGTTACTGAGTGCATTTCTAAATATAGAATTTTAAGTGATCATTGAACAATAAACAATGAAGTTTAAAATCAGGAATAAATAATTTTTATAATTAAAGAAATTTCAGTATTGTTCATATAAGTAGCGGTGTTTAAGGAAAATTACATCTAATTTAAAAATTCTTGTTTATAAAAACATCTACTAAGTGAATCATACTGATAATGTAAAAATAAGTACTTTCCATTAAATTATGCAATGTCAAGGAAAAACCATAGCTTGTTTTTTTTATCACATTTAAAACATTTTAATCTATGAATTGTTTATTCTTGACACCGAAAATTTTAATTTCATCATATACCTAGAGAATAAGCAATAAACAGATAGATAGCAATCACAATAATCGTAACATTATTGATTGCAGTTATTATTTACTCTGTATGGGTAGACAGGTATACACACATACTGGCATGATCACTGCCTCACACACATTATGTGCGGCTATCGAAGCCAATTATGGGGTAATAACTTCCCCCTCACAATTCTAACTCTGTTCCTTCCAATCCAATCTTAAGCACACACTTAATACCAAAATACATACATATTTAATAACGTATATATTTTGGGAATCTTCAAGGAACAGTCAGTCACTTTCAATTTTTCTAATTTGGTACAGATGATGGTCTAATGTCTTAAAATTCGTACACCAAAACGTTCCGCTAATTTGTAGGGTAAATAGAATATTAAAAAATAATGTTAGTTTGGTTAATAAACACGTGCCCGAAAATGGCTCCTTAAGAAGATACGGCCCTGTAAAAGTGGCCCCAAAAATTCTTTATTTTTATTATCTCTGAAACGGGTTAAGGTACCTAAATTATATTTGGACCACCTTTGATTAGGTCATAAAAGATAGTGTTGACAAATTTTTAATATTTTGTTTAAGACAGCGTACTAAAAGTCATATTGGTATTACTAATAATTACCTACCACTTAATTTATTTGCATCCTTTCAACAGCCATTTGAGTTAAATGCATTACTAATTTTTGTCGCACTAAATTTGTATTTTACTCGTCCACTAATTCGATTATTATGAAAATGTAAACTGGCACCATTATTATATATAATTAAAATACTTAGCTCTTTTGAGTTTTTTAATGATGCATTTTTGTCTGCGTGTTCATATTTTTCGTATGTCATAAATTTATTTTAAGATCTTAAACAATTGTTAAAGCACTACTGAGGACGATAACTGTAACTGTTATTGAAACGTATAAATTTGTGTAAAATATAAATACAGCATTAAAAAACCGAAAAAAGCTAAGTAGTTTAATTCGATTACTATTTTTTGATTATTCATAACACTAGTAAAACGTAAAAGTAATGTATACTGGATGTTTCAAAAAACGTTCCGCTAATTTCTAGGGTAAATAGAATATAAAAAATAACGTTAGTTTGGTTAATAAACATGTGTCCGAAAATGTCTCCTTAAGAAGATACGGCCCTGTAAAGGTGGCCCCAAAAATTCTTTTTTTTATTATCTTTGAAACGGTTTAAGATACCTAAGTGAAATTTGAACCACAAATACCTTTGATTAGGTCACAAAAGATAGTGTTGACAAATTTTTAATATTTTGTACAGGACCGTCGCTAAAGGGGGGTGCCACTTGTTTTGCCCCCAAACTTTTTTTATGGGGATATTTTTATTTTTTTGGGCCAAAATAATATTTTTTAAACAATTTGCCACAAAAAAGGTACTCTTGTTGAAAATCAAAAAAAATTACTGGTTTTTTTGTTAGGCAGATTTGTTTGATACATTGTTGAAATGAATATATACACTAATAGTGACTATACAGATATGTTGTTAACATTAGGAAAATGTGATAGAAATGCTAAAGCGGCGAAAAGAAGATATGCGGAAAAATTTCCAAGAAGTGTTCCGCATTCAAAAACATTTTTGAATTTAGTGAGGCGGTGCCGTGAGACTAACCTTTAAACCAAAAAAGGTAAATTCGAGTGGCAAGAATTTCTCAAACAGAAGAAAATATTTTAAATCTAGTTGCGGATCCTACGATAAGTGTAAGAAATGTGGCAAGGGCAAGTAACGCAAGTGTTTTTACTGTACATCGTGTATTCACTACAGGCAAGTACTTGATTTTTTACAAAATATTCTTTTCACCGATGAATCAACTTTTACTGGACAAATTATATTTAATAGTCATAACAGATTTCTGGGCAGAGGAAAATCCAAAGGTTAAACGTGTAACGCATACCAACATAATTTTAATTTGAATATATAAGCTACTTTAATAGGCAACCGCCTCGTTGCATACAATATTTTTGATGGAAATTTAAATGGTGATGTTTACTATGAATTGTTGGATAATCGTTAATTTCCGCTATTAGATTTGCCTTTGATCTACGAAGAAATATGGTGCTCCACCACATTTTAGTAGACAAACTAGAAGATGGCTCAACGGACATTTTCCAAATCGTTGGATTGGTCGAGGTGCTGATGCTCCTATCCACTGCCCACCAAGATCCCCTGACCTAAATGGCGTTAAGAAAAAGTATATCCAAGCGAAATAAATTCCATTGAAGAACTTCAAGCGTGAGTTGAAAATAATTTAAGAACGTTAATTCAAGAACCACTGCCACTCCAAAGGATTATGTTTTCACTAGAAAAACGTTTACGATTATGTATTCGTGAAAATGGTGGGCATTTCGAAAATTTAATGTAAAAACTTGTACCTACTTATTCAATTTTTTTTTCTGTTTGCTTTGTGCTATTCGTTGTTTTTTTTTAATTGTTTCCTTTGTCTGTTCAGTGTCAATGTCATAATTAAAACCTTTTTTAAGTTCTAAATAATTTATAATATTTTTACCTCATAGTTGTTTCAGAAACAATCATTATTCCCTGAGGTAGTTCGTTCACGCGCATGAAAATTATTATTTGTTTCATTGTAAAATAATTTATTAATTCGGACAGCAGCATTACTTGATAAAACCTCAAATAACCCCAAAACCAGTAATTTTTTTGACTTTCAACAAGAGTACCTTTTTTGTGGCAAATTGTTTAAAAAATACTATTTTTGTCCAAAAAATTAAAAATATCCCCCTAAAAAAAAGTTCGGGGGTAAAATAACTGGCACTACGTTAGCGACGCTCTTATACAAAATATTAAAAATTTATCAACACTATCTTATATGACCTAATCAAACATATTTGTGGTCTAAATTTCATTTAGGTATCTTAAACCGTTTCAGAGAAAATAATAATAAAAAAAAAGGATTTTAGGGCCACTTTTACAGCGCCGTATCTTCTTAAGGAGGCATTTTCGTACACATGTTTAAAAGCCAAACTAACATTATTTTGTAACATTCTATTTACCCTAGAAATTATCGGAACGTTTTTTGAAACACCCTGTAGAAAGAAAATGCCTTACTTTGTCATTGCATAACAATGAAATGGGAATAATATTCCTATAACAATGTTGCGTAAGTGATCAGATACGGTAAATATCAATTACTAACTTTATAGAATGCACTTATGCGGCACTCAGCTTTACCATCCTCAAAGGTTGGTTAAACATAACCAACCAGCTCGAACTATTCATATAAATGAGACCCTCCAAAAATTCTCGACAATCAAAGACAACAAAATGTCTTATACCATAAAGTTCGAACGCATCACCCAGAATTGGTTCGTGAAACCTTCAAACCACCGTGAGCTATTATGTAGCACCTAAATCCTGAACCCAACATCTATGTCAGATCCAGCAGTTGCTAATCATCACCCGAGTGCTGGCCTGCGGATGTTACGTTAGGCTTATTTCAGAAATAACCTTCATGTTGTACACTATACAAAAAGAAGCAGACCTATACCAACAAAAATAATTTAATTAGTTTATAGTACATACAGTACAGAGCGTAGTTAACATTACAATGCCAATAATAAACTCTTTTTAAAATTTTAATTTAAAAATGATTGGCACAGATGCAACTACAAGAAGTTTCGCCTTGTATCAAGCCAAATATAAAAAGTAGGTTACTTAACAAGGTCCACACACAGACACACACAAATAGAACTCCCAAACTGTACTTTGTATATGTAATAAAAAAATTATTATTTAAATATTCTCAAGTGTCTAATTTGACATGTAAATTAATAATTAAGAAAAAACTTTAATTAACTTACTGATAAAACAATAACAATTAAATGTTAATCTCTTCTACTGTAATTAAAATCATATAAAATTGTTTAATATGCCCGAAATTAAGACTCTTCACTAAGTACAAAATATAAGTTTTTTAATTCAAACATATTTCTTCAGGTATCTATTTTTATAATATTAACATAACACGTTGCGTAATCAAAATGTGTCAAGAATAAATTACGACACGATCAAGTTTTAACTAAAGTAAATTAAACCCATATTGCTTTTTGCATAATCACCTGCACTCATTAGATGCCAACAGAATCCAATAAGAACAGCCAGACTAGATAAAGTATCTTTATCATCTCTAGCAAACCTTACTGACCGATGATATGATGTTAAGGACCATGCAATTGACAATACTGCTGTTAATACGGTCCAAGATTGTAATACAGCAACATCTAAAAATATTACATAAATGAAAAAATTAATAAAAATTAAATTATGCACATACCTATACCTAAATCCTTCAGTGCCATAGGATTTGTGATATAATTAATTAAAAACATTAGTTGAATAATCGCTTGTGGAGCTGAATGTAGAAAACAATGGAATAGCCTTAATAATGCTCCATTAGAATCTTCATCCAACATTCGTCTATACAAAGTATTATGTAAATTAACAGTACTAGAAGTTTTTGCTATTATGCTTCTTATTCCATATATAAATGTGTCCAAATATCTTAGAAGAGGTGCGAGTTGTAATAATAAAAAAATTATTCGAATAATCCATTGTGTTACGGAGGTTTTACCCAGTGATGGATCATCATGATCTACAATATACCTAGAAATAAGAATAAGTGTAAATCAATATCCAAAAAAGTAAACAATTAATAAAATTAATAACCCCCGTTAGCAATGAGAGTTGGTTTTGTAGAATAAAAGCTCGATATGGAAAAATTATTGTAATAATAAAATTATTTATCTTCCATCATACTAAATATTAAAATGAATAATTTTTTTTTAGTGAATGTGAAGGTCAACTATATTATTAACTGTGACTATAGCGTGATAACCATGAAATAACGCAAAAAATGTATTTTTATTGGTTATAGAAGCTTATTAAAACTAATTTTGGGCATAAATCGCGCTAATGACGTTAATTGTTAAAAAATGTAAGAAATACGTCTAGCGCATAATTAATGAATAACAAGATATTTTATAACCGAACTTCGAATTTAAGCAAATCCGAGCTTTTGTGCAAATTTTGTTTGGTTATAAGGATCATCATAAGGCCGCAGTGTTAACCGGATCAAAGGTACTTCATATATTGAAATGATCTAGATCTAGAAAAATTAAGAAAAGCTTCCGAATCACAAAAGCCATAGGCGTAGAGGTAATTTAAGGGGGTAAGCTACTCGTCTGCTCGTCACCGAATAAGAAAACTTTACAATTAAGATACTTAGAGTTTGGGTAGAAATCGGATATTTTTTATTACTTTTTTTACAAATTTAAACGTTTCGATAACAATTATAGTTAATTTCTTGGATAAATTCATACGCACGCATGCATACACGCACGTACGCACACACGCGCATTAGTGGTTGAACGCGGCAAAACTTCGTCATAAAATGAGCTAATTAGCCGATTTAGCGAGAGTGAAAAAATGTCGATTGTATAACGTTTCTATAGTTTGTGTGAAAATATTTGGTTTTCTACCTAGAAAGTATCAGTTAGGAATTGTATTCTCTACAGTATTTTACAACAAGGGTGGTTTAGGGTCGACTGTGACAATATTCATATTTTGCATTTATAGGTACGAATTTGGAGTTTGGCTTATACAAAATTACGTGAACTATGTGAACTAAATACATAGAACACCTTTTGAGTGCTATTTTAAAACTATAAACGTAACATATTTGTACATACCCAATTATCCCTTGCCTTTATAACCCGGCCTGAAAAGCAGGACCAGTTAAATTGATTCACAATTTAAATTTTTAAATAATTTTCAATTGAGTGGCCGTCTGTTGCTATATAATTCTTCATATTTTCTAACAGAAGAAAGTCTATCTAAGTTTCAGTAATATTTTTTTTTATGATTGTGGACCTGACAGGCTAATTTCTATCGTGCTAAAGCACTCAGGAACACTTAGGAGGATGGATAGAGGGCTTATGAATTGCCAATAGATGCCTAAGAACAGCTACCTTAAATCTTCTCATATCATAAGTGAGAGGAAAGCAGGAACTAGGAGATCATTCCAGAGTTTAGAAGCCGTGTAGAAAATGTGGATTGCGCCCGTTTGGTACGACAAGTCGAGAATTGTACTGTATACTGATAATGTGAATGAGAAAACCGAGTGTTTCTTGCAAAGATAGCGAGATGGTATCAAAAATATAATTCAGCAACACAATAGCCGTTGTAATAACGATAATACAAAGAAAGAACTGAAACCATCCTTCTATGCTCAAGGGACTGTATGTCATAAGTTAAGGACGGGTCATTTATAAGTCTAACTGCTCTTCTTTGAAAACGATCAACGGTGTCGGGAGCGTATTGGGGAACACCAACCCAGGAGTGAGATTTATATTCCAGATGAGGCCGAATTTGGGCCTTATACAGCAGAAGGAGTTGCCGAGAGGTAAAGTACTGCTTAGATCTGTACAAAAGCCTATTTTACGAGCAGCTGTTTTGGTAGCTGACAGAAGATGGTCAACCCATGAAAGATTTGAAGATACAGTCATACCCACCAGAGTAATAGAGTCTGCAAACTTAAGAACTGAGCCATTCATTTTACAACAGAAAATTATCGATCTTTTTGGCGGATACAAGGCAACACTGAGTTTTGTTAGCATTAAATTTAACTAGATTATTGCTTCCCATTCGAGAATACGTTGAATGTCTTTGTCAATTGAATTTGCCATTTCAGCTTTAATTTCTTGATTTGACATAGAAGGTGGATTATCACTATGAGTAGACTGAGATGAACTACAGTGAAGAGTGCTATCGTCAGCAAAGCAATGGATGGGGTTAGTTGTTGAAGAAATAAGGTCAATTATGTAAGCAGAAAAGTATAGGCGCTATAACGGATCCCTGTGGTACGCCGTTAATGCTAACTTTTTGAAAAAGTCATCAACTACGACACGTATTCGTCTTTATCAAGGAAACTAGAAACTCAGTCGATGAGCGTATCATTTAACCCAAACGAGGTGAGTCTGACAAGTAAACACTTATGCCAAGCTTGGTCAAATGCCTTTGAGATATCTAAAGCGACTACAACTGTTTCACCGGACTGCTCTACTGTATTGTTCCAAACTTGGGTCACATATGAAAGAAGATCACCTGTTGAACGACTTTGCCTAAACCCATATTGGTGGTCACTAAGGAGTTTGTTAGTTTCAAGGAACGTGAGCAGTTGCTGATTGATGACTATAACAAAAAAGTAAGAATGTTGAAACTAATTAGGCAGATTCTGGAAAAGTTGTTGCCAGGCAATACATACTAGAGCAGAGCCAGTAAGACTTGAGTGGCTATTGCAAATGCAGCAAGAATATAATAATGATTGGTTCCGACGTATACATGTTACTAAAATAAAACCTTTCATTGGCTTTTAAAATGTGAACAAATCATAATTATTTTATCGACTTAAAATATCAAAAATAACTTTGACGATCCAACTCAAAATGTAGCAACTTATCGAAACAGTCTATTTTTGAATTTGAGCCAATTAGGATCTGATTACACTGGCAATCTTTCCATACTAAGGAGCAAGTTCTTACAGAGATAATACAGGAGAGAATAAAGTAAAAAATTCAACAACAAACTGTATTAATAATAATTATTATTTATAACACAATTACTATAAACTACTGCATTTCGAAAAAGAAACCTTTAATTTTCCAACATTTTCTTTCGATTGCCTTGATGAATCCAACTGTAGGAATCTTTTGTAATTTTGTCAGTCAGAATCACTCGTACTTTAGCACGATTTTCGTCACAACAAATTTTTGTGATCTGACTGAAACATTACCGGCAAGATTCCTAACTTGTATTATACACGATTATTTTTTATAGAATCCTATCAGCCAATAGTATTGAGAAAAATTCATATGGATGAATAGCATTAAAATTACACTGACTATTTGCTAGTAGCTAATCACAGCGATAATTCCACGGAGGAAGGAAGAGAATTACAGGATAATTTTTTTGTTTTTTGATTGATGTGTATATACAGTTCCTCTGACATTGAAACGTCAGAACGCCTGACTGTTGTCAAACTACTGAAAGTTGTGACATATTTTCAAGACTATGGCAAATAAGACAGATAAATAAATGTTCAATAGTCTTTATTTTATTTTGTTTCAGAGTTTAATTTCTTTTGAATTATTGAATAACACGAGATTTTGCCTCAGTCGATAATTTTTTCTTCTTCTCAACATCCTTTTTTTTAAATAAGTCGATTCAAAGATTGAGTTGAGAAAATTCAAATTGCGCTCTAGTGAATTTTTCAACTCAATCTTTCGCCGAATTATCAAAAGAAGTGTTCAAAGATAATTAGAAAAATTATTGCCCCAAACCTCTTGTGGTATTATATCCGACAATTTTTTTCACATTGTTTAATTAGATTTTGTTTAAATAAATTTATAAAAAGTTAGCATTGACTTGGTTGTTAAGGTAACGCAGCCGAGAACTTCAACAAATCGCCGAAGAGAGTAAATCATCTTCTGCAGCTCTCAGGAAAAATAGCTTACAAAGAAAATTTTATGGCACTGCTTGAGCTCGCATGGAGAAGCGGAGAAGCGATAAAATCATTGCTTAGAGAAAAATAGATCATTATGTAAATCATACTGGCAGGATAGAATATAACCCAATAATTTCCAAAACCGCATAAGGATCGGGGTTTAACACCAAACAAAATGGCACTGACATGTCCAGTACGTGTTTTCATAAATTAATTTCAAAAGAACTGAAAATATTCAAACTGATCGTTTATTTTGACACCTAATCTATATTGGCAGAGATCTTTATTTAAGGATGGTATAAAATCTCCGGAAGACAAAACGAAATAGGAAATGAATAAAACAAGCGGCCCAAAAGATTGCTATCAACAAAAAAACTAACACCATTCAAATCGTTCTTTGCTTAATATAACTAGCTAAAATGAGTAGGTGAAGAACAGTTGTTAAAAATAACATGCTGACATCTGCAACCTCCATCAAACCTATCCACAACTTGACGAAGAGTATCGCCAACCGTAATCAAACCAAGAAGAGGCACTGTTTTGTCCTATTCATCTCAAGGAAATTGTACAGGGTGGCCAACTAAGAATGCGAGGTACTGTATCTGGGAAACTATCCATCGTAGAGGCTTGCGCAAAAAAAGTTATTACTAAAACGGCCAATACAAAACCTGGAAAATATTTTAAGTTTCTGAAATGGCCGCTAGGGGCGTAACTGCAACTTGAATCTAAAAAGTGATGTTTCTGTGAATTCTGCTACATTAACCTAATAACTAATGATTAAAGTCGAGGATAATCTGAACTTTTTGTTTGGCACTTTTGACGTATGTCTAAAATAAAGTGGTGGGGGTATTCAAAGGTTTCTTAAATAACCCCTGTATCTTGAAACGGCTAAGCCGATTTTAAAAACTTGGGTGTTGAAATGAGCTATTCTTGGGCTACAAATGTTATAATATTTGAAGTTTTGTTAGTTTCACATGTCGCGCTAGAGGCTTTGTTCGACATTCCGACAGAAACGGTTAATTTTCGCAAAAAATTAAATGCATTGGTATGACTTTTTTCATGAACAAGTAGCTAAATGATGTCTAAACAAGCTGAAAACCGCATCTCGATATCTTGTTCCTAACCTAAAATATCGGCCAAAGAAAACTTTATACGAAAATCCTTAAATTTTAATTTTTTTAACTATATTTTCTGGAATTGTTTCTATTATGTAAATAGTGGCCCTAAAAGGACGATTTAAAGGAAAGGTTTTAAATGCTCGAAATGCTGACCATCACCTGTGCATTGCGAGGCCTCTTATGGGTAGACAAAACTGCAGCTTCAATTTCGGCTCTGAATAGGTTACCTAGAAATTACGATTTTAGATGTTTGTAAATTTATTCACCAGAATAAAATCCTTTTGAAATTACTAGAAATTGTGATTTTAAATGTAAATTTATACACCAGAATAAAATCACCCTTTTGAAATTACTACGGGCAAGTAAGCAATGCTAAAAGTTATACGAAAGGCTTTTTTTTTTGTTTAAATGCATATTCACTATGGATATATACGAAAAATACAATTAATAGAAGCACAATGGGAAAAACGTTTCTATAGTTTGTGTGAAAATATTTGGTTTTCTACCTAGAAAGTATCAGTTAGGAATTGTATTCTCTACAGTATTTTACAACAAGGGTGGTTTAGGGTCGACTGTGACAATATTCATATTTTGCATTTATAGGTACGAATTTGGAGTTTGGCTTATACAAAATTACGTGAACTATGTGAACTAAATATATAGAATACCTTTTGAGTGCTATTTTAAAACTATAAACGTAACATACAGGGTGGCGCATTAGTGTGACAAAGTCCCATATCTCCTTTATTTAAAGAGATACAAAAAAAATTAAATACAAAAGTTGTAAGATATGTTCTGGTGCATATTCCAAAAATATTTTTAATTATACAGGGTAGATCATAAAAGCTTAGAAGTAATTTTATATTTTTTTTTAAATAGAAAACCCTATATATTATTATATATTTAGATTCTACATACAATTTTAGACACATTTAATGTCCTATACCTAAGTCTAACCGTTTTTGAGAAATTTCAAATTTTTTGTCAAAAATGACGTTTGCAGGCCAAAACATAGGTGGAAATCTTTTCTAAACGAAGCCTTTATCAATTCGTTATGGTTGGTTTCCTTGGAAATGGGGACCTACTCTAATAGGCTGTATTGATATTTTTGTAATACATTCATACAGGGTGATCAAAAATGGACAATGAAAAGTAGATTCAAAAAAACCTATAAAGTAATTTTTTTTAAATGGAAACCCCCTATTTTTTTTAATTCTATCTTATTTAGCATTAAAAATAAGGGTGACTTTGTATAAGAGAGTATATTCCAAAAAATTGTAGTTTTTGAAATAATGACAATTTAACATTTTTTTATTGTAAAAAGGCTATACGGCTTTCAAGTTTTGTTGTTAGTTGGCCGTGACGGCGAGGCGTGGCATATAAACATGATAGAGATCATCAGAAACGTCATTATTTATTGTCAGTTGATAATTTTGTGATGAATTAGTGTATTTTATAGCAAATTGATTTAAAACTTGAATTGTAAATAATGAATTTTTCGCAAGCCGAGATGGTTGATATGATTTTTGTTTTGGGAGATAGTGATAAGAATATGCTCTTAGCAAGAAGACTGTATCAACAACGGTTTACAGAGAGACGGCAACCTGAAAGAAGGGCATTTGAAAAGCTTTTGGAGCGTTTTGAAAGAACTGGTAATGTGTTATATGAAAAAAATACTAGGGAAAAACGTGCACAGACAGGAAAATGAATTAAATGTACTATTAACAGTTACCGAAAATCCATATATTCGACAACGACCCATTTCTCAGCAGGTTGGTGTTGAACGACGTACGGTTCAGCGGATATTGAAGTCTCAAAAAATGCACTCCTATCACATTCAACTACTTCAAGAGTTAGTTCCTGAAGATTATCAAAGACGACTGGAATTTTGTCAATGGGCTCAAAACAAAATAAACCAACAAAGAAATTTTGTTCATTTGATTTTATTTACAGATGAGGTCACATTTCACAGAAACGGAAGTGTAAACAGACACAATTTTCATAGCTATTCTACCGAAAATCCACATTTTATAAGATATACTTCTCAAACTAGATGGTCTTTAAATGTTTGGGGAGGTGTTGTCGGTAATCATGTAATTGGACCATATTTGTTTGATTAACGAGTAACAAGGGAAGTATACTTAGACTTTCTGCAAAACCATCTACCTAATTTGTTGCGTCAAGTGCCACATGATACGCAACAAGAAATGTAGATTCTTCATGGTGGGGCCCCAGTATATCATACAGGTCCGATAATAACTTTTTTAAATGCTAGATATCCAGAATGTTGGATTGGGAGGGGAGGGCCTGTTGCTTGGCCTGCTAGATCCCCATATTTTACTAAAATGGACTTTAGCATATGGGGGTACGTCAAAGAGCAGGTTTATAAAATACCGCCTACAACAAAGGAAGACATGAAGATTAGGATTAGACACTGTTTTCAAAACATTAGTATTGAAATGTGTAGAAATTTAAGCAGCGAATTTGAGAGACGTATTGCATTGTGTATTCAAGAAAGAGGCGGACATTTCGAACAACTTATTAGGTAGTACGTATTTGACGTGTTTCTAGTACTTTTATCTGTATAATTAGTTACAGGTTTAGTTACATTAGAGGTGTTAAGTTTATGATTAGGATTAGGACATAATTTGTTGAATCAAAAAAATATTGTCTACTTTAAGTTCGTTTAATAAAATAATTATTTATATGTGGTTCAATAAATTGTAATATTTCGATCTGAAGTGCTCGATTTTTTTTTGTTTGGGCGCGCCCCGCCGTCACGGCCAACTAACAACAAAACTTGAAAGCCGTATAGCCTTTTTACAATAAAAAAATGTTAAATTTTCATTATTTCAAAAACTACAATTCTTTGGAATATACTCTCTTATACAAAGTCACCCTTATTTTTAATGCTAAATAAGATAGAATTAAAAAAATAGGGGGTTTCCATTAAAAAAATGACTATAGGTTTTTTTAATCTACTTTTATTGTCCATTTTTGATCACCCTGTATGAATGTATTACAGAAATATCAATACAGCCCATTAGAGTAGGTCCCCATTTCCAAGGAAACCAACCATAACTAATTGATAAAGGCTTCGTTTAGAAAAGATTTCCACCTATGTTTTGGCCTGCAAACGTCATTTTTGACAAAAAATTTGAAATTTGTCAAAAACGGTTAGACTTAGGTATAGGGCATTATACATAAAATGCGTCTAAAACTGTATGTAGAATCTAAATATGTAATAATATATAGGATTTTCTATTTAAAAAAAAATTTTAAATTACTTCTAAACTTTTATGATCTACCTTGTATAATTAAAAATATTTTTGGAATATGCACCAGAACATATCTTACAACTTTTGTATTTAATTTTTTTTTGTATTTCTTTAAATAAAGGAGATATGGGACTTTGTCACACTAATGCGCCACCTTGTATTTGTACATGCCCAATTACCCCCTTGCCTTTATAAACCGGCATGAAAAGCAGGACCAGTTAAATTAATTCACAAATTAAATTTTTAAATAATTTTCAATTAAGTGGCCGTCTGTTGCTATATAATTCTTCATATTTTCTAACAGAAGAAAGTCTATCTAAGTTTCAGTAATGTAACAAAAAAAGTAAGAATGTTGAAACTAATTAGGCAGATTCTGGAAAAGTTGTTGCCAGGCAATAGATACTAGAGCAGAGCCAGTAAGGCTCGATTGGCTATTGCCAAATGCATCAAGAGTATAATAATGACAGGTTCTGACGTATACATTAGGATCTGATTACACTGACAATCTTTCCATACTAAGGAGCAAGTTCTTACAGAGATAATACAGGTGAGAATAAAGGTAAAAAAATTCAACAATAAACGATAGTAATAATAATTATTATTTATAACACAATTACTATAAACTACTGCATTTCGAAAAAAGAAACCTTTAATTTTCCTGCATTTTCTTTCGATTGCCTTGCTGAATCCAACTCGTGATAGGAATCTTTTGGTAATTTTTGGCAGTCAGAATCACTCGTAGTTGTTGTCTTTAGAAAATCGTCACGAGTGCTTTAGCACGATTTTCGTCACAACAAATTTTCGTGATGTGACTGACAAAAATTACCGGCAAGATTCCTAACTTATTGTATTATAGACGATTATTTTTTAAAGAATCCTATCAGCCAATAGTAATGAGAAAAAATTTCATATCGACGAATAGCATTAAAATTACACTGACTATTTGCTAGTAGCTAATTACAGCGATAATTCCACGGGAGGAAGGAAGAGAGAATTACAGCGATAATTTTTTTGTTTCCCTTTTGATTGATGTGTGGCATATACTAGTTCCCTCTGACATTGAAACGTCAGAACGCCTGACTGTTGTCAAACTACTGAAAGTTGTGACATATTTTCAAGACTATGGCAAATAACGTACATAAATGTTCAATAGTCTTTATTTTATTTTGTTTCAGAGTTTAATTTCTTTTGGAATTATCCTATTGAATACCACACGTGATTTTACCTCCAGTTGATAATTTTTCTCTTTCTCTTCTCAACATCCCTTTTTTTTAGATAATTCGACTCAAAGATTGAGTTGAGAAAATTCGAGCTGCGCTCTCGTGAATTTTTCAACTCAATCTTTTCACCGAATTATCAAAAAAGAAATGTTCAAAGATAAATAGAAAAATTATTGCCCAGGCAAAACCTCTTGTGGTATTGTACTCGACAATTTTTTCATATTGTTTAATTGGATTTTTGTTTAAATAAATGTACAAAAAATTTAGCATTGGCTTGGTTGTTAATGTAACGCAGCCATTTGTCTCAATATAAAGATTCAAAATTCAGAATCGTCACCATTGTTGAGTAGCATTCAGTTTTCGCTTTTGAAATTTTCTCTAAAATAAGGTACGTGAATTGATATAAATTCGAAGAAACTTTACAATTAGTCATCTTACAGAAACCAACATAAGCATAAGATTTGGTCAACGTTCGGCTGATTCAATACATACAACTGTCGAACAAGCAACACCAGGACAGCAACAGCAACAGCAGGACCACAATATGGAAACAGTTTTTAGACTTTTGCTTTAACCGTAATTATGAAATAATCACGCCGAATTACATTCGTAGTAATAATTTTTTAACTAGATTAGCACTAATATTTGTTGCTATTAAGAAATCTCACTAGTAGAGTTCGTCCACTCGTGAGATTTGTATAGCAACGGAGATTCGTGAATTAGTTAAAAAAATGATACCACTTATGTAATTACTGTTGAGCATTTTTGACATTTCAAAGGTTTTTATTTCTAGTCAATACATAGCAGTGGACGATAAAAGCGTTGCGTCAATTTTTATGCTCACACATGGCGTATCTGGCGCCCTCTACAAATAACTTCAAACTAATGACTGTCTTCCCGCTTTTAAAACTATCAAAATCAATATTTATACATTTTACATTAAGGAAGACTTATACAGATCTGGTGAGCATTTTAGTGTGTATACAAAACGCGCATTCCCACCTCTACTCTCCAACTTAACTGCTAGATACTCGACGGCGGAACCCGACATGCTCAAGTAGTAGATTCCCATTGCTCAGATTCACTTTCGCAATAGTTTTCTTATGTGAGCAATGGGAATCTCGCGGTAAGAAATAAACGTCGCTAAAAATAAACACTTCATCGGGTTCTCAAATGGTTGTTACTGACATAAAATTGATATTTTTCGTTGCGTTAATCTGAGTAACAATAGAAAATACAACGCATTTGCATAAAAATAAGCAATTTAATTACAATTTTTAAACACCAAAAGCCAATCTTAACTTAAAAAACTAAAAAACATGGAGAAACATTTTAATGAAACCAAAAGAACAGTTAATGAATTAAGGGCTCAAATAATCCACGCCGTTGCGCTAAACAACATCTGTTATGCCCATAACTCAGCTAGCCCTATCAAAACCATGCCTATAAATCTGTTCTTTCATAAAACCCCAAAAAAAGAAGTAATTAGGCGATAAATCGCAAGATCTCGCGGATCATTGTATGAATTATGTAATTAGAGGTGGGAACTATGCGCACTAAAAATATGACCCGATCTGTATAATTACTTCAAGAGATGTAATTTTTGTCTTTGTCGTTTGTAAAATATTTGCTCCGAATTTTAGTATTTATGACTTTTCAACCTATAATTAAAAGTTTTATTTTTATTCTAGACAATTTTGAGTACCATGCCGGTGAGTCACGAAGGGCCATAGAAATTTTTTAACTTGCAGTCGTGTGCTACCGGTGGACAAGTATGGTATGTATAATATGTATGCCATGACTGTTTATAACAGTAAAAAAAATAAAAGGCCTCATATTAAGATACCAAATGTATTTCTGTGGGTACTGCTATGGAAAGCCAACAACGTGCATTCCATGTTTCCAAAACTTCACGACATAATTTATTTTAAAAAAAATAAAAAAATAAATAAATAAAATTAATAATAATTTGTAATTAATTCACGATATAAGTTTTGTAAATTACGTTTTATAAGTTTTTCTTCAAGAAAAGTTTTTAATTTTGGGTTTTAACTTTTAATTTCGACTGTGTGATTACTTTTTAACAAAGTTTTTGATTAAAAAGTTATATTTTATTTTCCTCGCCTTTTAATAAAGATTTCTAATGAGATTGAAATTTTCTGGTTCGAAAACCCTACTAGGTAAGGTAAATAAATATAGATGTTTAGTGGCCCTTCTCACGAAACGCAATTTTCTACCATGTATCTTGCTAAGTATTTATTGCATATTATTTATAAGTATTTATTGTGTTAAAGCAGAAACTTTTGTTTTGGGTTAATAAATATGAAGTTTCAATTTCTGACTTTATTTTTGAATCATCCTGTATATGAAAATACCTTACATATTTTGCTTCACATCCATTTTCACATATGTTCTAGCATATAGTTCGCGGTTCTATTTATTATAAAGGTTTCTAAACATTTTGGGCCTTGAACGTGGTGGATTGTGATAAGTATAACTCCTTCATCTTGTTATTCTATAACAGGATGAAAAAGTATATTTAAGCACTTTTCGCTAGTTTTTTGCAAGCTTATGCAAAATTTTTGTTTTTCTTTTATTTAATAGCAACTTTCTTTATAAAAAAGTGTTTTTTATATTAATTTTCTGTCTTAAAGAAATGAAAATTTTTATGAAAGAAGGTAGGCATTGATGATTCATGCAATTTTCTGGATTGTTGGACCACCATTTCGTCAAAACCTATATACTCCACACAAGGCACCTGTAACATTCTCATTTTTAACAAAATTAAGCATTTTATCCAAACAAATTCGTGGCTGAAATCCTTGGCTAACTTTACACAGGTGTTGAGCTAACATTCCTGCTTTGGACATTATTTATTTAGTAGGTAAATTGTTGAGAAAATTTTAAATGCGGATGTTAAAACGTATAAATATTAAAATTTAGAAGTAATTTAACAGCAATTAATTAATTACACGTACTTCACTCATGTGTTACGCTAGCAACCCCCCTTGGAAATTATTTATTTACTAAGTAAATTTCTACAACAAAACAATATCGGAAGTTAACATAAAAAAATTATCACAAATTAATTGATTATACGTACTTCACTCTTGTGTTAAGCCAATTACCCTCAATTGGAAATAGTGTATTTATTAAATAAATTATTGGGAAATAATTTAAAAAAAAAACGCTAATCTCAAAAGTAATTATTTTAAGTGAATCGAAACTTGTCATCGAACTTCACATCACAATGTGTAGTTATAGACAAGAAATGATTGTTATAGCGCAGTTATTATGCATTGTTAACATTTTTCTTTTTAGTTGTTACTAATTAGCAAAAAGTATGTTTGTTTATTAGTTATCCAGTGTTAGAATATGTTAATGTGAAAGTGAGGGTGCTAGCTTAACGTAAGCTAGCACCCTCACCATTATAGTCGAAGTGCTGCGAAGGGGAAGGAATAAAAAATTTGAAAATTCAGTAATTAATTAGCAATAAATTAGTACTTATTTATACACTATAACTTATTTTGAAATGTGGTGGTGAGAGTGCTAGGCTAACAGATATGAACTCGGGAATCTAATTGTAACATTTTCTAAAAAAATTATATTTTTGCATGGACACATGATTCATTTGGGATGGGTTCGCTTCAATATGTCTAAATAAAGAAATTGTCAGGTGTTGAATGAACTATGTACACCTAATTTATAAGATTATTGATGAATAAAGGGTTTATGTACGAATAAATTATGAACACGAATCCTTCATTAACTCACCACTATTGATACATCTTTCATCAAGTCATGAACATGGTTTACACTTAGCAAATGACGTCTGACGAGCTAGCCCCCCTCACCTCGTAAAAATACAAAAACAAATACATGACAATTACGATTTTTTTTGTTAGTATGCTTATTAGTTAGACTGCTTATTGTTAGTATAGCTTATCTTATTACTTATTCCTGCGGACTGTTCAGGAGTCTGCTTCCTCTTCAGTCCTGGCTCTTCCTTGTGTTAGTAGGGTTATATAGTTGTGTATATTGTATTAGTGCATACAATGTAGTGTATAGTGTTTAGATGGTTGCAAAAAAAAAAAAATTATTATTAGTATAATATAATTTTTGGTTGGATTGCGTGTGTATGTGTGGTGTGTACGTGTAGTGTGTAAATGAGGCGTGCGAGTGAGGTGTGTGTTATCGATTCCTTGGTCGTTGCAGTGGTCGTCTTCGATTTTATCTAAGGGCGTAAGGGATATCATCTAGATTTTCGAATTCCTCGGGGAGGTTTTCGAGATTCTGGGTCAGGATAGTTGGAGGGTGCTTGAATTGATTTTTGGGTTTTCTCCTGTGGGTTCTTAGGTATTGGATGTGGGTTAGGGACGTATATGGAATGCGGAGGACGTTTTTGGTAGCTTTTGTGGCGCCGAATATCCTACGGTGGGTGTAGTTTGATTGTAGTTTTTGGAGCCGTTGGGTGATAGGTGTGATGTTAGCGTGTTGAATGGTGTTTTAATTGAGAGTTCTATAATGTAACCGGTGTATTCTCCGTAGGACTCGGCGTTGACATGAGGCTATAGATTTTAGGTCTTTGGGTTTTAGGGTAGTGTACAGGGTGGTTTTTTTTTCGTTAATATTATAGGGTATAGGCTAAACGGTAAGAGATACAAAAAAACTAAGATACGTGTCCAGTTCTCTTTTTTAGTGTTTAGTTTAATGGCGCAATCGGATCTACGCTAACTAAATTGGTTTCGAAGATACAGAGTGATTCTCAAAATCTGCCGGTTTTTATTATCTCTTATGACTCGGTTATTTATGGAGATAAAAAAGCTTTAGATACGAAAGTTTTATGACTTTTTACATTGAATCCAGTGGCGTTCTTAAAATAAATATAGATGTTTGATTTTTTGAGATATTATCAAAAGTAGCATTTTCTTAAATGGGACACCCTGTATCTTGATAATCTCCAAAAATTGCATTTTTTCTTGAGATTGCAACAATATATAACACTTAATATTTTGCATTGTCCTAAATAGCTAAAATACTAAAAAAACATTTTTTTAGTTGGCCATTAATTGAATGTTTTAAGCAATTGTTTTTGTTTGTTTACATGTCATAAAATTCAGTAACAATTATGTATTGGTATTCTTATTTCGTTTCCGATTATATTTTTTAAAAAAGGTGATTAAAATGAATAATTTTCAAAATTATGAAAAATTAAATATGCTTGAGTGCTACATTGAGAGTAATAAAAATAAAGACGCAGCTCTAGACTTATATTTTGAGCGTTATCCGGAACGACGACAGCCAGAACAACAAATATTTGAAAGATTATATCACAATTTAAATGAGTATGGATCATTTGGAAAACCAAGAAGTAAGATTTACAATAAGGCAAATAGAACAAGAGATGAAATAAATACATTAGCTTGTGTTGCTGCTGATCCGACGATATCTAGCCGTAATATTAAGAAAGATATTGGCACAAGTAAATCTAAAGTTTTAAAAACGTTAAGAAAGCATAAGTATAAACCATATAAAAAAAGAAAGGTTCATAACTTACATCCTGGAGATGAAGAGCGGCGTTTAACATTTTGTCATTGGTATTCGCAGCAGATTAATCGGAATCCCAATTTTTTTCAAAATATAATATGGCCCGACGAGGCTTTTATATCTAGCGAAGGAATTTTTAATCGACATAATAATCGATATTGGTCAAACATAAATCCTCATCATACGGTCGCCAGGATACAACAAGGACGGTTTGGGTTCCATGTATGGGTGGCGCTATATCAAAACAGAGTCCTTAACTACAGAATTTTTAATGAAAATTTGAATGCTCAAGGATACATCCAAATTTTGGAAGAATGTGTAATAATGGAGTTGGATAACATACCATTAGCTGCAAGAAATAATGTTTATTTACAACAAAACGGTGCTCCAGCACATAATAGCCACATGGTAAGGGACTTACTAAATGTCAATTTTGGCGAAAATTGGCTTGGTACATATGGACCAAACAGATGGCCTCCGCGTTCCCCCGACCTGACGCCACTCGACTTTTATTTTTGGGGATCTATAAAAAATGAAGTCTATAAAACCCGAAGTAATACTGTAGAAGAACTCAGAGCAAATTTTATTAATTGCATTGGAAGAGTGCCAAATATTCAAATCTATAACGCCACTCGTTCAGTTACAAGCAGAGCCCAAAAATGCATTGAGCAGAATGGAAGACAATTTGAGCACCTATTGTGATTAATCACCTATGCTAATTGTTATATATAAGTATTTGAAATAATTACTGTTGAGTTGTTATAAATCTTTTCTTGTGTTTTGTAGTTGTTGTTTTAGTTTATTAATGTTTTATTATTGTTATTATCTGCAATTTTATTATGCGTATTATAAAATAAAGAATTGATTAAATCCATGGCCAACTAAAAAAAAATGTTTTTTTAGTATTTTAGCTATTTAGGACAATGCAAAATATTAAGTGTTATATATTGTTGCAATCTCAAGAAAAAATGCATTTTTTTTAGATTATCAGATACAGGGTGTCCCATTTAAGAAAATGCTACTTTTGATATCTCAAAAAATCAAACATCTATATTTTTTTAAGAACGCCACTAGATTAACGTAAAAAGTCATAAAACTTTCGTATCGTACCGAGTCATAAGAGATAATAAAAACCGGCAGATTTTGAGAATCACTCTGTATTTTCGAAACCAATTTAGTTAGCGTAGATCCGATTGCGCCATTAAACCAAACACTAAAAAAGATAACGGGACACGTATCTTAGTTTTTTTGTATCTGTTACCGTTTAGCCTATACCCTATAATATTAACGAAAAAAAACCACCCTGTACAATGGAGCACGGTAATCTATTACGGGCCGTATAAACTGCACAATTAATGAATGCTGTTTGTTTGCCTTATCTTTTTTGTTGCAGTTTTAGTAGTTTTATAGTGGGTTCAATACCCCATTGATGGCTTGAAAAATCGCTGGCATTAAAAGGTTTTGATCGTTAAACGCCAACTTACAACATTTCACCTGGACGTTTAAACGAGTAACTGTAAACGTTTAATCGGTGCAACCTTACTCCCTGAAAATATTTATTTGCTTAGCAAAACAAAATAATATATTAATAAAAACTAGTTAAGTTTAAAAAAAATAAAAAAAATCACGATTTTTATCAACCCTGCAGCTTGGAATAATAATAATACGCGTGCAAGTCAAAAATGATCCGCAATTGAAATAGGAAACTGAATTTAACATCATTTTTACACGTAGTCCCCTTGCTTTATAACGAACTTTGCGGCTGAACATCGAACCACGCATACACCTCGATTGCATAGGTAGAACCATGAATAACTTGCAGACGATGTGCACTTATCAATAATCACTCGTCTGTCTAACAGAACCGTGTCACGTGCACGCTCAATGTTCTCATCATCTGTGGCCGAAGGTGATCCGGCTCCTTCCTCATGCGTAACACTTGTGCCACCATTTTTTAATTTTTCAATCTATTCGTAGACACTCCGTTGCGGCAAGACACTCGTATTGTGCCGAATGTCTTTGATGGATTGCAGCCCCTGATACACCTTCCGATCACAAAAACCCTGAGCACTGCCTGTTGTTCCTCTTTGGTGCAAACTTCTAATGGAGCGCCCATGTCTATCTGCAATAAAAAGAAGACAAATGGAGGAATTGGAATCGAAATTCCATAGCAGGACCACAACAGCGCAACATAAACGAGAACAGATATCAGTATGAATAATGTAAGAAGAATTATGTCAACATTGCGAATAATTTTTGAATTAGCTCATAACAAGTGGGTATTAAGTTTTAACAAGCACTGTCCCTTTTTTTTTAAAGCCGAGTACAAATATCACGAAAGAATTAGGTTTTCCCATTAAAAAATTACGTTTTTTGCAATTTTTGATATCGACATTAGTAACGTTTTTCGAGCACCCTGTAAAAAAAAACAGGCCAAAATTTACATTTTTAATAATGTGAATGGTTTTTGTAGAAACTTGAAAACGGCGGGCGAAGATTTTTTACAACACTTAAGTAATATGCACGGTTGAGGCGAAATTTAGGAAAAATCGTACTTCAGCAAAGACGCTTAGAAGTTTTACAAAATTATTTATACCCACTAAATCTGAACTTGAACTAACAAGACGGAGTTCCACCTTGTAATGGTGCGTTTGTAAATAACTTTTTTTAAAGTCACCTTGAGCAAACGTGGTCCTCATTAATAGCCTCATTGAAATACTACAAAATTTGAGTTTTTTGAAATTTTAACAGGAAGAGAAAGGTAACTGTGTATGCGTTGCTTTTTGGTTACTGTGTACAAATGTGTAGATTTCAATTTAAATTCAAACCATATTAATAACACATTATGTAGCAAAAGCTTTCTAGATACCAAATGAAACATGATAATGATTATTAATTGCGTGTTACTAAATGAAAAGATACGTCACGTCAATACAATAAAAAGTAAACCATTTTAATTGTTTACCTCTATTTGTGAATTACGGTTGTTTTGAAGTAATGGAAAAGATTATTATTGTAACTCACAGATGTTTGATGTTTATGCGCAATAAACAGTTTATAAATAAATTCGAATAAATTAAGAAGGTATATGTTTTTGTAAATTTTCCTATTGAAATACATTATTAAAATTTACGTTTTGCAAATCCTAGTTAGTAACAGTCATGGTAATAGAACAATAGAGCGACTTCTATAATTATTTAGAGGTTAATCTTTTAGGTGAATTGCTCATGGCCATCTAGTATAAAAATAAACAAAACTTGGAAATATAATTAAATGTGTTATCGCATCAATACTGAGGCGTAATTAGTATATAGCATTAAATTAATTTTATACCAAACAATTTTTCTGATTGTGGATTTGTTATGGCAAAGTTGTAAATATTATGTCAGTCATATTAATTTGCAGTGAAAAAATCGAAATGGGTACAAAGACCAAGTTCGATTCAACAAAACTGCTTTTAAAATCTTTTTAGTAGAAATAGTATAGTTTCCGTATACCGCATTTAGCTGCATACAAGTAACTTTCCACAGCTATTTAAGATAATAAAAACTACTTTTAATGATTTTTGACAAACATAATGGAAGGCAAACCCTGTTCGGAAGATTTATTAAATTGGAAAAAATACTCTTATTGTGTATACGGAGTTCAACACAATTCATTATCAAGTCGTTCCAAACGGCAAAGAATTTATCAAGAAAATTTGTGAAACTTACATTGTGGTGCCAAGCAAGTGTTAATGACGCCACTGTTGTTGGCGTGACGCACTGTTGTTGGCGTGACGCACTGTTGTTGGCGTGACGCCCTGTAGTTGGCGTGACGCCATTTAACGTAAAAAAAAAATTATGTACAACGAAATTTCATGTACTTACCTATTCATATAAGTTTCAACGTTCTAGATTGTTTCTATCTTCTTTTCAGTCATGGGGACATACGAAATAGTAGTAGTAGTAGACTAATTTGTTGGAACTAGCTAAATAAATTTTTGTAATTTGCTTCTATTTTGATTTTTTAATAGCCATATTGAGAAACGCGACGTCATCGTTTTCCATGTCATCACATTACATGTCATTCATAGAACATCTTACGAAAATATTTAGGATGGCAAAACTTGATCCGGAATTATGGCATGCATGTCATTCTTAAAAAAATGTGTCAAAACACGAGATGTGAGCAAATTCGCGACCGTATTTTTGGCAATTTTACGTATTTCAGGGCGCATACATGCAAGATTATCTTATCTTCCATTTTCGTGTTTTGTGACAGAATTTAGTTAAAACAAAATGCGACTAGATCAAATCCTCACTTTTAAAATAAAGTCATTACCACCAACCGCCACAAAAATTCCTAAATCAACTAAAGCAAATATTTTTGTTCAAAAACAGCATAAAAAGGGCAAATTACAAAAAATAGCACAAAAAACGTGTTTCATAAGATCTTGAAGCACCCATTCTTTAAAAAACTCGTTTTTCTAAACTGGAATTCGTGCTTCAAGATTGGTCTTATGAAACGTTTTATATACAGGGTGTTCCTTAATGATATGCCGATACTGAAGAAGACATTTTTTCTTATAAACATATCTCCTTTTCAGATACAAGGTATCAAAGTTTATCTTTTTTTCCTTTTTGTCAATATCTCGAAAACCTTTTGAGATACAGCGCCAAGCTTTTACCCACGTTTTTTATTTGAAAATACCCTTATTTTGATTACAATTTAAAAGTATTTGAAAAATTCAGTGGTGTAGATTTTAGGTACATTGTGAGTTTTAATCCCCCTAACTTCTAAGCCACTGAAACTAATCAGATTTTGACCTGCGAATTTGAACCGCCAATGTTTTCTACACAAAACAGGTACTCTTGGTTAAATGCGCTAAAGTTAACCCTTTTTGAGAAAAATGTCCATTTAAGAAAAGAAAACACTTTTTTTTAGAATGTTGTAATAACAATGTATTAAGACTACAGTTAATATAAAAATTTTAACAAAACCTACATTATGTAAGTATTAATCACAAAACAAACGTTACAGTAAGTGTTTCACGTGAGCTTGGTGATTCTAAATGCATTTGGCATTTCACGTAAGCGTTTCAAAAAAGAAATTTTTGCAATACATACATGTAGTTAGCATGGAATCCATATTTCACTTGTATTTTATATCTGACAGTTTTAGTAAGGTTCTCTCGTTTTAATGTGTTTGCTCTAAAGTAATTAGCTTTTACTTAATTCAGTTGTTACAATCTGATTAGTAATAGTAAATTACACAAACGAAGAATTGGCAGACATGCATTACATGTATGGTCTCTCCGACGGTAATGCATAGGAATCCAGGCGTAGTTATCAAATAAAATATCCAAATCGAGCTTTGCCAGATAGTAGAACTTTTATCAATATCGATCATCGGCTTGTTGAAACTGGTATTGGTACTTCGGAAAGTAGACCTCAAAGTGTAAGAACAGCAATAATTGAAGAAGCGGTGCTTCACCAAATCAATGTCCATCCAAAAACCAGTACGAGAAAGATTGCTAGACAATTAAATATGTCATCAAATTGTTTGGAGAATTTTGGTAGATTTTCTGTTATATCCTTACCATTACTTAAGAGTGCAGGCATTACTTCCGCGAGACTTACCAAATCGTGTAAATTTTTGTCGGTGGTATCTTCGTAAGATTACGCAAAATCCGCAATCTGAATCCCGCATTTAGTTTACGGACGAAGCGAAATGCCATCCAGAGTTTTCATAACAATCATTTGTGGCAGGAAGAAAATCCATATGCAATAACCGAAACCCATTTTCACCACCAGTTTCCGGTTAACGTATGGGCAGAAATTATTGGTAACGATTTGATTGGCCCATAGTTTTTGCCGTGACAGCTTCATGGACAGTCTTACCTCAACTTTCTTTAACACGAATTGCCTTTGCTGTTGGAGTATGTTGCTGTATCAACAAGAAACCGTATGTGGTACATGCACGATGGTGCACCAGCACATTATAGTTTGATGGTTCGGAACTACCTACGAGCTGTTTATACATATCGTTGGATTGGTCGCGGCGGGCCTCAAGATGGCCACCAAGGTTGTAACGGGAGCTTTAAAAAAATCAAAATTTCGCGCTAAATTATGCAAGATTAGATACTTATATATTATTTTTCTGGTAAAGAAATGATTATTGTTTATTAGTATTTGAATGTAATTAATATTAAGATGAAAAGCTTGAGCTTATTTCAATAAGTTATCTATATATTCAATTTAAAAATATTTAAAATACGCGGCAAGTGCATTTGTGTGTTGGAAGTAATTGTCAGTTTTTGATCAAAGTTGATAGTTGTCGGTCGATTGACGCCGCAGCATAAGTGACATTGTATAGTCACGCGGTCCTATAAAGTGTGAAAATTACAAATAAGAATTAATTAGCGGTATAATAGGGAAGAAGTAGAAAATTACCTTCCTTATTAAAATAATAAAAAGTGCAAGTATTGGCAAGTTGATGATAATACAAAGGATTGCACCATAATTTGACATTCGCATTAAAGGTGACGTAATAAGTGAAGATAACGCGTTTATATGTATCAGAGTCGTAACCAATTGTGTTTAAGTAGTGAACAATAAATATAATAAGTAATCGATCCCAATTGGTAAATCAAAGTATAAAGGACAATAACTCAAATTTATTGATGTATAAAAAGGGAGCATTCGGGATTTATAAATAGCTTGCATTTTGTTACGCAAGCTATTTGTAGTTCAACTAAACATTTAAGTAAAAACTGGACAGTGTAAATATATCAAGCAGTTATTTAGAAAAAAAAATCATTAAATTGCGGAAAGAAAGTTAGAAGCATCCTCTATGACAAAGAAACACGGTGAACAAAGGAAGCGGTTCCAAGTTGGCGGGGAGGTGACATCATCGGAGGAACAGTCACACAACTTAGTTGAGGCCTCTTCACCGGTCAAAGCAACGCAAGCATTACATCATCAGTTTTTCAACAAAAATAACAAGTAAGAACCCTTTTTGTTCGTGTGAATAAATAAAACATTTCTGTGTTTGATTTTCTCGAAACTTTACATTTGACTATCACAGTTAAACGAAAAACAACAGTTTAATTCTGATAAAGATTTTACATGTTAGTTTTAAGAATATTGTTTTACATTATAGGTTTGATTTTTGTATATATTTGTAAACAACGTATTGATGCATTTTCGTTCAGATTTGGAATTTAATTAAATGAGTATAACGTTTGATTTTGGTCTGCTAAAGATTATTAAAATTAAAAATTTATACAAATATTGAATATATAAATGCAGAAAGAAATCAACTCAATAGGAATCCAGATAAATAAATAAATCGAAATGAGCATAACTTTGGTTAATGATAATAGTGATTATTTCTTTATTTTAACTTTGAGCTAGCCAACCAATTAAGAAAGGAATTCGCAAATACAAATCTTAAAATTCATTTACGCAAACTTAAATTAAATAGCAAGCGAAGTAAAATTTAACTAGTACCTAAATGATATCTTTATAAATTGAACCAATTCAGTTTTAATAAAACGTAACTGAAAATAGAAGAAAATAAAAGAACTCAAATCTTATTCTTTGTAGGGAGTTAAACCAACAAAAGTAATATAAGGGTATTACGCCCGTTGCAAGGTCCCCCGACCTTAATAGCTTAGATATTTTTTGTGGGGCTATCTTAAGTCGCTAGTGTACACACGTTCTATTAACATTGTTGCAGAATTGAGACAGGATAGTTACCGCTTGTGACACATTAGAAATATCCTGGAAATATTCCAACGCGTGCGCAGTTCCATGAGAAGAAGAGCAAAACCTTGTATATTAAGTGGCGAAAGCCATTTCCAATAATTTTTGTAATGCCTAATCGTTTTATGTTATTTTTTTTAAATATCAAGTTTTTAAGGAAAAAATTAGCCAAATACATTTAAAATCACCAAGCTCACGTGAAACGCTTACTGTAACGTTTGTTTTATGGTTAATACTTACATAATGTAGGTTTTGTTAAAATTTTTATATTAGCTGTAATCTTAATAAATTACTAATACAATAAAAACAGTGTTTTCATTTCTTAAATGTCCATTTTTCTCAAAAACGGTTAACTTTAGTGCTTTTAACCCAGAATACCTTTTTTTGTGTAGAAAACATTGGCCGTTCAAATACGCATGTCAAAATCTGATTAGTTTCAGTGGCTTAGAAGTTAGAGGGATTAAAACTCACAATGTATCTAAAATCTACGCCACTGAATTTTTCAAATACTTTTAAATTGTAATCAAAATAAGGGCATTTTCAAGTAAAAAACGTGCGTAAAAGCTTGGCGCTGTATCTCAATCTGTTTTCGAGATATTGACAAAAAACGAAAAAAAAAATTAAACTCTGACACTCTATCTCAAAAACGGCGCGTTTGAGGAAATATGTTTATAAGAAAAAAAAGTCTTATTATTTTATGTAGAACCAACTCCTTCAGTATCGCCATATCATTAAGGAACACCCTGCATACTATATACCTAGCTATTATGTATCGGTTTGTTCTTGGAATTGCCTTGTAACATCCTGTTTACTGCATTTTGTAATACACGTGCGAAACTTAATTAAGTATTATTAGCTTTTGTATGACTAATCCACTACATGCAACTTATTCATACTTGTTTCTGCTTCCGTTCTCCAATACTTAATTTCTAATCCTCAAAATCCTCGAGAATCTAGACCTAAGCCGACAAAACATCAAAATTTTTATTTCGGCGCTACTGATTTTTCATGCATGAACATTTGCTGATAGTTGTTTATACATATTAAAGCCGTTTGACACGTTGACGTTCAGTGCTGTCAACATAACTCAAGATACAATTGCGTCACAAAACAATTTTCAAGAATATGTTTTATCCATCAATAACGTAAGCACAAAAATCTTTGATTAATCGAATTAATGGCAAACCTCTGATTGCAATATATACTTTTTCGAGTCTTTATAATATTTGACACTACTGATTTTTGAAGTTTCAGAGTTCCTTTAAAAACATTTTAGTTTTTAAGCGGTGCAACTTTTGTAGGTTGTACGTGGTCTAAACATGCCGTTATTTCCACTCCAACAAGTTCAAACAAGCATGTTGACACGTTGGTTGTATAAGGAGATTGTAAAAGAATTCTCGTAATTCAGAAGCCTAATGCCTATTTCCTGCTACACATATTCCAACATATTCTGTATAGAACTCACCTTCCTTGCATTACGAGTCCAATTACTAAACCATATGGCCGTTTGGTGCTTCTATGTTAAATGTACGGGGTGGCCAACTAAGAATGTGAGGTACTGTATCTGGGAAACTATACATCGTAGAGGCTTGCGGAAAAAAAAGTTATTACTAAAACGGCCAATACAAAAACCTGGAAAATATTTTCATGTTTCTGAAATGGCCGCTAGGGGGCGTAACTGCAATCTTGAATCTAAAAACCTTCCTCCTTTAAATCGGTCCTTTTTAGGGCCACAACTTACATAATAGAAACAATTCCAGAAAAATATAGTTAAAAAAAAATAAAAATTTATGGGATTTTCGTATAAAGTTTTCTTTGGCCGATATTTTAGGTTAGGAGCAAGATATCGAGATGCGGTTTTCACGAGCTTGTTTAGGCATCATTTAGCTACATGAAAAAAAGTCATACCAATGCATTTAATTTTGTTGCGAAAATTCACCGTCTCTGTCGGAATGTCGAACAAAGCTCTCTAGCGACGACATGTGAAACTAACAAAACTTCAAATATTATAACATTTGTAGCCCAAGAATAGCTCATGTCAATGTGCTCCAGTTTGTTAAAATCGGCTTAGCCGTTTCGAAGATACAGGGGGTTATTTAAGGAAACCTTTGAATACCCCCACCACTTTATTTTTAGACATACGTCAAAAAGTGCCAAACAAAAAAAGTTCAGATTATCCTCGATTTTAGAGATCAGTTATTTTTTATTAGGTTAATGTAGCAGAATTCACAGAAACGTCACTTTTTTAGACTCAAGATTGCAGTTACGCCCCCTAGCGGCCATTTCAGAAACTTGAAAATATTTTCCAGGTTTTTGTATAGCAGAATTCACAGAAACATCACTTTATTAGATTTATTTATATGGAGGAGTCACATTATATATATATATATATATATATATATATATATATATATATATATATATATATATATATATATATATACATAATATATATATATATATATATATATATATATATAAAATAAAACGTAAAAATTTAATGTTATTTTGTGAAGTGATAAGGTGATTAATTACTATTAAATGTTTGGCATAATTTGATTTGTCTGTGTGTTTATATTCAAATAAGTAAGCATTTAATTATTTTGTACCATAACTACGTATTTGTTATTTTACTAATATATTTTCTCTTGGTAATGATACATGTTGTATTGAAACGCCTAGAGAAATAAATAATTATATAAAAAATTGTGGAATTATAATGTATTTAATTATACATAATAAAATACTTATCTTTTTTGAGTTTTTTAATGGTGTATGTAAAAGTATACAATCTAAACGTTTCGATAACACTTACAGTTATTTTAGTCAGTAGTAAGAGTTTTCGAAACGTTCAGATTGTATACTTTAACATACACCATTAAAAAACCCAAAAAAGATAAGTATTTTATTATGTGTAATAATGGTGAAAGTTTATATTTTCATATTTATACATTTGCTCTTTTCAAACATTAATTGTACTTAAAATGAAACTTTACTCTTACCATGAGATGATTTATAAAAATAAAATTAGTTAACAAAATAGCGCTCACTTGCATTTTTACAATCAAAAATATGATTCCTTTGCTAATTGTAAGTCAGTGTTTATTTTGAATGAGTGTTATTGCATTTTCTGTTGATGTTTGTTACAGAAATATCTAGGTACCGTATTTCCAAATAGTATGCTAATAATATTAATGCAGACTTCCTATGCACTAGTTAAAGGAATTGTGCCATACACAGTGTTGAGGGTGTGTTAGGTGAGGGGGAGGCATGCCCGACTTGGCTCACGGCCTTGGCTCGTATCTTGAATATCCTCGTAATATCCCGCACATAGTCTCCATTCCTCAACACATATTCTTACAGCTTCGCTCGAAGAGGGGACGTGTTTTCGTTTGTTAGATCCTTTTGTTTAAATGATGGAAACAATTGTTGTACAGTTGCCGTAAGCAGTCAAACAGAGAGTTACAACTGCGTCCAACTATGTTCTGAGTTAATGGTCACATCATTGTCATTTACAAAGAAGTAGGGTTCAATAATGCTGTACCACAGTATTCCGTTGACGAGCAGAATCGATAGTTTTGATTATTAACGTATCCAGGAATGTGAAACTCACTAACTTCCTTCTAAGACTTGCAGACATATTTGGCAATATGTAACTTTACTGAGTGCGTTTTCAACGGCTTTCAATTTGTGTAGTATATGCATTAATTGCACCTAATAGGCATGAGAATCCAAATCCTTACAAAGAATGTCTTCCACTAGTGATGGGAATTCCAGTGATCAGCATCGTGAACTGTGCAGAATTCTCCTCTCGCTGCAGCGATATTGGCAGATGTACTGTCACTTCCCATCCTGTAGAATTATTTGATTATTCCCCTTTCTTCAAAATTTCTAACCCACGGCTTTATTGCATGTGCTAAAAATACTGAATTGTTTCTGCGAACTCCAAATTGACGCCTAAAAAATCGCTGAGCTGGGAAAACGAAAATACGTTCTTCTATGACGATTAAATGATACAGCAGTGTGAACTACATGGCGGTGGTTTATCGGTTTTAAATCACAAAATGTATGATTTAAAAAAATATGTGAGATTTTTCTAAATGACGATTAAAGCTACGGAGATTTCAAGCCTGACTTTGATTATTTACTTAATAGATAGAAAATACAACATGGTAATATAATTGATCATATTGGTACTACTGACGGTAGTAATAGCTTTACAAATTGCCTTCAAAAACACAATACGCCAATAATAAAAAACAAAAGAAAAATAGCCATCGGCGGGGTGGTCGACAGAACATAAAACAGGAATTTAAATAATGGGTTCATATTGATTTTCATAAAGTTAGCGATTAAAAATCATATTTAATTAAAAATAGTATTGATACACGAGGTGCTCGAATGTACATCAGAAAATGTGAGCGAATGACCAGAGATTGAACACGTACAAAACTGAACCGTCCAAATAATGCTGTGAAAACATCCCTCGCTCGAATCTCTCGCAAGTTTAATTTTTTTGTCAGTACAAACAGCGTCTAAAAATGTGAAAAATTCCATTCTTACAGTGTTCTCTTACCTTCGCTAATGATTTTGTAAGGAATCGCTATATATATATATATATATATATATATATATATATATATATATATATATATATATAATTTAAAACTACATAACATGAAAACGTAAATAATTTAAAAACACAAATTCACAATAATTTATAAATAATTCCAAATGCTAGTAATTAATAAACTTTCTCTATTTCGTGTGGTGATAATCATTTACATTCTCACATTATTTTGCTGCAAAATAATGTGCAAGGATTTCCATTTTTTTCTAATGTTGGTCCGTGTTGGTCAATCTGCGTTTCGCGACTGTCAAACTTCTCTAACCTCAAATTAAAATTAAACACAAGAAATGTTCTTTATAAATGTGAAAATATATCAAATTGAATAACTTAACACTTTATACAAACAAAGTAATCAACAAATAAAAAGTATTCATTATGGTTAGTAAACGTACACTTATTGTACACTTGGGTGTTACTGAAATATTTTCACTGTTCCATAATCGAAGATTAGGTATTTTATTTAACACCGTGTCTAATGTTACATCGGGAGTACGAAAATTTTTCGTACAGCCGAAACCATATGATTGTATGTCAAGACGTAGAAGTAATCCTGACGAGGATAGATGTATAAACAATGACATTAGTTTAGATTAGATAAACAAAAATACTGTAATCTAACATCTACATTAGATATACAAAATAGGTTTGAAGAGGTATGACTTTCAACGACAAAATGGCAAAACTCGTTTGGTGCAGAGGCAGTGGTACTTGCCCGACACGCGGTTGGGCCAGGTTCGATTGCCATGCAATTTTTTTTCTGTTAGGTTACCGTAGTTTTGTTTGTCAAATCTATTTTTGTTAGATTGCAGTAGTTTTGTTTATCTAATCTAAGGAAATTTCCTAACCTAACTTTTCCGCTGTATGAGAATTTTTGTACTCCCGATGTACCATTAGTCACGGCGTTTATTTAAATTTAAAATTAAGCTGTCAATGTCAATTACTATTTTTAGTGTTGCCATCTTCAAATAATTAAACTAGTGAAAATTAATTTTATTTATAAAAAATCAAGATGTTTTAGTAATCGAATTACTCAACAGAGAAAACGTTATAAAACACACGTTGCAGAAGGGCCGTTCGCTTACGCGTGGTCGAATTCCTGACTCGTGCGCGAATTGGCTACCTTCTGCAACTTGTATTTTAATGTACAAATATAGCATGAGAAATACTTATGTATGAATCAAGGTAGGCTGTGATATTTTGACATTTCTTGTATCTAATTGTTATTTGTAAACATTATTGCTATTATTCATTTATTTAAACTAATATTTCATTTTTTGCATCTATTTTACAATAGTGTTAGAGTTTTTGTTATTTTTTAATTAAAATGTCACTTCAATTTTCAAATGCAGAATATGCAGACATAATTTTTGTATACGGACTCTGTAATTGGAATTGGTAGAGCTGCTGCTAGGGAATACGAAGGAAGATTTCCTGGTCGCCGCGTTCCCAGTCATCCAACGTTTGGATCAGTTTTTAGTTATTTGCGAGAAAATGGCACTTTCCCAAAAGCAAATGCAGAAAGAAATGTTGATGATTTACAGGACGACAATATTGTTGATGCTCTTCTTGCGAATCCAACAAGCACCAGGAAAGTAAGTCGAGAACTTAATGTTGCCCAATCAAAAGTAAGTAGTCTTACGAGAAAATCGTTTACACCCATACCATATCCAAATAGTGCAGCGGCTATATCCTGGAGATTAAATCTACAGGTTGCAATTTTGTAGGTGGATTGCAACCTACAGGACATTCGAGAGTTCCGTTCCTAGGTGAGGTTTTCTGTCAACCTGTGGATTGGTGTAATAAATGATCAACTGATAGGGCCTCACTTTTTTTATGGTCCCCTAACATGACAAGTTTACTTAGAACTTTTACAAAATACTTTGCCTAACTTACCTACTTGTTCACATAGGAATCCGAAAGATGTAATTTCAACATGATGGGGCGTCGCCTCACTTTTTAGTTGCAGTAAGAAATTATTTGAACAATATTTATGGGAACAGGCGGATCGGACGTACAGGTCCTATTTCATGGCATCCACGGTCCCCTGATTTCAACCCTGTAGACTACTATGTTTGGGGACGATTGAGAGAGTTAGTTTATTCGGAAAATATTAATTCCCGAGAACAACTAATTAATAAAATTCTCCTGTGTACGAATGTTGTTAGAAATGATCCTCTGACAATTCGCAAATCGATAAGACATTTAATAATTCGGCAACAAAAATGCGTAGAGGCTGCTGGGTTTCATTTCGAAAATTTACTATAATTTATTATCACCATTTTCTTGTTTACATTCTAGCGGCTATGGATATGCTTTAGTTTTAGTTTTATTTTCAAAATAATTTGTTATTGTTATTGGCTACAATCTAGTTTATCGTTCTTGGAATTAAATTTAAATGAAATAAGACATGATTATTGATACATATGTATTTTTTATAACTATTGTATTTGCAAAAGTAAAATGAGGAGTGATTTTTAGAGCTTAATAATTATTAGCAATTGTAATTATTTATAAATTATTGTGAATTTTTGTTTTCAAATTATTTACGTTTCCATGTTATGTAGTTTTAATTTTAAAATTTCTTCGAGTTGTTTCTTATTACTTGTTATTACTATGCGTTGCCGTTTATTTATCATTTATTGATCTGATATTTAATAATAAAATATTTCTAATGAAGACGAAGCAATTTTCAATTTATTTGAGTATTTTGATTATTCCAGCTACTTTCTATAAAAATGGAGAGGATGATTTTCTTTTAAAAATTAAATTTTTAAAAATTGTTTAATCCGGTCCTGGAAACAACACAAAGGGACAGTAACAATGTAGATAAAGCAATGTTCACGTATTCTGTAGTTATTTTTATTTAAAATATCTGCCACTGACAAGGTTTCTTTTCAATTATTACATTATTATGTGATAAGCCATGGCGGATTTACAATTTCACCCAAATCGTTTATTACAAATGAAATAAAAATGTGACAAAAATGTCACACACATGGTTTTCATTGTCTTTTTGTGTACTTTGAAAATCACTAATTACAAGTTTTAAAAATCGTATACAGGGTGAACTTTTTAATATGAGCAGGACCAATTAATTTTTCAGAGGCCGGTCCTGGAATTTCTAAGATTTGAGAACGCCGATCGAACACTACATAATAGTGTAATATTTCACCAAAAAATCGGAAAAATCAAATAATCCGTGTAGACATTATAGCCAAATGCATTTTTGATCAAAATTGATAAATCACCCTCGATATATATATATATATATATATATATATATATATATATATATATATATATATATATATATATATATATGTATATATATATATATATATATATATATATATATATATATATATATATATATATATATATATATATATATATATATATATATATATGTGTGTTATATATATATATATAACTGAACTTTTTAGAGATATGGTTGTTTAATTTAGGTTAGGTTATGTAATTCTAAAATACTCACTTTGTCAGAAATTTATAGGGGACGAGTTGTTAGTTATGATTGCGAAGACGCTCGTTTACAGGAAACCTAACTAATAGGTTATTTGGAGGTTTAGCATATTTTTTCAATTGATGCAAAAACAAGAACACGACACGAACAAAAGTTTGGAAATATAAAAAATGCTAAGCTTAAACGTAGATTGCTACCAAAGCGCTTAGGTTATTTGCAGGTTTAGTATGTTTTTTTTCCAATTTATACAGAAACAGGGAATCCGCCACGGCTCGTAGATGTATGGGCGCGGTCTAAAACCACTTTACGTAGACTCAGGGCATCATTTTCAACAATTTGATGCCTAAAAATACTGATTTCAATGTATTTCTCTCTCTATAACCCAAGGTTTCCGCGCAATAAGTGAGGCATCAATGAAATTGTCTTCGTCTACTCTATAGTTTCACATTATAATTACTCCAATTATCGGGTTCCTGACTACGGAACTCTAAATATGGAAGTCCACGCCGTAAGGTTAAAGAATATAAATTTAAGTAAATGTATAATTTGATCCATACCGTCCGTGTCCCTTTTATCAATGAGAAGAACTCTTAAAAATAAGAACAATATGTTTTTCCTTATTTTGTGACGCTGAACCCCCTCTCCTAATTCCGGGTCCCAGAGATTTTGCTCCCACTACCCCCTCCCCATTTCAGGCCTGCACTTGTGAAGTAAGTGTTTTCAATGACTTTATTCGAGACTTTATTATTAGGTATGTAACCAACATTTGGAAAATAGATTACCGTATGAGTTATTCCATTTATAACAACTCGTTTCTTATGTATGTTTACTTGTAAGGAAAGTTCTCATTTTAACAATTTTTTTGGTTATGGACCTTCAGAACTGTAATAATAGGTACACTACTTGGTTAAATTTTCATGAAATGCCCTAAAACTGCAGTTGTGTACGGTGAGCTCTCGTGTGAGCTCAAGAAAGAACAAAACAGTGTAACTGTAAATTTAGGAAATTGCAGTTTAGCCAGTCAGTAATTGGCTGGAGTTACAAACTAATTGCCCACTAAAACCAAATAGTATTCATAAAGCATTCCTGGACGTTTCATTTTATATTTCAATCTAACAAATGACCATGAATAATCCACGCGTATTTATACTGTAAACAACTCCCATGAAATGCGTACCAAGTTCGCCAAAAACAATGCTTTATCTACTTGGATAGAGGATAGTAGACATATGAACAGAATGTCAGCAACAACACTAGAATAACCATGACATCAAAAAATTAAGTCATGCACTTACTCAATTTGTGTCGAGCTATGTTGGTAATTTTTAAAAGTACATTACAATGTAGTACAAGAATACAATGTTAAATGTGCTCATGTCGAGCAATAGGTTTCTCTTTCTTCTATTTTACAACTTAAGCCTAGGCTCCTGGAGATTCTCTGGCAGAATGCGACTACTCGCTACTGCATTTAATTTACTTTTAATGCCAATTAATATAAACAGAAAAATAACAAAACTGCCGTCCTAATAAATAAACAAACGTGTTTGCATGTAAGATCTTTACGTAAGTGCAAATAATAATCTTTTATAGTTTTATTGCATCTAACTGCACATTGCACAATCAACGTCAGTAAAATTAATGATTTGCAGCCTTGCATGATGGACATGATTTCGCAAATGTAAAAGTGTACAATCATTTAATATGTTGAATACGTGCATTGGTCTAATGTTAATAAAAATTTGTAAATTAGTTGATTGTGCCATGTCATACAAGTTTAACTACTTTATTGGAAATTACGCCAGTTTTTCACATAATCATTAATTAGTAACAAACCCACAAACTGATAATTTGTAGGGACTGGGAATACCACATAAGAAACCTCAAAAGGATGTGGGATTCTTTGAGTGATACAAGCTGAGTTAATCGTATAGTATACTATTTTACGGTACAATAGGTACGAGAAAGACAACAAGAAACACTTGTTTATATTTTATCACCGTCTTTCAAGAACGTCTTTCACTTACGTCATTGGAATTTAAATTATATTAATGAGAGTGAAACATGTTCGATAAACATTTATCAAAAGTAAATAATTACTAAGTACTTACCATCTCATACTAACAGCGGTCATTACTAAGGCAGGTAATAATAAAAAAGTTAAGGTTAATGCGAAATAAAGTCCATAACCTTTTACAGAATAAAAGTATAACAATATGCATGTTAACACCAAATCAGCAATATAGGTTATAATGGATAAACTTATGCATATAATATAAAAAATATCAAAACTATGTTGCATGTCACATAATTTATCTGAAGAATCATTTTGTTTTAAATTATCAATTCGCACAAGTGAATCTTTCGAAAACCGCACTACTGTACATGTTTCTGCCATTTCACATAACAATTAAGTGTTGGTAATACAAAAGAGAATTCATATAAACAATATAATATCAAAAACCAAACTTGCACGAAAACGAGTAAACCTCGCTTTAAAAAATTAACTGTGATGGTGTTATTAAATGCCAAATGATATATCAACAACCTCCTAAAATAATAATAAAATCACAACATCATGTCGTCATCTTTTTCTTTAACTGATTTGTACACATATTAAACTGAGATAGAATGCAACACAACTGAACTTTAAAATACGCGCAAACGCAGCACTTGATAACTACCTTGAGATAGGTTGGTAAATTTTCCAGTACGCGTATAACGAAAGAATACATCACTTGATAGATATGGGATCCTCTGATCATCATTTCCTGAAAATTATATTATGAAATTAAACGCATCAAAGAAAACAAAATATCTGGTGTGAAACAATACAATACCTTTTAACCTACAAAGTGGAAATTAAAAGAAATAAAATAATTTTAAATATAATTTTTACCTTCCAACCTATATATACAGGGTGTCCCTAAATTGCATAGCCAAAATAAGCCGATTTAACTAAACTTGCCTTAGTCCAAAAGTTGATAATAACGAAGCTACAGGGTAACAAAGTTGAAAAATTAAATCACATTTTCTTTCATATCTTACGACTGCTTTGAGCTAATTTATAAAATTACTTATATGGGGGTTTCTTGGTATGAGACATTCAAATTTATCATCGATTTCGCTGTATTTCCTAGAGGCGCTACCTTCAACCATTAGGACATAGAGGGCTGGGTGTCTTTGTGCGTGCGTGCGTGTGTGTGTCTATGAATCTCTATCTGACATGAAGTTTTGAACGTCATTCTGACATAGATTACTGGTGGTTTTGTTTTGCAATGTTGCCTGTTTTCGTTATGAACGTATAAAGAGGTTGCATAGTTATCCTAAAAAATTGAAATTAAAATTATTTAGCATCTAGGTGTCTATTAACCTCTGTCTGTCATGAAGTTTTAAACGTCTGCTTGACATAGATTATTGTTTTTGCGTTTGCAATGTTGCCTATTTTTGTAAAGAGCTTATAAAAGATGTTGCATAGTTATCCTAAAAAAAATGTTATTAAAATTATTTCATTTTTTTTAGGTTAGAAGGTCGTGTCGTGTTCCACATCAGATATTTTTAGGATAACTTCACAACCTCTTTTTATACGTCCATAACGAAAACAGGTAACATTGTAAAAACAAAAACAATAATCTGTCAGAATGACGTTTAAAACTTCATGACAGATAGAGATTAAAAAACATAAATACAAGTTGACTTTAAAGAATATGTGGTGTTGAACACCACACGACCTTCCAACCCAGAAAATGGAAATTAAAAGAAATAAGGTAACTTTAATAACATTTTTTAAGGATAACTATGCAACCTCTTTTATAAGCAGTTCATTACGAAAATAGGCAACATTGTGTCAAACAGACGTTTAAAATTTCATGACAGACAGAGGTTAATAGACATCTAGATGGTAACTTAAATTAAAAGAAATGAAATAATTTTAATTTCAATTTTTTTATTATAACTATGCAACCTCTTTTTTGTATGTTCATAACGAAAACGGGCAACACTGTAAAAACAAAAACAATAATCTAAGCCAGAATGATGTTTAAAACTTTATGTCAGATAGAAATTTATAGACATAAATACATGTTAACGTAAAAAGAAATTCCAAAGCCGCCCGCTTCTATAAAAATATCGATAATCCAGCTTCAGCATTTTCAATCATGTTTATTTAATTTTTAGATTTATTTCGCTTTACATTAAAAAACTTTATAAAGAGAATTTATGTAAACTTAAATTTTCTAACCTTAAATTCTACATTAGGAATTTTTTGCCGCTAAATTACGCGTCATATCAATAAATTGCATAGAACATAATTAATTAATCGATATGTTTAAGGTATGATTACATATTTTTATATCTTTGAAAGTAGAATACGGGCACCTCACCTTTCACTTTTTTAAGTCACAAGCCCAGCTTGCACACCTTCCTCTACTTTTTATATGCCCACGTGATCGTATTTTTCACCCCTATGGCTTCTTTTCGAAGCCTTCAACCCTTCATTTTCACCTAATTAGAGTCCTTTTGGCTGCGTTAAGAACTGGCTTCTTTTCGGTGGTCATTATTAACCTTGATGGAATTTTCACCTTAATGTGGTTGTATTAAGAGCCTCTTTGGCAGCTTAGCACCTGGTAGGTGACAAATGCGTGCATACAATGTTCTAATAGGGGCCCTAATGCTAACTTGTAAGACACGTGTAGATTTTCAAAACTTGCCTACCGCTGTCGCGGTCCCTGGTTGAACCTTATAAGACAAGTGCAGAAACTAACTTGGGACTTGGCTATCGTGGCCCCTTGGTGCAATGTATGTGGGTTCTAACCTAATCTTATCAAATAGGTGTAGGCCTTCTTCCGTCATAAAATTTGTATTCTAATAAGGTGCCCTAATGCTAACTTTAAGACAGGACTTGTTAGGTCAGCGCCCTGGCCTTGTTTCGAAACTTGAATTTGTGTTGCTATCTACTTGTGTATGGACTAATGAATATTTTTTCTGTAATAAAGGTATCGTCATCTAGCGGTACGGCTAATTATTGTTTTGGCGCCATCTAGTGGTGTATAGACTATTAACATTTTCTGCAATAGAAGTTGATCATACACGTCTCTCTTGTTACGGAGCCCTTAATTAAAACAATTATAAAGTACTAAAAACGCCTTTTATTTATCAGAGTAGAATGGTTGAAAAACAAGCATTATCCAGTAACTGGATTATCTCATCATTTCTAACTAAACATGTAGTGAAAACTTATTTACAAAACCAAGCTTGGTAAATTATTTATTCTAAAATACAAAACATTATCGTATAAAGTCCACACATCCATTGGTAATCCTGCAGTATTGTTTTGTTGTAGCGGAACCATCTAGAATTCTTCTCAAGGAAAAATAAATGGTAACCAAGCGGGGTCGTCCAAAGGAATCAAAATATTCCCCGTTACCATTCTCGTCAATGTAGATAGCAGTCCAATGCTGACCTGGTTTGTTTGCTGATCCGTGTTTACAATAATTGTGCAAGGTCTAGGTGCGTGTCCGGCAGCTGATTAGAAGCACATACAAGTCGAAACACATTCTTGTGGTGGCGATCGATTTCAAACATTTCAACACTTGTACCGCATACATCTTGGGAGTTGGTATGCGCCCAGTCTTGCAGTAGTAATGCGTTTTCCAGAGTGCACATAGCCTCCTCGACCTTATGGTTTAAACAGCTATATGCCTTTGCTTCCTTTTTCAATCTTTTAGGCGGTGGGCAACCAATCTCGTCCAAGTTTAGTATTGGTTTTGTTAAGGAATCCTAAAAACAGCTGTTTTCACTACCCTTAACGTGAATTTTGTAACGGTAGCAGAGTTCGTATCAGTTCCTCTTGGAAATCGTTGTAAGGCACATACCCTGACCGCCATTTCAAGCCGTGATATTTATCCTCTAAATACATTATCTGTCTTTACAAGGGCTTAGTTATAAAATAATCTCGAGGTGGCTTTATCAGCATCAGCTATAATGAACCAAGATCTGTAATCACGGCAATTTCTTTCGGTATGAATTCGTTAACACCCCTAAACCCTTGTACGTCCATGTATGCGTCCATCTTCTTTCAGCTGTTGTTATACACTGAAACTTGTGATCTAGAGTTGTCCCTTTTAACAGGCGAAACAGTTAACGGTTTCCATGGGAGCTTTTTCAAAACCGACTTCTAGGTGAAGGGAACCGTTTCTAACTAAATTCCAGTGGGTGCTAGCGTTTGCAGTCAGGGATTAGGTCGAAGGCCATTAAACAGTAATCGTTGAGGTAACCGCTTCTCGATATATCGTTGCTCTTACATATAAACTATTAGCTATAAAGTCTGGTGTAAGGTCTTCGAAGGAATTTGTTGGCCGTCAATATATACGACATGTAATTAATATTGCTGTGATGAAAATTGAATGGATTTGAGGGTAATCACCGTTGAAGGCTTTATTTACGACAAACCTACGATATATCGTTTAGGTAACTGCCAGGAAGATATTATCCAATGATTTTCGCTGTATACCTGTAGGTATAGTTAACACTTTTACGTCGGTCCTATAGAGGATATTTTACCGCAGCTTTAGCGTGTGCAATTAAATGGTGGGGTTGATTCGCATACGTCTCACAGTAAACTAGCGTCCATAATTCGCGTCATCTTGTAATTTGAACCTTGTGCCGCCATTAGACTAAAGGTATCTCTTGATCATACATATTTAGCCTTTAATTCAACACCGCTTATGAGAAACTTTTCCTGATTAAACAAATCCGAGTGCACGTGACCAATCATCTCGATTTGTTTGCTGGTCGCTAAGTACTTGACGTTTCGAGAAACGGTTATTTGCATTCCAGTGAACTTTTGGCCTCCTTTCCATAATTTAGCAACGTTTCGATATATGAGCGTTAGGCGTAGGTATTTTTGGTTGTGACACCATCTTCTGATTTAAGTAAACTCCACCTGTGAAAAAGCGATGCATCCAATTGTTTACCGGTGCTACAATGTCAGCGTCCGTAAGTGCTTGTAAAAAAAGCCATTATCTTGAAAATATATCGTCGTAAGTAGGTTTCTTCTTCTTAACAGCAACAGCTCTCCGTAGAGACTGGTTATTAGGCCAGACGTGCTCTTTTATAGCCCGAACCCTCCATTATTTTATCGATTTTCTCACCGGCTTTACGTTTAAGATTTCTACCTGCCTCGTGAAATCTTTCATGAAACGATTCCTTAAAGGTCGATCCTCTATGACGTCACCAAGAATATTAGCACCGTTCTGAGAGCTTCTTTTCCAATGGCCTTTGCAACAGACTTAAATAACGGTATTATACTTCAAAATATACCACGTTGATATGGCGCCTCTGTAGATAGATCCAATGCGTTACCGGCCTGATTCAAATAATATTGTTGATAAGGACAAACCATTATTACACTTTCTTAAAGTGTAGCTTCAGACACGACTCCCAAACTCAATGGCATTGCTGCACCCGTATCTGTTTTTATATTAATCTCGATGTTTTCAAATTCCCGTGTCATCACAGGCATGTAGTGTGTAGGTGACAAAACCCACATCTTTATGACCTCCGTAAGCGTAGTTTTCAGAAGTAATATTTATTATACGCATAAGCGGGGATAAAACATCGCCCACAATTTGCGGTTCAACGATGTCGCAATAAACAAACATCTGCGTTGGTAATCCTATCCATATACTAGCGGGGTGCGGGGTATTGGTTCCATAGCTATGTTTTGATACGGCCGATAACACAGCTAAACGTTGTAAGAATCCGAATAGCGAGAGGGAGGTTTTTAATTTCGTAGTGACCCGCTTAGTTAGATTGTGGTATTCGATTGTTACGAATTTACTTATTAGCTCGTGATTATTTAGCTCGTTGGAAATTTCTTCAATATTGGCATAATTCCCCGAGGCAAAATGTAACACATACCATCCGTCCTCGGTATAAATGGCTTTCTCGTTGTCGTGTTGAAATGTGATGCAGCCTTTTTAATATCGTCTCTAACACATCCTCTTCTGCGGGTGGATCAATTCTATAATAAATTAAATTGTTGTCGCACTTACAGAGGCAAAAGAACAAGGGTACTGAATATCCGAAATGCCTACAAGCCATGAGCCTGTTAATCTTATTCGTTTTGGCAGTTGTGTAATAAAACTTGACGTCATATTGTCGGGAAAATACGTCATGGAACTATTACTTAATAAGGTAAGATAAAACTCTATTTTATATATCTCTCACCCAGATATTAAATTTGTCACTGTATCCACGCCACTGGACCAGGTATTGTTTATATCGTCCGCGCCCTTCTCAGGTAAAATCTTATCGACTTTGAATAGAGTGTCTTTATCAACCGTAACAACTTGCAATCTCCTCGTAAAAGGTACTCAACAGGATCGTTATTAAGATCGCTTATGCGATAAACTGGATGTCTTCTTTTATCACTGCAGTAATTGTAAAAACTTCCTCGCTCCAGTTCGTTTCAGATTCCTTCTCAAAGGTGTACTTAGTTCTGGCGATTCTAACATGTACAGCGGCTTTATATTTAGTACAGGTTATTCCACACTTCCAAAATGTTTTCATCGTTTACAGCGCAGGGGCCATCTTTATACTTGAATGAGGCTATTGTTGTAGGCAGTCACAAGTCTTTGAGTACATCAATATATCTGTAGGAATTTTGTAAGTGAAATAACGCCACATCTTTGTTTTCAATGTTTTATTAAATCTTTCAACTACAGATGCTTTTACATCAGGGTTATTTGTTACATAGAAATTGATATTTTGTTTCTTGAAAAGTTTTGTACACTGCTGCCACAAACTCCTTCCTTTATCCGTCTGTAGATTTGCCAGTGTATTTCACTTTCCTTAAAAATATCGTGAATGCTTCAATTACAGATGCTACTGTCTTCGTTTTAAGAACTCTTGCCCAGGTCCTCTTGCTAAACACTCAATAACGTTAGTATGTAGTTGTATCCACTATTGTGTTTACTTAAAGTTTCGCATATCGCAAAGATCCGCTTGCCACAGCTCGTAAATGTTGCTCACAATATATTTATTTCGGAAACTTTTTCTGACAGGTTTATGAACCGTATAAGCCTCCTGAGCCTGCAGCCATTTTTCACTTCACCCTTTACAGCATTAACTAAAGTGTTATTACCCGAAACCCGGCAGGATGCTCTGATCATAGTATACAGCATCCATGTTACGTTCTCCACGTATCCCAATCTAGTGAAAGTCTTCTTCTTCGAAAGGATCTTCGCGGGTTTCCTCGATTCACTATCGGCATCGTAATTTTCACCTATAGTTGTGAGGCTCGGTTCAATGTTAGGTGACACAGTAGCATACGTCTTCGAGTATTTCCGATAAACTCTGTGGTATATTTATTTCTTTAATATACGTCGCAAACTGTCGCCAGCCGTGTGGTTTGTAGTTTTCTGTCTTAACGTTTCGTGAACCAGATCGATAATGTTAGAATGGGATGATCTCACCTTTTATTGTGACAGTACCCTTTTCATCCCAAATTACATCACCGCCCGTATTCAGTATACGCAAGAAAACCTCACCTTTCTTCCTGTATGAAACAATCAGTGTTGATACTATCTCGTCGTCTGTCAGACCTTTGCGTTTCGGTGAATCCATATGTCAGCATCATCACCGCTGATTTTACTAGTGGGTTGACGTAACTGATTGGAAAAATGTAGATGCCTTTGAAGAACCTGATTGTACTGCTGCCATTTGTCATGGTCGGTCATTTTGGTTTTAAACTTTATCCATGTCGTTACCCAGCTGCGTTAATATGTTGTTTTGCGTGACATCTGGCGCTTGCAGGCGTGTATAAAATCCATAGGTAGAATAATCATCTTCTTCAGAATGTGGTCCATAGTTATTGAAACAAATTACCCAGAATTCCGCCAAGTAATGGTCCTAACATGAGGGTAGAAATGCGCCGCCCTTCTGTACGAGAAACTGTTTCTTTTTTATAGATTCACCTCTCTGCGCCAGCCGCTTAAAGTGTGCTTATGTTGAGAGAATCGCTGCTTCTGATCAGCTGACAGAGATACACGACCTTTAAAATGTTATGTGCACACTGCTTACTATTCAGACATTTCAATAAAGCGTCACGTTGACTTTTACTTAATCTGGCTAATGCACGCAGGATATCGGTGTTTTCGATTAAAGCGTCAACCATCATATAAACTCTTTTTTCGCTATATATACTTGGCAAATACCTTGAGGCCGAATATTTTGTTCTGTAGCATAGCACATCCGGTGTATTCTGTTTTAAATCGAACAATAAATATCCCTGCGGATTAGAAGTAGCATCTTGGTACGCAGCCTCTAAAAATTTCGGGTTGTCAGGTGAAATCTGTCTTGCTAAATGCTGTATCTGTGCCCTGTCACGTGGATTCTTAAACAATATTATGTAATGAGCGTTGAGAGAAATATCTCGCTGTCCACGTCCTTGATGAAATATGTTTTGCGTTAAGAAAAACATTTCTATGATGACAACCCTTTGTAAAAATATCAACCACCGAACCGTTAATCTCGCGCATTAGATTCAATTATTATTAAGACCGGTTTTCTCCTTCAAATTGTTCTATATCCTTTCTGAAATTCCACTGCGAGATCTTTGAATAATGGTTGCCATTCGCCTGTAAAACCAGATAATTTTTCAAAAGCTATATCGCAGACAGTTCGATATTTTTAGAAAATCAACGATAAAATACGATTTCCACAACCAGATGGCCCCGCTACTATTGCAGAAAAGGGATGCTTAAACTGACCTTCCATCTCGAAACGCTAATCTATACCAAAGAGTATTCTGTTATCATCACAACTTAAATACTAACTGAAAAAATCTGCAGGCACAGGTATATTCTACCCTGTTTTATTGTATTTATTTATAATGTCTAATTACCCGTTTACTTAATCGCAGCTCATTTATTTATTTATTTAAAAGCAATTTGTGTGTGTGTGTGTGTGCGTGTGCGCGTGCGTGAGTGCGTGTCGTGCGTGTGCGTGTGCGTGCGTGCGTGCGTGCGTGTGTGTGTGTGTGTAATTGAAAATACAGATAAATCAGGTATAATTTCGAATGTAAAGGTGATGATCGTTTAGATAGAGAATCTGCCTGTATAAAACACTAGGGTAGAAAATTATTATTATTCCATAATATCTGAGCCTTAATGTTTTTGCAACAGCAAATTTTAAAATATTTGTAAACACAGTAATTAACACAATGTTGACGGCTGATTGTTACTTTCCAATTCATTACTGCATTCCATAAAAACAGTTTCATCATGTAGGTGAAATCATTTTAAATGTATGTTGTAAATAACAAACATCATTTGTATATAAATTCATACAAGGTCGCTCTAAGTAGTGTGCGAAAGTGAAAGGTGAATACAGGCTGCAGTAAGTGTGATAGAGATAATTAGGGCTATATATTTTCTAAAATTACTTAATGAAGGAAAACCAATGCCAGTTTTATATCAACTATCCATAAGTAAAAACACAAAACGTTTAGTGAACTGTATAAAATATTTCAATATGTAGTTTAGTTCTCCAACGCCGTTATTATTCGAACAGTTGAAATAAAAATACATCTGAAGGTATGCGTATTATTTTTTATATGTTTTACTTGATTGTTCACAAAAATGCCAATAAAGATTTTAATGTGTTATTACAGGGGAAGCTGCCATAAATCAATCAATTCTGCTTCAGCTCTTATTCTACCCGATCTCGACCCATTTATTTCGGTAATTACATAAAGGCGTGAGTGTTACGCTATTTTTAAAATTAATTAATAGCATTATGCTGGACGTATTTGTTGGTTTTAAACTTCGTAGGTATTGATTCGCATGTAATAAGAAACCGTTAAAACCTTTTGTCTTTTATTTCCGTTATAGCAATTTGGTATTTTGAACTGAGGCTGATTTTGAGCAAGGAAACTTAATTAATTAAACCAAATCAGTTTTTGAACTGTAAGCTGGTTCCGCAAACTGTACATGATTTATTTATTTTGGTTGATTGATTGAGTGATTTGATCGAGCATGATTTGTTTAAGATTTATTTGCTTAATTAATTAACTAATTGATTTGTTTGTGTGTAAAGAGCCGAAAGAGAATAGAGAGAGAGAGAGAGAGAGAGAGAGAGAGAGAGAAAGAGAGAGTGCATGATCTACTTCTATTGGAGAAAATGTTCATCAGTCTATACACCACCAGATGGCGCCACAAACAAACCCTAATTAGTCCTATCGCTACCTTTATTATAGAAAACACTCGCTAGTTTAAGAAAATACACAACTAGATGGCGCTAAAAAATAAAAACTCGAAGGGGGCCAAGACAAGGAGCGCAGACACTAACACAAGTTCTTGTACCTGTCTTGAAGTTAGCGTTAGGGCCACCTTATTAGAGTACAAATTTTTATGACGGGGGCGAAGGTCTACACCTGTCTTATAAGATTAGGTTAGAACCCCATACAATTGCCAAGGGACACGATGGGGCCAAGTCCCTAGAGCTAGTTTCTGCACTTGACTTATATGGTTAGGGCCCCATACCATTTCAACCAGGGGCCGCGACAGGCGCGAAACACGAGAACAAGTTTTGAAAATCTACACGTTTCTTACAAGTTAGCATTAAGGCCCTTATTAGAACATTGCATGCACACGCATTTGCCTACCTTCCAAGGGCTAAACTGCCAAAGAGCCATTTAATACAACCAAATTAGTGAAAATTCCATCAAGGGGTTAAAATGACCACCGACAAGAAGCCATAAAAAGGTTCTTAACACAACCAAAAGTTGTGTGGGCATATAAAAAGTAGATGAAGGTATCCCAGGACTGGGCTTGTGACGTAAAGAATGAAAGGTGAGGTGCCCTATTCTACTTTTGAAATAGAAGTATTTGATAAAACCAAAACTGCCCTAATAATCTCGCAGCTGGATTTCTCAAAATCTAATCAGCTATAAGCCAAATGAAAACAAGCTTAAATACAAAATTTTAAGTACGTAGTGTTGTTCTGGAGTTATCGTGGATAGTAACATACACACACAGACATCCAGACATGATAGCCGATCTTGACGAAACTTGACCAAAAGTTGTAAAATGAGCTAATAAGTCGATTTAGCGATAGTGAAAAAAGTCGATTGCATAACCTTTATACCTACATAGGTTTGAAGGTAAAATAACGTAGCTCACTTCTATAAAATATCAATAATACAGTTTAACCATTTTAATTCATATTTAATTATTTTTCGACTTACCTTTCGTCATATTAAGAAATTTTAAAGAAAAGCTATGTAGAGTTAAATTTTCATTAAAAATATGTCTACACTTTTTCTTATTAAATTAATTGTTATTCAGATATTTGAACGAATACAAATTCTACATTAGGAATTTTTTGCCGCTAAATTACGCGTCGTATCAAAAATTGCATAGAACATAATTAATCGATATGTTTAAGGTATATATCGAGGTATTTTATATCTTTGAAATATGCACATGTTTTAGAAATATTTGATAAAAGCAAAATTTCCGTTAATGAATCTCCTTCTCGCAGGATTTCTCCCAAAATCAGCTCTAATCAAAATGAAAACAAGCTTACATACCAAATTTTAAGTACGTAGGTATTTTCGTTCTGGAGTTATCGTGGATACTAATATACACCATTCACATCTGCGATCACTATCCACAACACGCACGAGCACCATTCACCCACCCATACACACACACACACACACACACACACACACACACAGACACACACAGACACACACAGACCGACAGACGGACAGACAGACATGATGGCCGGTCTTAAATTCTATAAATACCTCTAAACTTGAAATGAGTGAAGCATACAAATCGTGCTTTTTAATTGTATGTTTGGTAACTCAAATAAAACATTATATTGTCAGGATTTACTAGTAAACTGTAAAGCAATAAAAATGTGAAAAACATAAATTGAGATCCTTACCTTATTATTCGTATTATATGCGCAAAGGTGGCCATAGACCTCGTTCTTTTTACGCAGTTTTACGCGGACGGGCAAAACGGTACAGGTAGATACAAGAACGAAATCACACACACACACAATGTGTGCAGTTTGTGTCGAGCCGTAACGATGAATCATGAAGGTTTTGCATTGGCAGTGGCGTCCGCGGTTGCTATAAAAGTGAAATACGAAGAAACAAAGCAGAAACGTTCAAAATGGACGTTAGAGTGGTTACTACAACGAAGTTGATTCTTCCATGTAAACTTGATATAGTGGGGTAATTTGAAATGGTTTGGTACTATTTTCGTATTTGGGTTGATATCACTTACCGGTGCACTATTCAGTGCTATACAGATGATTTGGTGCATCGTTAGATGACTGTTAAGATTATACCCTTTAAAAATAGGTAAGTATTCTATTTTATAACATTAATATGAATTGAAAGTTTATATAAAAAATATAGATCTGAAAACTTCTCACATATAGCTAAACCAATAAATTGAATCAGTCTGACCAAATTCACTACATAACCGCAACTATTACTCCACAGAATTAAGTGGGAAATTTAGCGACAATTCTTCACGTTTTCTTTTCGTCAACTTTTTTTCCATGACGTCAGATGTGGGGTAACTTGAAACACCATGTAGCCAACAAAGGATTTGTGTGTTTGACAACATTATACTGTAAGAAAGTCATTGAATATAATTTATTGTATTTTCCAAGTGTGTTTATATATAATATGAATACTATATAGTAAACTATTTGCTTCTTACATATAACACCTTTTTATTCTGTTAGTTAATTTTTTTTCAGAAAAATGCCCAGGAATTATAAGAGACTGCCTGGTGCAAGAAATTACAGAAACTAGATGAAACTCTGGTAAAGCATCAAATGAAATAAGAAAAATAAAACCTGTAAAACCTCAGTATCAGCTGAAACCCTAAGTAGGAAACTTAGAGGAAAGCATATGGGTAGTGTGGGACATCCTATAACATTTAGTGAAGACGATGAAACGTGGCTTGCCCAATGCCTAATATTACCTAGTGAGTGGGGTTTTCCGTTAACGCAGTATGATGTACGTATTATTGTGAAAGGGTTTTTAGATCGCCGAGGCATTGTCGAAAAAAGATTCAAGTCAAATATGCCTGGTATTGATTGGGTCAGACAATTTTAAATAGACACAAAAATGTTCTGTCGGAATGTTCCTGTCAGAACGTCCGTGTCAACATTAAAAGAACTAGAGCCGCTGTTGGACGTGAAGAAATTTAAACATACTTTAACGAATTGAAACAAGTGTCCCTTGAAGTAATTTTAAACTATGATGAGACTAATATGACTGACGACCCAGATAGAAAAAGTCATAACCAGAAGAGGATTATTGACCATTCAAAATCGAGAACTTGTAATGTTCCGTGGTTCAGCATCGACTTTTACCACCAGAGTGGGCCAGATGTCAAGTACAACAGGTCTAAGAATGGGTGGTTTAATCTAACAGTCTGAGGATTGGTTTTACAGCATTGCTTTGTCGTACTTTGAGAAATTGGATGCTGATTCCCCAAAAGTTTTGATAGGGGATAATCTAAGTAGCCACATCTCTGTGAAAATCATCTAAAACTGCAAGAAACACAACATTCGTTTTGATTTACTTCCGCCGAGTAGCACCCACTGTTGTCAGTCACTGGATGCTGACTTTTCCGATCTCTAAAGAGAAAATGGAGGGCCAAGCCTGACAGTTGGAAATAAAAGAACAGAGGACCTGTTCAGAAGGATTGTTTTCCTAAGTTATTGAAACATTGCTTAATGGAATTAAATACCAGTAGAAATTCTGAAAAAATCTCATTACTGGATTCAGTGTATTGATTTACCCAGTAAATGCAGAAAACTTCTTAAACTTGATCCAAACACAATATCAGTGTTCTGCCGGTGATGCTAACGTCGTGACAGCTTCATTAAAGGATTTTCTCGAAGAGTTCAGAAAATCGAAGCGAGAACTTACCTCAAAGCCAGACCAGCCAGGGACGATTAAAGCAAAACCAGAAAAACGCCTTATGTGAAACCTGGGAAAGGTGTCTGAAGAGGATGTGGTGACCTTTTTAAGCTCTATAAGAACACCTAAATACAATACCTGCTAGGTATACAAAGAATATATTGAGAAGGAATTATTAGAAGACGAAACATACAACTCTTATATCAAGGCCGTAGAAAACCACATTAAAAATGAAATAGATAACACTGAAGATCTGGAAAATAACTGCAAAGATTAAAACAAAATATTCTGAATGCAGCAATGGAGGCATTAGGCACAAGAAAAGTTGAAATTTTATAACAAAGTTAACACAAGACACCATGGTTCTGCGACAAAATCAACCCATACTAATCTCAGGGGACTTTAACGCTAGAGTTGGGAACGACACCATACAAGGCGTGAAACATTGTTTCAATGAAGATACTACCAATACAGTGGACAAATATTTGTACAATTCTGCTGCAATAACCAGTTAAGGATCAATAATATGTTTTTTGGCCATCTAGTGAAATGTAAGTACACATGAGAGAATACTCGAGGGGAGCAATCTGTCATCGACTACATAACATCGAACAACTGTATCCTACCATCACAATTACTAGACGTAAGAACCTTAAATTCTGCTAATATCGGAAGTGACCATAAGCTGTTACTATGCAAACTTCGTTTAGAAATCCAAAAACATAAAAAGAAGCCCAAGGTACAGAAAGAATACAATGAGAAGGAATTATTAGAAGACGAAAGCATACAACTCTTATATCAAAGCCGGGTAGAAAACCATATTAAAAATATTCTGAATGCAGCAATGGAGGCATTAGGCACAAGAAAAGTTGAAATTTTATAACAAAGTAAACACAAGACACCATGGTTATGTGACGAAATTAAAGAATTAGCAAAAACAAAAACAGCAGCATACCTTAAATACAAGTCTATGGGGCTGATGCTACCCCTACGCGCGAACGCACACCCTTCATTACTACCCTGACACTCCAGTGTGTAAATAGTACTGTACTGAACAATAACGATTTCACCAAAAGTATTAAAACCGCAGAACAATACAATATAATAAGACAACAATGTGAGATTCAAACAGTTGGAGAATGGGCGATTAGAAGAATGGAACCGACATATATCAATAACGACAGAAACAAGATTGGTCAGAACGGCACGAGACCCCTCCTCCCCCAGGAAGGAGAAGCCCCACCCTCCCAAAAGAGGATTGAATACTAACACAAAGGAAGACGAAGTTTTTTTTATACAAAAGATAAGTAAATTTTAAAAAGACCTATCTTCAAACATGTCAACACAATACATTTTTATCATAATTTTCTTGGCGTTCAGCTAATTTATTGGCGCAGTATATTAGAATTAGAATAATAACAATACTTTAAAGGTAATAGCTTCTAGCTATATTATTTTGTTAATCTGTACGATGCTATTGTTTTTGTTGTTGAGAGACGATGTGAAGAACTGTGCAAGCTTCTGGTGTGTCTGTATGTGTTTTGTGTTGTAGGTCTAAAATGTAAAAAAAATTATTAAACAATGGTTCGCTTGGAATATGATGGTGGTTAGTTGTTGAAACGAGTTGCGAAGAAAATGTAAAAGCTGTGGCCATTAAGGAATTGTTATTATCCTAATATACAAGGTGTTTTTTTAAGATCCGTTAACATTGCCAATTCTGAAACTATAAAAGATGCAGTTTTGGTTTAATAGAGAAAAAGTTTAATAATAGAATACAAAACCAGATACAAATTTGATATTAATCACGTGATAGAATAAAAAACTGGAAATAAAGAAATACTGTAGGTATATTTACCTATTTCGTAGCAACCTATTTTAATTGACTCAACTTAAAATACTTTACGTAAACCCAAATTTTAAAATAGAAGTACATACGTAGGTAAGTATCTGAAAATAATAATTAAGATAAAAAGTATGTGGATACTTAATTGTATTCCAAGTAATGTCCTAATTGAGAGCACAATGCGCTTGCCGAGTTGCTTGCAGTTTTATATTCTTCAGCGGATGTTCCCGCTAGTGTTTCCATTTCTTTAGATTGTATTGCATTTGTGCTATGGGCCTGCGCTTCATAATACATGCGCGATTCATTAAATTCTTGAGCAGAATCTCTTTTATGTTGCTCTTGCATGCCTGATAACGGCTGATCTACATGCCGAATTCTTCGGTTTTATATAATAATTTTTGAGTATCTCGTAACGTTTCCAATTCGGTCTCAAACAGAATGTCCGATATAAATTTATCTGTAATTACTGATGTTTTTTGGTAAATCTCTCAATTTATGGGCAACATTTTTCCCTATGACGTCAAATCGCTCTTCTTTGGTATCCAGCTTCTGGCTTACTGTCTACAAAATGTCATCAACTTTATTTATTCCAGCAGGCTTTGTTGCTAAACGAGCAGAAGGCGTTGATATTGAAAGTCCTGAACGAGTATTTGAGGAACTTGACGTAGGTCATTCTGTGTGCACACTGTCTACAGCTAAGATAATAGATGCTGGAGATTGTGGAAATGTTTCGTTATCCTATGACTGCTCTTGAAAAACAGAGTTTCTTTATTTCTATAATTTATCCGTGTATCAAACAAAATAACATATTGGAACAATAACAATACCTACCTTAATGGTCACAAATTTTATTTTTTTCTTCTTCTTTGCGACGTATCTGAACAACTAAACGCATTGCAAAGAAGAAAAATAAAAAAAATACCATTAAGGTATTGTTATTATTACTCTAATCTATTGTTTGTTTATTTCAGTTTGTCAAAACCGAGAATGAATGGAAAATCATTGCTAAGCGAAAAATGGAATTTCCCGCACTGCCTCGATGCTGTGAACGGCAAACATGTTAACATAACACCACCTCCGCATAGTGGATCGTTTTACTGGAACTGTAAAGGAACTCACAGTCTTGTATTAATGGCGATTGCCATTGCAAACTGTGAATTTATTATGTGCGGTTTTGACCCACATGGAAGAATCTCTGATGGTGGCGCAATTGAGAATCCATTATTTTACGAAAAACTTAAAAATCATGCTATACATTTACCTGAAGCCTCTGGAACAGAAAATAGCATTCAAGCGCTACTGTATGTGTTCATCAGAGACGAAGCATTCGCCTTAAGAACCGATTTTCTAAAGCCAAAAAGAACTGAAAGATATTCAATTACAGACTTTCTAGAGCTTGTCGCATATTAGAAAATGTTTTTGCAATACTAGTTGCAAGATTTCGAATATTTCACAGTCATTAATTTAAACCCGGAAAATACGGACTAAGTTATAATGGCGTGTTGTATTCTACATAACTATATGATGATAAAACGTCATGAATGTTACGCACCACCAAATTGTATGCGGAAAACTATGGAACGAGAGATATAGACTACGGTTTAAGACCAGAACATAATGCTGTCATCGATTTACAACGTGGATATAATAGACGGCTTGTATATTTCGTCGGCTTCCGCCTCCGATTTTTTAGATGGATTAACTTTCTTTAATTCTTTTCGGAAACATCCGCGGAGCGAATCAAGTTTCTTTTTAACAGATGCTTTCGTTGCATGATGATCGACTTCTTTTAACTATCCAATCATCTCTTCATAAGCATTATTTTTCTTATCTCGATTTGAGTACTCCTTGAATTCTATTTTCCATAGGCATGGGTGACTTCTATAGAGTTCGATAATATGTATAATAAATTGTTTGCTGCAGTTTCTTAAACCGCCATTGTTTTCACTATTCCCGAAGCACGACACTGAAATAACTGGCCAGTTTGTGCCCACACATTACACCGACTTGATCGAACACGCAAAACGGACGGTTAAAATGAAGCGTCGGTAGATATTTTGAACGCGAAAAAACCGGACGGGTTTCGAACACAACTACACTTTTGTGACAGTTATTATTTTAAATAGGTACCAATAAATTGCAATAAATCAAACATTTGTTTATGTTTTTTTACTATCATGTATCAATTGGATTGTCTACAGTTCGATGCCTGTACCTCATACAATATGTAAAATTAAATATTACAGTGTGTTTTTATTAACAAAACATTGAATTTTTTTTAATTCATTTAATTTTTTTTCTGAAAGATGACACAAGTTAGAAAGATTATAGAATCCCGTTATTAAAGAGCGGAAAAAAAGGCAACAAAAATTGTAAAAATGTAAACAATGCTAAAAAATATTTGAAAAAATTCAGATTGATTATTTAGTAAGAATGGTGACTTGCATATGCTTTTAGGATTAGAAACCTTCGGTGTTTATTACTTTTCTAGGAAAATGATTCCTAAGTCTTAGGAGAAAATACCTCGACCATAAAAGAGGCGTTTAGATTTATAAACATGCCCTAGGGGCTACGTTAGAGTGTGATTAGGTCAATACTTCAGACATCCCCGAAGATAACTGATTCTGCCCGAACATTGACGAGCACAAGACCCAAGGCTAGCTGCGTTCTCGTTTCACGTGTGTTCGCTCTTTAAAGTGTAACTGTCATCGAATGGTCATTACTATAATGTATTCTCCTGTTTATGAGCCAACATCAGCGGACATTAGAGATTTTACTGACTTGTTAATAAACTATTACAACATAACCGTTCAAGATAATGATGAAAGCGATGACGTGGTTGAGCTGAATGTATCTCACATCCAAGATGATGGTGATGGTTCACAGAAGAGAAAGAAGAGCGATGAGGTAGGGGGGAAGGGCAAATCTCAAAATCATGATGATGATGACGACGAATCACGGTTCAAGAAGAAGAAGAAAACCGATAAAGCATGTTATTAAATAATAATGATGTATTGTTGTTTATAATAATAATAATAATATATTTTCAAACGTTAAGCTTTCCTTCAATTTTGTTAATAAACTTTTTTTTCCTAAAGGTGCTCCACCGTCTTGATTCATGTTTGCAAGTTTACAAATTTTTCGCTTTAGCGTGTTTTCGTTGTGTGCTTTGTGTTAGCGTGTTTTTGTGTTAGTGTGTTTTCGCGTATGCGTGTTTTCGCGTCGTGTGTGTGTGTGTGTGTGTGTGTGTGTGTGTGTGTGTGTGTGTGTGTGGTGTGCGTACGTGCGAGCGTACGTACGTGCGAGCGTCGTCGTGCGAGGTTTCGTGCGGGCGTGCGAACTTGCGTGGCGTGCGTACGAGTGTGAGTACGTGCGAGGTGCGAGCGTGCGTGTGTACGTGCGAGCTTGCGAGCGTGCGTGCTGTGTGCGAGCTTGCGTGCGTGTGTACGTGCGAGCGTGCATGCGTGTTTTCGTTTGATCCTCGTGCTAAAGCAGTGCTAGTCGATTGTATGTAGTTGTAGGCACTATTGTGTTGACTAAAAGCTATAATTGGAAACGTTGTTTGCTATACCCAGTCCATGGAGTTATGTTTAATTAGCTTTTTGACAGATGTATTTATTTATTTATGATAAGATCAGGCATGCATGTAAAGTAATATAGAGGTGAAACTAACTAGCTAATGTGTTTTACTGCTACACGTATCACAGTATTGAAGATTCTGTTTATGTATTAGAAAACGTACTGCAGTCTCGAAACAGAATGCAGATAAAAATTGAAGGAAGTGAATACGGTACAACTTCTGCGAACGAGCTGAAAGATTTGAAGCGTGTGCAGCATTTCCAGAGCCGTGTTGAAACCGGTTAATTTAGGGCTAACCTCGTGTCCATGTAATAATAATGTCTGATAAAACTATTAGAGTTATTAGCTACTTTTATAGGTTGTTACAATATAATCGTTCAAGGTGAAGACGATGAGATGATTGTATCTCAAAATCTCGATAATAATGATACTCTCCATGAAATTTCAAGTAAAATTGTCTTACGTCACTCTTATTTCAGAAATTTCAAAACGTTTATTTGACATTGCTATTAATCCTAACTGATAAAATTCCATATAACGTGAATCACATATGTGTGTGTGTGTGTGTGTGTGTGTGTGTGTATGTGTGTGTGTTGTGTGTGTGTGTGTGTGTGTGTGTGTGTGTGTGTGTGTGTGTGTGTGTGTGTGTGTGTGTAGTGTGTGTAACGTAATTGAGTATACAATAGTTTTATGTAGCCTGAAGATTCAATTATTAAAAGTAATTTCCGCGTTAGCAAAATTTTTAAAATATTTGTGTTTTGAATGTAAATTTTTTTGTAAGTACAACATGCTTGTTAAATCGCATTCAGGTTTTTCTGTATTAATTTCTAAAATAGTTTAATGTTCGGTATGTAATCGGTGTTTATATTCAGCCATTCACAAAGCGTGTTTTAGTGAGACACGTTGTAAAAAGATTTCAGTTTAACATATGGTAGCGTTGAAGGAAAAACTTCTAAAGGTAAGCGTATTATTTTAATATATGTTTTTACCTGATATTGATAACAAAATGCCGATAAAGATTTTTTAAATGTATTATTACACAGGTTAACGTCATAAGACCAGCTCTACAAAATAGTAGGTACGCACGGATTTTAAACTTATAGTTATTGTTAATTCGCGTATATAATAATAAACCATTAAAACCTTTTGCCTTTTATTTCCGTTATATCAACTTGATATTCTTAAAACATATCATTTTAATTTAACTCTGTGTTATATAAGTAATTATTACTTTCCATTCTTTTAAATGGGTTTTACAACTGTTAATAAACACATTACAATGAAACAATTTTTGTGTGTATGTAAAAAATCAGATATGATGTTCCGAATGAATAGGTGGTGGCTGTTTAGAGGGTCTGCCTATACATAAAGCATCATTGCATTAGGGTAGAAATTATTTATTATTTCACGTCATATTTAATTACACTTTAATGCATTCAGTTTGAACTGTAATCTGGTTTCCGCAAACTGTAAGACATAATTTCGGTTGATTGATTGAGTTTTATCTGATGTTCGAGCGTGATTTGTTTGAGATTGATTAATTAATTGTTTGTGTTGTGTGTGTGTGTGTGTGTGTGTGTGTGTGTGTGTGTGTGTGTGTGAGAAAGAGAGAGGGGGAGGAAGAAACAAGATAGAGCAAGAGAGAGGTGTGCATTATCAGCTTCAGAAAATGTTCATTAGTCTATACGCCACTAGATGGCGCTAAAATCAATTTTTACTCAAAGGGCTGGGGCGCAGACCCTGATACAAGTCTTGCCTTACAAGAACCTCCTTATTAGAATACAATTTTGTATGACGGGGCGAAGGCCTACAGCTGTAAGATTAAGTTAGAACAACATACAATTGCATCAAGGGGGCCACGATAGGGGCTAAGCTCTACACTTGTCTTATAAGGTTAGGTTCCCCACACCATCTCCTGTCAGGGGCGAAGGCCTGAGAACAAGTTGCGATGCCCTACACGTGTCTTACAAGAACCTCCTTATTAGAAATACAACGTTTTCTCGTATAGGTAAAAGATCATCGAATAGCATGAGACCATTTTAAAGCGATAGGATCGATAATTTTAATAATAGTATCTTATTAATTATGGAATTTCCAACATTGTATGCGTGTGCATTTGCCTAACCTCCAGGGGCACTGCTCTTAATATATCCAGAAGGACCTTAATACCATCAAAAATAACCCTAAGACCAACCCCTAGTCCAGCCCTCAGGTCCAACCCTAAGACTTATCTCTAGATCAGCCCCCAGCCCCAATGCCTACATCTGCCTCTGACGTGGGCAAGTACAGAAAGGCTCTAATTAGTTTTGACCTATAGGGTAGAAAATATGCGTCCTATACATGAGCTGTCATAAAATAGGGAGAAAAATCACGTCCTACACGTGAGCTATCAAAATAGGGTGGAAATACACGTCCTATACGTAAAGGAGTAAAAATAATTAGGGTTGAAAAGGGCCTTCGAAAAGAAAGGGTTGAAAATACGCTCACACGTGGGTGTATGTAAAAATAATTAGGGATGAAAATTCCAGCAGGGTTGAAAATACGGTCTCACACGTGGGTGTGTAAAAATACGTCCTACACGTAAGCGAGTAAAAATAAGGGTGGAAAATGCGGTCTCCACGTGGGCGTGTAAAACCGGAAGTGACGTCAAAATCCAAGATGGCGGAAGGTGCCTCAGTACTACTCAACACATTTATCCATGTATACATTGTACAACCACGGTGCCATAACGCAGCTTTGCTCACTCCTTGCTCAATATTATAGTATCCACTCACACCTCCTCTCACCATAACACATTCCCGGCTACCGTTATATACTGCCCTTATTTCGTTTATTGACCTTTATTTACGCCATATTCATTTAATATTTCCCACAGCTTCTCCCTATTCACTCTGGCGTATGCGCACAGTACTGCTTCCTTTTTACACTTAAGCACTGTTCGATCACCTGCTAGAGAGCAACCATCTGATCAAAACATCCTCTCCCTAGCATGAAGCCACCCTGCACATCCCAAATCTTAGTTTGTGTAGTTCCTCGTACTCTATCAATCAGTATTCTTCCAAATACTTTACCAGGCACACTGAGCAAACTTATTCCTCTGTAGTTCTTACTTCCTCAATTTAACATTTCACCAGTGATTTCATCTACGCCTGCTCCTTTACCGTTTTTCAACCTTCCTACCTTTTTCTCTACGCCATTTATCCCAATATCCTTCTCAGTTTATCATTCACCATTCATTCTACACTCTCCTTATTTAACCCTTCAGTCTTACTTTCCTCACTAGTGTACATCTCACTTCACAATTGTCCCATACTATTTCGTTGCTCGTACTCATCACTTCTGCAGCATTCTGTTTTGGGCCACGTTTTGTATTTTTGACCCATTTCCAGAAGAGTTTTTTGTTTCCCTCACAATCAATCTGTATTGTCTCTCCTTCCACAACCATCACTTCCTCTTTACTTATTCTCACTGCCTCCTTCGCTTCTTTGTTTCTTAATCTGCACACCTCATACAATCGCTTTTTCTCAGTCTCATTTTTTTGCAGCAATCATCGTCATGTACGCATCTTTTTTCTTACATACTGCCTTTTTTAACGATTCATTCCACCAAGCACACTTTCTCTGTCTACCTATAGTCGCTCTTCCACATATCCGCACGGCACAATTGACAACACAGTTTTTCAACCTTATCCATATATTTTCAATGTCAGTGTCTTTTATTTGTTCGTTCCACGCTGTTTCATTCACATTCAACTCTTTACTCACAGCATCTGCGAATTTCATTCTCGCGCCATTATCTACTAGTTTGTCTATCCTAATTCTGGACGTTCGCACTACGTTTGCTTTCCTTCTTCAGACCCACTTTTGCCCTAAACACACTCTCAATACAACCAAAAAGTGGTCCGATCCGCGCATTACTTCTTTGTCTCTCACCAGGTTTCTAAGTTGTAAATCATACACTATCAAGTCGATCATACTTTTAGATTCACCTCTTTGCCATGTATACATATGCACATTTTTGTTTAAACCACGTATTAGATACAAACAGGCTTCTCTCGGCACAGATGTTCACCATTCCCATTGACTCATTCGTCTCTGAACTTTCCTAGAACGCCTTCAGTATACTCTCTCTGTACACCCACCCATACGTTCATATCTCCCAATATCATCACTCTTTCATTTGGCTTACGTACGTTTCCACCTTGACCGCCCCTTGTAGCCAGGTTGATCCGAGGCAATTGTATTGTTCTCTTGAGTAATACCATAGCGGGCAGACCGGTTACTAGCCAAATCGTGCCCGTGTTTACATACACACACACACAGTCATGCCAAAAAGGATTGAAAGACTCTCAAAACGTGAAGATCCGTCAAAAATTCGAGGTCGAGATTTTTCATGATCACAATACCTACCCTTTACTATACTTCAAGCAGTATAAGGGCATGTAAAAATTCTATATATACTTCGGTTAAGAAGGCGATTGTATAACTAGTACATTATGCCACGCGCCTCAGGTTGCAAAAGTGCTCGGTAAATAATAGCTCACTTCTCTAATATGCTACTTTCTACAAAAAAAGGTTTTGTTAACTAATTTATTCATTTATATAGAATACATCAATTCATTACATGATCTTATACTAATTATGTAGTATAAAAAAACAGAGATATATTTTAATGTAAAATTACTAATACAACAAATTAACATGAACAGGAACATTAAGTAAAACACTGAGGTATAATTGCCTTTAGGAGTCAGAATTCACTCATTTTAATGACTAAATCTTGTCCTTCGATTTTTCTAGCTGAAAATACTTAATAATAATTATTATTAGGTACTCTAGTTTAGTATTCTCTTTTCTAAATTAAGTTCATTAAAAAAGTAATTAAAGCAAAGAAAATATTATATATTAGATGACTACTGTTTATTAGAAGTAAATATAAATACAAAACTTAAATAAATATTAAATTTATATTGTATTTTTAACGTGTACAATGATATATTATATAACAAATAAATTTAATGTATTTACTAGTTTATGCTCCACTTATAATGTGTTTAACACTTTTATCAAATGACCTAAAAAAAAAGATTGAGATGAAATAAGTTTTTTATACAAGTGTTCTTACTTTGAGTGTATTGGTTCATCAGGAATGTAAAATGGGTTGCATACATTATCTGCATATATCGAATGTAGCTTTCTGAACATCTACAAATATTATCAACATAGAATTTGTATAAGATATAAAAGACAATAATATAAACCAAAGAGGCCTCGAAATCATTTTATTATAAAGTGCAATATTTAGTTGGTATGAATTATAAGAGAAATTTGATTAGGTTTTTAATATTTGCATAGCACATGATATAGTATTAACATTAAAGTTACTAATTAATGTGTAAGTTGAAAAAAACAAAAACTTTACAATGTAACAAGTTAAATCTATGATGGTAAATTTGGTAAAAATTAATATAAATGTTAACTAATATTAACGTTTAGATTTTAGAAATCTTAATGTTTCTATTGAATTAAAATCAAATTAAACAATATGATTTCATTTAATCAAAATTAACCAAAATTTCGTTTTGACTAATACAAAATTATTCTAGGTTTAAAATTTAAAATTTAACTTTACTTTCAAGTTAGTGTATGTAAGTGTGATTTACGTGATTCATGTAAGTGTGATTTACATCATTCCCTATCATTTCTTATCATCTGTTAATTTAAGCCAGCCATAATAAAACCAATGTGACACAACAGTAATAGGTTGGTTTGGGAAAGCATGAGCGGCCTAATCTACTGGGTATTTCACGACTAAGTGTAAAACTCAAAATGGTCAACCGGGCCAATCAAGATTAACAAGGGATGGCCCAAGAATATGCCATTTATTTATTAATTGATTGATTGATATAGTAATTTCTACTGAAATGTTTATTGCTATGGGTTCTAAAGTGGTTATGCTAAAATAACCATCATTATCCACACTCACTACATAGCACTCTAAATATTAGTTCTTGGTAATTCTGATTAGTCTTTTTAACCACTTTGGTTTGTACAGTTAGTTATGAAACGCCATGTATACTCGGTTCACAATGTTTAAAAACCTTTGCTCTAGCTGTGGTTTATTTTCTATAGGTTTGCAACACAGTGTTAAAAATTTTCAGGTTGAATGATCTATCAGGTAAACGCATGGAATCATGTAGTACATATCCCTTACATTGCAGGTGCTGAAGTGACAGATGGAAATATTGGTTAATGAGCATCACATTCACTCTCCTTGGATTAATGACAGGAGTATTTGTATAAAACTAGCCGTACCCATCGCTGTTGCTGCGATCTCAGAATGGGGGGGAGGGGGCAATATTAAAATTTTGTGATACATGTGTCTCATAATTTTAATTAAAGAGTATGTTTACCAATTTTCGAGTCAATCGACCCATTGAATAAAAATTATTATAAGTTTTTGTTATGAACGAATAAGTTCAAAGGTAAATATTTTACATTGAATAAAAAGTTTCACAAAAAAATTCAACCACCATTTCACCCTCTTAGGGGTGGAATTTCGAAAAAACCCTTTCTTAATAAATATGTATATCCAATTTGAATAGTGTAAAACGTGGTTTGAGAAAAACAATAATTCAACTCTATCAAATTAAAAGGACATACATGAACATTTTTATTATTATAGCCCACCTTATGATGAGATAAGGCATCACGCACAGATGTTATGCATTTCCACTTATTCCCGATTTAAAAACGACATCTCGAGATTACTGCCAATGTATCCAAACAAAACATACCATCTGTGCGTGATACCTTATCTCATCATAAGGTGGGCTATAAAAATAACTGTAACCTTATTTTATAGCTATAATAATAAAAATATTCATAGTGTCTTTTTAGTTTGATAGAGTTGAATTAATTTTCTCAAACCACGTTTTACACTATTCAAACTGGCATAACTGTACTTAAATGGTGACGAATAAAATGTTATATCCTGTCTTCTGAAAGCTTAGATTTTGAAGCAGTTTTTATAGCATTTGAAACATTTGAAATGTCAGTAATGGTGATTTCATGCAGAGATTGTTATAACCATAGTCAAATTGTAATAACATTATGACTGTTAAACTCATATTATTTTTTCTCCGTAAATATTGAGTTCAGAAATAATAAAAATTATTGTAAATAATTCTAGTTGGAAAGTTGTAAGAAAATTAATATAAACTATGTGAATCAACTAGTGTAACAAATAAATATCTTCCTGGTCTTTCTTATGAATTAAATATCTTTACACATATGAATATATTAAAGATTTAGATTGTTAATTTCTATTTAGTATATTGTAAACAGTAAAAACAATTTCAAATATATATTTTTTTCAATTAAGAATTATTATTAATTTTATTAAATACATAAATAAAAGTTTACCTCAAGCAGGATTTGAACCTACGACCTGTACTTTGTTAGAGTACCCCGCTAACCAACTGTGCCATCAAGGTTCAAGCCCCAATAGATGTAAATTTTGTCTTTATGTATGTAGAACTGATGTAAATTCTAAATATAATGAGATTACAATCAAATTACATGTGTTAATGGAATGTGAGCTTGCAATATCGCAAGGATTCACACATACCAAAGCTACTTGACTAATATTAAATTATTATAAAAAAAAAACTTAATATATAAAAATGAATTTTTGTTTGTTCGTATTTTATGCGCAACCGTACCGTTCCTCCTATTACGATAAAGCTTTGACAAATTATTGCTTGCACTTGCGCGAAGGATATAGGCATAACAAATTTTGAAATATCGGCCCCCAGCACTGGGGGCTCCTCACATGCATACTACACCACTCATCCTATCGCCATAAAAGTTGTTCAGTATACTCCCGCGAAGGTTTCTGGTATATTAAAATTTTTAAATATGCCCCGCCCCCAGGGGTCTTATATGCATAATACAAAATTCATCCGGTTGCTATAAAACTTTGGAAAGTTGCTGAGTACACTTCTCCAAAATTTCGCACAGAGTCAAATTATAAGGTATTTTCTGGTTAATATCTGTGTAATGAAAAAATACATTTCCTTGGCGTACAGAACGGGAGGTTTGGCAGCCTCTGCGAGGACATCGCAATATCGGTCTGTATTCTCCATTTCTATCGCGCCTTCTTTTGTTCTGCATTTCACTACCGCATCTATGACATGGTTCTGCATCTTCCACTGCATCCAGGTTTCTTCCCCGTAAATAAGCCACTGCCAATTCTTCATTTAAAATAACGTTGTTGTAAAAGTCTTTCAGCAACATCATCAACACTCGAAACAAAGTACTAGTCATCGAGGTTGAAAAACTTCGGTTAAATAGGACGATAATTACCCTCATATCCAATAGGGATAGGTTATTTGCATTTGGGCGATAAGAAAGAAATATGCAGTTTAATCATCTCATCAACCGCTTTCACCTAATTATGCAGGCCATTATAACTTTACAAAACAAATTAGAAGGAGAAAATTCATGTAATAGGTACTTTATAACTTTCTAGCGCGTCAATGGCATTTTGTTCCTATAAACTACACTACGTTTCAAATGAAATACACCACTTAGAAATAATAGTGCTATGATTTTGAAATTTTGGCAAAATAATGTTTCAGTATCATATAGAAAACGATGGAAGTTTCAATGAAAAAGAACAAGTCATTATGTACTTTGTACCACTGTTAACATCAATTATCAACAATTTTTATTTATACATTTTAAGAAATCTAGTCGCTTAGTGTCAATTTGTTGTTGTTTAACTGACACATTTATTCTGAAAAAATGCCCCCAGTAAGAGAACGACGAAACTTTGCGCAAGTTTCAGATTTTGACAGGGGTAGAATTATCGGCACGAAAAAAACAGCTTTGTCATTTCGAAAAATCGGCAGAAGACTTAATCGAGACCACACCACGGTGGCCCGCATTTGGTCTTCTTGGTCTGAAGAAGGCATTCAACGACCTCGTCCCAGTGGAAGACCACCACGCAGAACCAATGATCGTGAAGAACTACTTCTTAGGCGGATGGCCACAAGAGACCGGTTTCAGTCAACAAGGTCTGTTGCGGTGAACTGGACAGGATCTATTGGTCGTCACCTATCAATGTCAACAATCTACAGGAGAATTAAGTCTTTTGGCTTACATTTGTATCGTCCGTACCGACGACCCCAGTTAACTCAAGAGCATAAGACTGCTAGATTCGCATGGTGTCAAGAGCGGCGGGACTGGGGCCTTCAATGGAATAACATCGTCTTCAGCGACGAATCGCGTTTTTGTTTGTGGCGAAACGATGGTCGTCAGAAGGTGTGGCGGTTTCGAGGAGAACGTCGAAATTTAGAGTCTGTTGAAAGACGACCCACAGGCTTAACACCTGGAGTCATGGTTTGGGGCGCCATACGTGTTGGTGGAAGATCTCCTCTTGTGTTCATTCTAGGCACATTAAGTGCTCAGCGTCACATTGATAATGTTTTGGAGCCAGTGGTAGTACCGTTAATGCAGACGTTGCCAAACAGTATTTTGCAAAAAATAATGCTAGGCCACATACCGCACATGTTACAAGAAGGCTACATATTCATATCGGTAGACCACACGCTATAGTGCACCAGAATGTGTTTTAAATTTGAGCACCGCAAAGCGCGCCGGGTACTGCTAGTATGTAATAATTATCAAGGTTCATAACATCACATGATAAAAATTAAGCCATGCTGTAGTTATAAACGATATGGATTCCTTGTTATTTGAAAAATATATGTTTACGTATTAAAGATTTAGAACCACTGATTTAACAGATATTTGTAAGTGGTTAATTACATTGTGAAAATTAAAATAAAAAGTTTTATTTACACGATTAAAAGGAAGGCAAAATTTGAGTCTCTTTATATAAAATTTGGACGTGTTATAATTGATACTTCGCTATAACAAGCTTTTATTGAGTTAGCGTTGATATTCCCTAGTGAATTATAAAAGAAAAGCGATTACTTAATTTACGAGGATTACAGATTACCTATAATTAATTCCAGGTGTAATGTTTGATTAGACATGATTCATTTTTTTTTATAGTTAAATTTTAATTGCAGTGTAGCTAAAAATATAACAACATTCGGTCAACTCAATACAACCATATTGTATTGTAGTAGTTTTAAGGCGGGCAAAGAATGTGGACGATTTAATTCTCTAGAGTAATTGATAATTAGAGTAGACGGATACCAACATTCGGTACTATGTATGGAATTAAGTTTCAATGTAGCAAATACTTAGTTTAAGATATGTGTCTGATTACTGTTGGAAAATGTTGAAACCAGATGTATTTTTGAAACGTTATAAAAAACGTGGGAAGCACAATTTTAAGATTTCTAGGTTTGGACGTTAAGTTGGACAGCACGGGTTAGTTTTCGAAATTTTGGTAAACTATTAACGAGTTATGTACATGTCAACATTCCCATAGACTAAAGATGCTTGTTTTCAAACCGTATTAAAACCAATTCATTGTGACAGAGAATTTTGATTCGAAAATATGTGATTTTAAAATATTTATATTTCTAAATATGTTTATTATTTGATTACTGTGGAAACTACATAATTATACATTTTAAGGACTGCAATAATTCATATGCATACATTAAAGAACCGTTGAATGTAATTCAACCACTGTATTACCCAGAAAGTAATTTTTTGATGGTTATAAACAAGGCCTATGTGCAGTTAGTAGCATGCACCTACAAATTTGTAGGAGGAGCAATTACTGAATCTGTTCGTTAAACGGAGTATAGCATTATTCTCCATTATGACAATGAATGACAAATAGGTTAAAATTAAACAATATACAGAAATGTTCATAATACATATTCAATGTCAAAATAAAACATGTGTTTAGCATACCATCAAGATTTCAATTATACATACATATGTCTTGCATATTAAACCTTTCAATGCTGGACAGATTTTATGAACTAATAAGAGTAGCCAAAATCTTTTTTTTAGCTTGAACAAGCCTAAATGATATAAATTGTTATATTCGCGATAATAAAACTGAATCTTATCTTTATCGTTTCAAAAAATGTTATCCTACATTTTTTACAACCCGAGCTCTAATAGGCTTGCTGGGTAACACATTTTTTACACTTTTCACTTAAAAATTCATACTTAGCTTAAAATTTCTCCCAAAATTCATGCCTCACACGTTTTTTTTTCAAAATACAGAAAAATTAAACTATCAATAAGTGTTGAAAGTTTTAAATATGAGCTGAACTAGACTATTTAGTTAAGTTTAAATTAAAAATACATACAGAACGAACTTCATTATCCCTTAATGAAGTATTAGTTGAATCAATAATGATAATAAATTTAATTTTGGTATTAGTGACATAACCATATCTACAAATAGTTAAAGAACAAAATAATACAATTTGGAGTAATAATAATAAATTCAAATGCTATTTGAATTTTTTAAATTTAAATTTAAAGGATACATTTTATGCCTTTCCAAGGAGTATAGCATTCCTAAATACAATTCTCTAGAATCAGAAGCTGATTTATTTCCAAAATTTAGTTTTTCATCAACTATATCCAAAGACGATAGCACTTTGTATTGAAACTTTAATTCTTCATCTGGATTTATACATGTAAAATACTTTGGAGAGTTCTAAAAGTATACTTTTTTGAAATGATAGGACTATATTCTAACCTTACATTTATTTTTCCACACACAATAATTTGAATTTAGAAAAATTAATTACAGGAGTATATAAATTATTATAACAAACACATTAAATCTTTATAAAAATGTTACTTACATCTTTACCAATAATAGCTGCGCAAACAGCCATTTGTCTGATTTGCCCTATTCTATAAGCTAGTAAAAAGCTAGTACATCCATTTTGTTGAAGTAGTACGTTTTAGAAATGTTGAACTTGACAACACAGCAAACTTTTACAATGAATTATTTTTGGTACATAACAGTTTTCTTAACCATGTATATTAATTGCAAGCCTTTTTACTTTCCAACCTACATATGCATATGTAGGTGTAGAAGGTTATGCAATGGACTTTTTTTTCACTATCGCTATATCGACTTATAATAACTCATTTTACGTTTGGCCAGATTTCACCAAGAGCGGCCATGATGTCTAGACGTGTGTGTGGATGTATGTTAGTAATTAGTATCCACGATAACTCGAGAATGACACCTACGTACTTACAATTTTGTATTTAAGTTTGTTTCATTTCGCTTGGCGGAGTGGAGGTTATTAGGGGCAGTTTTAGGTTTTTATCAAATACACCAGAATTCAAAAAACTCGGTGTGAACATGGTTTATTACAAATAGGCTAAAATATTTTGACGATAGGTTAAATTTGAACAAATTATATTTTAGAATTTAGTGACAAATTTAACAACTTAATACTTAATCATAGCTCCGTTCTGCTCTATCAGGGATGGTAATCGTCTACGCATGGACTCAATCAGGTTTTGGCCATAGCCTTGTGTTAAATTTTGCCATTCATAAGCTCTTGTCTGTCTTATCTGGGGGCGAAAATTTGTACGGCGCATCCTATTTACCATTAAGCCCCATACATTTTCTATGGGGTTAACATCTGGGCTTCTCGAAGGCCACGGCAAAACAATATTTCTCGCTCTCAACCAGTTATGTGCAAGTGGTGAAGTATGTATTGTACAATTGTCCTGTTGGAAAAAAAATTATTGTCCGGAAAGATCGGAACAACTGATGGTAACATACCATTTTGATGAATGTTAACATAAATGTTTGCATTAAGCCTTTCTTCCACAATTAGTACTCCGGACCTAGCGCACTAATCCAACCTCATACATTAACTGAAAAACGTTTAGAATTACACCGTTAAGCATACTTTTCTTCAAAACGTGTATTTATGGGTCCATAGCTTTTAATCTATCGTCTTTTTTGGATTTGAAAGTTTTTTCATCTGAAAATACTGCCATATTCCAGAAAATTTTCTCTTTCAAGGAATTCTAAAGCAAATACTGCCTCTGTTCTTTATGAAAATCGGTAAAAATGCTTTCTTGGCTGCATAATAGTTGCTCAATTCAGAAGAACGAATTCGTTGTGGTGCCGTGCTTTGTAATGCTGGAAAATTGGTCAGATTGATTGCTTCTACAGCATTAGCCATAGGTCTTTCAAAAAGTTAATTAATTCCTCATCTTTTGTTCATTCGTAGTTTTATGTCGACCCGAACCCACCTTTCGTTTCACAGTTCGCTCATTTTCCAATTCTCCAGATACTACTTTTCCCATTCCAAACTCTGTCGCTAAATTCATAATTGTCCTACCATTTTCCAGGTAGACAAGATTCTGGCTTTATCTACTTCCCTTAAATGAGACATTAAAATAAATTTAATGACATTGATAGAAATATTTTTGACGGATATTGTCAAGTAGACAGATGGTAAATAAAACCGAATTTACCATTTTCATTTCTCCTTTTTTTTGCTGCTTATTTCAAAGATATAAAAATACCTAGAGTAGAATGGACCCCGCACCGCCATTTTTGTGACATCATAGCCCCGACCGGGGAGGGGGGCGAGGAGTGGGTCCGGCTTCTTTTCGGGGGCGTCTTCCAACCCCTGATATTAAGAGCCTTTATGGCGATCTAACCCTTTGGTAAAGGGTGTTGGGTGCGCCCACGATGTGGTCTAGCGGCCATTTTGTCAGCGTTAAGGTGGGGGTTTAAGGCCCCTATGGCTTTATTAAGGTGTGAACACTCCCACTCCTTTTACCTGACTGGTTGCACGTGTATTAAGGCGGGGATACGGCTAAACCAAACCCATCCTTACACCTGATTGTCTCGCGTAAGGCCCACCCCTCTGACTTCTGATTGGTCCTCAGCCCCACTACTCAGCAGCTGTGCTCTGATTGGAGGATTAATTCTCTGCACTCTGATTGGTAATGGCGGGAAATTTGAATTTGTATTCTAGTAACAGGGGCATTGTTTTTAATTATGAGTTATAAACCAGCAATTATTTTAATTATGAGACATAATTAAATTGATCATTATAACCCTTTTAATTACGCGTCATAATCAAGACCCTCGGCCTTTTTGTTTAGGCGGGAAATTTGAATTTGTATTTAAGTCTACATTCTGATTGTTATTGCGAGAAATTTGAACTTGTATTCTAATAAGGGGACCTAACGCTACCTTATAAGACAGGTATAGGGCTTCGTAACTTGCTTTCGAGGCTTCGCCCCCTTGGCGGGAAATTTGAATTTGTATTTAAGTCTCTACATTCTGATTATTTATTGCGAGAAACTTGAACTTGTATTCTAATAAGGGGGCCTAATGCTAACTAATAAGACAAGTGTAGGGATTCGCAACTTGCTTTAGGGTCTTAACCCCCTTCCCCAAAATTTGAATTTGTGACGCCATCTAGTAGTGTATGGACTTATGATTGTTTTCGGTTTGGTTATGGCGGTGAATTTGAATTTTTATTCTAATAAGGGGCCATAATTCTACCTTGTACGGTATGTATAGGCCTTAGGAGCCCCCTTTGTAATGATTGGAACTTGTTCGGGGTCTTCGTCCAATGTCGTGAACCCTTGTAGGGACATTTGGAACTGTATTTTATTAATGGCCCTAAAAGTAACTTGTAAGACAGGTTTAAGACTTCGCAACATGCTGTAGGGGCTTCGCCCCCCTTTTCCTGACCCCAGGTGTAAAACCTGAATTTGTATTTAAGTCTACAGTTTATGGAGGGAAATTTAAATATGTATTCTAATAAGTGGGACCCTAATGCTAACTTGCAAGACAGATATAGGGCTTCACAACTTGCTCTCGGGCCTTTGCCCCCTTGGCTGAAAATCTGAATTTGTATTTAGGTCTCTACATTCTGCTTGGTTATGACGGGAAATCTGAATTTGTATTCTAATAAGGGGCCCCAATTCTAACTCATAAGACTTCGCCCCCTTGGCCTAAAATCTGAATTTGTTTGTGGCGCCGTTTAGTTGTGCATAGACTAATGAATTTATTCTGTAATATAGCTGGCTCCACCTAGCGGTATATTTTAAAACTACATACGAATCACTGTAATGTTATGAGGGAAAATTTATTTATCATTTTTATTTATCAATTTAATTATGCCTCATAATTAAAACCAAGATATATTGTGCGTAACAGTGTGCTGAGACCCAGATGCATATGTCCTACCTTAAAAGTTAGTGTTAGACCCCTTATCTCAAATTTTCCCCCATAACCATTACAGTGATCCGTATGTAGTTTGAAAATATACTGCTAGGTGGAGCCAGCTATATTACAGAATACACCTGTCTTACAAGTTCGAATAGGGGCCCTTTATTAGAATACAAATTCAGATTACCCGCCATAACCAAGCAGATTGCAGACACCTAAATACAAATTCAGATTTTCAGCCAAGGGGGCGAAGGCCCGAGAGCAAGTTGCGAAGCCTTGCACCTGTCTTACAAGATAGCTTTAGGGTCCATTATTAGAATACAATTTCAAATTTCCCTTCAATGGTTCACGACAATGGGCGAAGACCCCCCGAACAAGTTCCGATTACATCAAGGGGGGCGAAGCCCCGAAATCACGCTTTGAAGGCCTATACATACCGTACAAGGTAGAATTAAGGCCCCTTATTAGAATACAAATTCAAATTCATCGCCATAACCAAACCGAAAACAATCATTAGTCCATACACTACTAGATGGCGTCACAAATTCAAATTTTGGGGCAAGGGGCCTAAGACCCTAAAGCAAGTTGCAAAGCCCTACACCTGTCTTATAAGTTACCATTAGGCCCTCTTATTAGAATACAAGTTCAAATTTCTCGCAATAAACAATCAGAATGTAGAGACTTGAATACAAATTCAAGTTTCCCGTCAAGGGGGCGAACCCTCGAAAGCAAGTTACGAAGCCCTATACCTGTCTTATAAGTTAGAGTTTCGCCCCCTTATTATAATACAAGTTCAAATTTCTCGCAATAACAATCGAAATGTAAACTTAAAGACAAAATCAAATTTCCCTCCAAGGGGGCGAGGCCAATACCTACTCTATAACAAGGCCGCAGTGCTCTGACGTCAGGATCCTGTGACGTCAGCATGCGGAGGCCATCCGGCGCAATGCACTACCGACTTCGTAGGTATAGCGCAAATGCACATTGCACCTTACTCTGTGTTCATTATGCACTTGAATACGTTGTACTTACCATTTGTTTGTTTATTTTGCAGAAGTATTAGCCAATTAAAAATAGATAGTGAATAATTATTAACAATAGTATTAGTGAAGTAGTTTAAAATGCCTAATAAGTGTTGTGTGCCCAACTGTAAAAGAAAGTATAAAAGTGGCCCTCGTGTACACGTGTTTAGTTTTCCATCTATTGCACCGTTAGTGCAAAGATGGCTGTCGGCTATTCCACGGAGAAATTTTCTTAACACAAAATATACGAAGGTTTGCCAATTACACTTTAAAGATAGTGACTTTATTAAAAATATATCGGCCCAGGATTCTAAAACGGGGCAATCTGTAACAGTGCCTCTCAAAATCCCTCGTTTAAAATCCAACGCAGTACCTTCACAATTTCCTAATTGTCCTGGATATTTGTCTAAAAATGTATTAAATCGCAAAAGTCGAGATGAAAAATTAGAAGATTTAGATGATTTACACTTGCAACAGGCAATAGAACTAAATATGCAGGAAATGTTAAATTTTGAACAATCCAGAAGTTACTCATGTTTTAAAGAATTTTTAACCATTACTTTAAATTTAAATTGGCATAAAATAATACATGACGATAAAATTACAATTTATGAAATAATATATTCACCTCGGCCAATAATTTCTTATGCAGTTACTATAAATTCTGATTTAAAAGTAGAAACCCATTTATATGGCCAGGAGATATGTATTTCTATCACTATATAGTAATATCAAAACACCATTTATTACAAATAATATTGATGAAATTAAAGATTTACTTGATCATATAGAGTCACTGGGTACGGATAATTTGAAATCTAAAGAGCATAATGAAACTAATTTAAAAAAGTTGTTGCTCCACTTTTCGGATGTATTAAGCGGTTTTCATTTTAATGATTGCCTGTTATTAATTGGAAAACAACTAAAATTACAAACAATGTCTAAAGAAACGTATCGTTATTCGGCTAATATTATGAATCTATCATCTTTGTTGTTATTCACAATTAGTCCACATGCATACAGATTTTTAAGACATAACTTTTTAATTTTACCACACGCCGAAACTATCAAAACGCTTTGCAACTCACATTTAACAGACCTAAGTAAAGATGAACGTAATTTATTTCTAGTATATGCCAAAACTATTATTAAGTATTTAAAAGGCAATGAAAAAAACACAATTTTGCTTATGGATAAATACATATTATATTAAACCGTACTTAGATTATAAAGGTGGCAATGTAGTCGACATGGCTTCTAATAATACTAATTTAGCAAATGCGGCATATGTTTTTATGATATCTAGTGTTTCATCTAAAGTTAAAGAAGTAGTTCATATCGCAATCGCACCAATTTCTCAGTTGACACATGACACGTTTACTTTTATAAAAACTGTAATAATTAATTTAGGATTGCAATTGCAAAGCAATGCAACACGTTTCTAAAGATAATATACTTAGTATTGTTTACACACATCCATGTGACATCAACAGACCATTATTTTATTTATTTGATCCAGTTCACATTTTAAAATGTATTCGAAATAATTGGCTAAATTCAAAACCGTCGCAAACCTTCAATTATCCAAATCGGAATACAGGTAGTGAAGAAGAAGCTTGCTTTCAATCTGTTAAAAAGCTGTATGAAATGGAGAATAGTATATTATTAAATGGTCATATTTATACTTGAACGGTTCAGTACTTTAACTTTAAAAGCATTATATCCCTCAAATTTAGAGAGACAAAATGTAAAATTATTTTTAAATGCATCTTGTTTAAACTAAATATCCTTGATTATTATATTTATTGGTAATTACATTAATTCCGCTATTACAAGTTCGAAATTTTAATACAAATACCCGTACATAATGCAGCACAACCGTGCCGAGGTAGGCCAATACCGACTGTTATAGAGTCGGTATTGGGTAGGCCTCCAATGCGTGACGTCACAATTCAGCGCTGCGGCCTTGTTATAGAGTCGGTATTGGCGAGGCCCCGACAGCAAGTTGATGGACAAGGGGGAAAGATCCGAGAACAAGTTGCGCAGCCCTGCACCTGTCTTACAAGTTAACATTAAGGCCACCTTATTAGAATACAAATTAAAATTTCGCCAAAACAAAATGGCCGAGGGTCCTGATTATGACGCGTAATTAAAAGGGTTACGATGATACAATTTAATTATAACAATATGACCGAGGATATTGATTATGACATATAATTAAAATGGTTATGATGATGCAATTTAATTATGTCTCATAATTAAAATGATTGCTGGTTTATAACTCATAATTAAAAACAATGCCCCCGTTATTAGAATACAAATTCAAACTTCCCACCATAACCAATCAGAATAGAGAGAATTAATCCTCCAATCAGAGCACAGCTACTGAGTAGCGGGGCTAAGGACCAATCAGAAGCCAGAGGGGCGGGCCTTACGCGAGACAATCAGGTGTAAGGATGAGTTTGGTCTAGCCTTATCTCCGCCTTAATACACGTACAATCAGTCAGGTAAAAAGAATGGGTGTGACCACGCCTAAATAAAGTCTTAAGAGCCTTAAATCACCACCTTAACGCTGACAAAATGACCGCTAGACCACACCCTAGGGCGCATCCAACACTCTTAACCATGGGGTTAGACAGCCCTAAAGGCTCTTAATATTGCCAAAAGGCCGTTAATTAGGGGCTCAACCCCGCGGGGATATGACTTTACAAAAACAAAATGATGGCGGTGCGGGGCCCATTCTACTATCTTCAATATCTGCGAATAACGATTAATTTCATAAGAGAAAGTGTATATATATATATATATATATATATATATATATATTAAAGAAAATTTAATTTTACATAACCCTTCTTTATAAAGTTTTTTAATGTAAAACGAAATAAATGTAAAAAGTAAAAAAATATAATTGAAAATGCTTAAGTTGTATTATCGACCTTTTATAGAAGCAGGCGGCTTTAGAATTTTTTTTAATTAACATGTATTAATGTTTATTAGTCGCTATCTGACATGAAGTTTTAAACGTTATTCTAGGGTCTGTGAAGTTAGCAGAACATCAAAAGCACAAACGTCGAAATTGGACCCATAGGTTAGTGCCCCGTTTGTGCCAGTTAGTGCCGTTGCAAAACAAACAACTACCGAAATACGGCAATTTTTTGATGTTCTGCTAACTTCACGCTTTGTCAACGGCACAATCGTCGCAATTAGCTCTATAGGTTAGTGCCGCGTTTGTGCCGGTCAATGCCTTGCAAAAATTTTGGCAAAACAAAGTACTGCCGAAATACCGCCATTTTTTGACGTCCTGCTAACTTCACATCTTGTTAACGGCACAAACGTCGTAATGGGCTCTATAGGTTAGTGCTGCGTTTGTGCCAGTTAGTGCCGTTGTAAACTTTTTGGCAAAACAAACTACTGTCGAAATACAGCCATTTTTGACTCCCTGTTAACTTCACACCTTGTCAACGGCACAAACGTCGCAATTGGGTCTAGAGGTTAGTGCCGCGTTTGTGCCGTTGCAAACCTTTTGGCAATAAACTACTGCCGAAACAACGCCATTTTTTGATGTCTTGCTAACTTCAGACCTTGTCAACGGCAGAAACGTTGTAATTGGGTTGATAGGTTAGTGCCACGTTTGGTCCGCTCAGTGCCATTGCAAACTTTTTGGCAAAAATAACTACTGCCGAAATACAGCCATTTATTGAAGTTCTGATAACTTCACACTTTGTTAACGGCACAAACGTCACCATTGGCTCTATAGGTTAGTGCTGCGTTTGTGCCGGTTAGTGCCTTTGCAAACTTTTTGGCAAAACAAACGAGTGCTGAAATAAGGCCATATTTTGGTGTTCTGCTAATTTCACACCTTGTCAATGGCACAAACCTCGCAATTGGGTCCACAGGTTAGTGCCTGGTTTAGGCCGGTTAGTGCCCTTGCAAACTTGCTAGCAAAAAACGACTGCCGAAATACGACAATTTTGAGGTGATTTGTTGCTTCCATAACGCTTAAAACGTGAAAACGAATTGAAAATAGTAACATCTAATTTACATTAATAAAAATCAAACAGGAGGAGACTCAAGAAAAAAAAATAGAATAGGATCCACCAAGGATGATGGCTATTTATCTAAAGATATAGTTTTAAATAAAAATTCAAAGAAGTAAATGAAACGGAAACCCCAAAGAAAAGAAGACAACTTTTGGTTGAGGAGCAGGAGAAAAATATATCATATTTTAAGGATGACGAAGGTTCGACTCAATCTGGCCATTGTTACAACCGAGCTATCCCGTGTTTGAAAGCGGATAAATAGGTGAATTTCTATGTTTTCCAATATCAATAATTTGCTAATGTGGCTATTGTTTACTTTCCTAAAAACAATTCTTAACCTCGTTTATAATTACTGTGCCAAGGTAAGCTGTCATATTTCTTTGTTATAATTCATGCTCTTTATGGTAATTCCGAAAGATGGGAAAATTTAATTTTACATAAATTTTCTTTATAACGCTTTTAAAGGCGAAATAAACGTAAAAATTAAATAAATATGATTAAAAATGCTGAAACTGTATTATCGATATTTTTATGTTCACATGTAGTCTATGAATCTCTGACATGAAGTTTTAAACGTGATTCTGACATAGATCATTGTTTTTGTTTCAATAATGTTGCCTGTTTTCGTTATGAACGTACAAAAAGAACACACAAATTATAATTTCAAATCGGTAAAATAATTAATTACATTGATATACTCGGTTGGTGTTAGCGGTGATGTTTTTAAATCAGTTTATGTCATACTTCATCATTATTTAGTCATAATAACCCTGAATCAAGACACATTAATTAGGAAATAATACACCCTAACATGACAACCGCAATTCTAAATAGCAACGGGCGTTATTTCTATAATGCCCGAGAGCGTTATTTCTAAAACGCCCGCTAATATGGACTAATGAATCTGTACTAAAATGGAGAAACGAAAAGTCTAGGAAAAAATCTTCAAAAATAAAGATACAAGAAAACTAATTTATCGAATAATACATTTTCATAATAACTTAATAAGTAATAATTATCCTAAATACTGCTATTCTTTGAAATAAAAAGAACAATTCTGAAACTCTCCAGAGAACTGCATACAAGCTTGTATCATAGATTTTCTAAGATTAATCGATTCAGTAGTTCTTGGTGATCTACTTTTTTGCATGATAGACAATGTGTTTACTTCAGTACAGGTACTTGTACCGTGTACGCATTCCAGCTACGAAACAAGCGTTGTTCTGCTTCAAGCAATGACTGTCATCTACATACTCCTTTGCCACTGTTTGACTCTGCCACCCTCCCAGCTTCATCAAGTTTGTCATGCTACCTCCAGCATTAGAATAGAGGGTGGCACCTGTACGTCGCAGACAATGTCCTGTATAAGCTTTAGGTTCGGGCAACCCTAAATATGTTGCAATCTTGCAAGGTATACTACCAAGGGTGTTTTTACCCACAGGCTGCGTCGTGCAACGGTTTCCCCGAAAACATAAGGAGAATCTATCATCAGACACGCCTGCAGGTCGCAGAGATATGTAGTTCCGTAATAGGTTCAATGCTTTCATTTGTGATTCCTCAATAATAATGAAACTTCTTCCTTTATCAGTTTTAGTCAGGGATGTCTACAGTTATATGCGTTCCCACATCTCGCACATCTGTAAACCGCATCTTCACGAGCTCGTCCCGTCTGCATGCTCCGAATATACCCATCAACAATGCAACCTGAAATACACGAAGTCTGTGGTCAAATGTTCTCTTTATAACATAACATTTACCTTATGCATCAGATACTGCAAATCAGGTGCTTCTGTAAGAAATGCGACAACCTGTTCGCGAGTAAGGACCTTTGATTTCTTTGGACGATAGCCTTTCTGAACTTGTTTTAAAAATCCCTGTAGCTGCACAAATTTTTCGAAACTTTGCGTAACATTGAAAATTTTGTCCAAAGCGAATTGGGAGCATATGATTCTGACTGTAAACCAATATTTCAAGCAAATGACTTAAAATATTATGTAAACATACCAACTCCTGGAAGTAACCTAACATCACGGTCTCATTAATTATCTTCACCGAGTTACTTTTCATCCATTTCTCAAAATCAACGTACTCTTTTTCATAACAGAACTTCGACTTTTTCGGTACGATTGCTTCATTCGCTTTCGCGGCTCTCGTTAGAATATTATCTGGGAATTTATCAGCTTCGTTCGCCATTTTGATCAAATTTTTTAGAATGTTTGACAAATAAAATATGCCTTATCACCATAGATACGATCATGGATAGACACGAAAATTATAAAATTATTATTGTTATCTGTTTTAATCATCACCGTTTGCAATTTCTTTCAATTATTATGCATATGATCAAGTATGACATAAAACATTGAAGGCACCACGGGAATTATGAACACAACGCCCACGGTCGACGTATACCCCTCGGGTTCTACACCGTCGACCTGGTGCGTTATTTAGTTCATAATGCCCTTGATACCTTAATAACTATAATATATTTTCCCAAAGTGCTTAATAATTTTATGTAAATATTGATCGTCGGGTGACGTTGATGAGCCATTTCAAAATGCATCACAAACGCTAATTGAAGTTACGGAAAAGAGAGGTAATTTACGAAAGAATTTGTGTGCAAAATATTTTGAAATCGGTAAGGGGACCATAACAGAGGGCTAAGACACGTGAACAAGTTCCGGGGTCTTATGAGATAACATGAGGACTCCTTATTAGAATATTATTTCAAATTTCCCGCCAAGGGGACAAAGACCCGACACCCTAGAACAAGCTTCGGAGTCTTAAACCTGTCTTGTGAGATAGCATGAGGGCCCCACTTACTAGAATACAATTTCAATTTCCCGACAGAACATAAATGGCTGACAAAACAAGTTAGTCTACAAAATTTAATTACGACTTATAATTAAAAATAAACTGGCGCTGGATTTAATGCTGACTCAATTAAAAAGAAAATGATGGGTGAAATTAATTAAGACCTCATAATTAAAAACAATAAAATGGCAGCCACCGGAGATCAATAGCTGACAAGGGGGCCAAGACCCTTGAACAAGTTCCGGAGTCCTACACAGGAGGCTGTCGTATGAGATAACACGAGGATCCTCTTATTAGAATAAAATTTCCCGCCATACCCGACAAGATGGCCGATAAAACAAAATGGCCGTCAATCCACACCCCACAAAATGACCTAAAAGCCACACCCACAAAATGGCCGCAACCAATCAGAAACCAGGGGGCGAGTCCATGGATCAATCAGAAACTAGGGGGCGTGGCCCACCCTCAGGTCGTCCAATCAGAACACTGTATGCACGTGCATTTGCCTTCCCTCCCGGGGTTGAACCGCCAAAAAGACCTTAATTAGGGTGAAAATGTCCCATGACCACCCCGTACCCTAAACACAGGGGTTTACTGGCAAAAATGACTCCTAATACTGCCAAAAAGGTCTTACTTAGGGGTAAAAATACAGTCAAGGGGCTGAAAACTCCATCAGGGGGTTGAAAAACGCCCCCGAAAAGAATCCTACCCAATCCTCAAAGACTGCCAAAAAATCACTAATTAGGGGTAAAATTGCCTTCAAGGGTTCAAGTTCCATCAAGGAGTTGAAAATTCTATCCAGGGGTTGTAAAACAACCCCGAAAAGAAACCGCCAATATAAGGGTGGGAAATGCCCACGTGGGCGTGGCTTCCCCCACCATTTTTGTCCCTCAGCTGCCCTCCTAAGACGATGTTTCAATTGTAACAAGTTTAACTACAGCGCAGAATCATGTACAAGTGAATTGTCATGTCCACCTTGTTGCGGACCTCATAGAATTAAGGATTGTACCGCCTCTAATGAGGAATTACAAAGCATTTTGTGAATCTAAACAAATATAACAAAAGTTTAAATATAGATACGAATCATTTCTCTTTAGAAAAAGATTGTCCATGCTACATATCAAGCATTAAAAGGTATAAACAGTTAATTGCTTGTTAATACCACCAGGTCAAAACTTTACATACGGAACAATTAAATGAATAAAAATTATTCTATAAATGATACTAATAAAAATAGTTAATTAGTAGCAAACTAGTAAATAATTACATTTAATGTCCTTATAGTGTGCTATTTTCCAATAATGCTCGTATTTTTAAACATGTTAGAAGTGATATAATTCCCTAGGGCATTATGAAAAACAGAATGCATAGTTACGAAACAAAGGTGATTGAACAAACTGGATTATATTTTTTGCTAAAATAAAAGTCAAACATACTTTGTTTATTACTAAAAATACGCATGACAATGTCAAAAATAAAATTCAATATCTTTTTTTAATTGAATAACACACTAAAAGGACATTAAATATAAAAGGCACCACGGGTGTTATACGAATAAAGCCCCCGGTCAACGTACATCCTGAGGGCCTCTTAACCTTGGGGCATTATTATACCCATAACACCCTTGATACCTTATTTACTATAACGTATAAATAGAAATGATTTAATAAGTAATTATTTGAAAACAATTTGAAAATTTATAAATAATATTAATTTAGATACGATATAGTTGTTTTTCAAAAAGTATTATTTATAATTTATAATTAAAGAATATGTATTTCTCAAAAATCAAATTGTAAAATGTGATTTAAGTCAACAAATTGGTAAGGTACCTACAAAATTGGAGTAATGAATAATTTCGCAATTGTATTTTTTAGGTTATATTGGTTACTATCAGTTGTCAGTATTGCCAACTTAATATCAGCAGGTATGAAATTTTTACTCGTACTCGCAAACTTCCATTTTCTGGCCCTATAATACAAATAACTATTGTGATTGATGTGGGTACCATGATTATACCAAAAATGCATAACACTTGAATTCAACGAAGCATGCAAGATTAATTTACCTAGAATAATACAAGTATCTCACAACTTATCAGTTAATTTTTTGGGATAATACATCACATTTGTTTTAGTTTCTGTTTACTTTTTGCATAGTATTGAAATAACCTATGTTCCACTATTATAATGGAGGGTACATAAGGGAGTAATTGACGGTTTTTTTAATTCCTTAATGTGAGAAACGATATCAAGAAAGTTACCAACAGGTTCCCTTTCTGTTAGTACCATTTGTGATGTTTTGAGCCCAATACAAAAATTTCACTTCAAAATCCTAATAAACGGACAGCTTCTCTAATTCACTAATTGGAAAAACTTATTACTTAAAAAATTAATTTTATCAATAAATAATGTCGTCCTAAGCATGATCAACTCTTCCCATGAAGCAATTGGAAATAATTTGTGGACATTTGACTTCTGTGACTGTCTTATCCCTCTATTGTCCTGTTATAGTGTTCACTTTAGTTCCATGAAAATTAAGCAACTGATTTATTGTCAAACCTTTTGTGGTATGTTGTACCCATGTTGGGCATTCTATAATCTATATCACGTTGCTTCATGTTTTTATCATTACTAAGACCGTCTGGTAATCTGCTTGTACTTCAAGTCCATTCTTATTTTGTCCTTTTGCTACCCACAAGATTTGTATCCTTAAGTGACTCTTCATTGTGTGACTCCACACTTGCTTTTGCATTTGACTCCAAACGCTACTCTTCTGCTTGTGACTAATTTTTACTTCCGTTCATTTTTAAACTGCCAACTTCCTCTTCCACTCGTCCTTTAGTAAAAATAAAATAAAGATACGCTGTAACTTAGTTAAAATATTTTTTAGATGTCGTGGTCTTCCGAGTCACAGCAGTGAAACTTCGTGAAAGAAGGTAATTTATCACTTCTCCATTTAACTTTCAGTTCGCTAGCAACACAAGACCCTATACTCTGTAATAACAGAAAAATAGTATCGTCATAGTTGTAAACAATTAATTCTAATTCAAAGACGCACCTCACATAACAGCCAGGTGACAATGATTTTGAAATTGTCTGAACAAAATAAGCTTTATGTTAGTAGTACATTAAAGTGTATTACAAAGTTGCTTTAGAACCTAATCGCATTATGAAGTATAATATAATAATGAAGTGCTTTCAAACATGTTGACACTATGTATCTGTCAGGATATAAAGGGTTAGCAACCGACAGCTCAAACTAATTATATCAATATCTTTTTCCTTTAAAAGTAAACACAACTACCTTCCTATGTGCTTCAAAAAGCTTTAATAAAAAAAACCCATTGATTAACTCTCACATTTTATTACGTTTTTTTCTGTGTATCACGCTTACCTTGAAATTAAGTTCTTGTTTCCTAAGTAGAGCTGTTCCTATATAGATAGAAGTTAGAATCTGTAGAAACACTTAAGCATAACAAATTAGGTGGTAGAGCTTTTTAATGAATTTTTTTTAGAATAACTAATATAGTCTGGTTATATAGTATGTATTTTAGGTACTAGTTATACTAAACCCAAATAAAACATTTGCAATTTTCTTATAAGAATCTAGTTAATTAATTTTTGATTTTATATTTCTCGGTTCAGTAACATGAGAAAATTTACAACTGTGCAATATATACAATAACACATTTTTTTCGATTAATACATTTTCCATTAGTTATATGATATTTATTTTGATCTTATTGTTATGGATTGAATTGATAACAATAAATGAAAACAAAGTAAAAATGTATATAATTTATTTATAAAAATAACACATTTCATCTATTAAGTAATTGGTAATGTAGTTTATAAATGCTTGGCACTATGACCAGAGGTTCATAAATAAAAATTGCACAATATAAATTTTTACAAAAAAATTATTTTGAAATATTTTGCTCGTATCCATTAGGATTTGCCGATTGCCATTTCCATGTATCGAGACACATATCATTAATATCTCTAGTTGTCACCCAATTCAATTCCCTTTTGGCTTTTGTCGCATCTGCATAACTAGATGCAACATCTCCCTCTCTGCGTTTGCATATTTCATATTTTATTTCTACTTGTGATGCTTCAGAAAATGATTTTATCATGTCTAGGACAGAGTATCCACGTCCTGTACCTAAATTGTACACCTCACAACCGCTAAAATTAGATTCCTTTAATTTTTGTAAAGCTTTGATATGACCAACTGCTAAATCAGTAATATGAATGTAGTCACGTACACCAGTGCCGTCTGGTGTATCATAATCAGAACCAAATACATTCACCTTCTCTCTACGACCTATTGCCACCTGCAAGTATTCATATGTAATATGGTCATATGGCCTATATGCTTTACTTACTTGAGCAATATATGGCATTAAATTATTTGGAATGCCACTGGGATCTTCTCCAATTAAACCAGATTCATGAGCACCAACAGGATTAAAATATCGAAGTAGAATTACTCGCCACTCCTTTTACAATAAATAAAAATAAATAAATGTAACATCCAAGTATTAAAATATTATTGTAATTAAATAGAAATATTACCGGGTCTGATGTACAAACATCTTTTAACATTTCTTCCACAAAATATTTAGTTTTGCCATAAGGATTTGTACAACCCTGTCCAGTTGGATGTTCTTCAGTAATAGGTAAAAATTGAGGTGTACCGTATACAGTAGCAGAAGATGAAAACACTAATCGTTTGACATTATTTTCTTGCATCACCTGAAATGACATAGCATTATTAAAGTTTAAAAGTGAATATTAATTGCTGTATCATAGCAGTTAGCATCTTGTCTATTAGTTTAGAATTCAGTATTTCGATCCTTTAGAAGTCTAGACACCATACGAATTATTGGTTGTGATATTTTATCAAAAACATTTTCATAATGCAAAAGGAAAACCCATGTTATCTACAGTTATTTAAAGAAAACCATAATTAATTTGAATTGTTAAATAACACGATTTGTTCCTTTTGTGCACATTGTGTATGGAACACAAAAAAGCAACCCACCAGAAATAACTATTTTTTAATCCCACGCCAACCATCTTAACGTGTGTGCGATATATTTGAATGCCATGGATTAGAGTGATAAAAAGCGCAAATCACATTGAACGTGTTGAAAGTAACGATGACTAATGAAAAAAATGTTATCAATGCTGTGATCTAATTGTGTGATCCACAAGATGCACGCGTAATTCTTATTCCTTGTATGTTAATTTCAACAGCGGTGTTTGCGCTATAATATTTATGAACATGGAGATCTTAAACCTAAACTTTCTGCAAAATAATGAAGTCATTTTTGAGAAATTTTCCTCTGATCGTGCGAAAATAATTTTACAGCCCACTAACTTCTGATTAACCATAATTTCTTTGAATGTGAAAAAAGTAAATTTTAATTCGGATAAAATAAGTTAGAAGAAACTTATCGTAAATTAACATGAATAGATATTTATACTTATTAATAGATACATACAAAAAAGTTGGAATAAACTTTGATTGATAAATAAACGTGAATACATTCTTTTTATGAAAAATTTTGCTTTCCTTGCTTTTTTTAAAGCAAATTCTGAAATAATATCGGATACATTTATATCTTCAGAGATTGTCTTTTCTATAGTAATAAAGAGAAATTTCATAACCTTTCTTGAACCATTGTTGATCGCAAATAATTTTTTGTTACTAAGTTTCGAAAAACTCCTCTCGCCGCTAGCAACTGTCACCGGTAATGTTAAAAAGAATTTCATAGCAATTACTAAATTTAGAAACGGATAGATTAATAAATAGATATTGAATAACGTTTAATGCATTCATTTCAGGGGAAATATAGGATGCAATGTTATCAATTTAATCAATTGCATAAATCTTGGGCAATATCTTTTTCATTTTTAGAGGAATCAAACAAAGCTGGGAAGTATTTCAAAATTTAAATACTTTCAAGTATTTAAATACTATTTAAGATACTTTTTGAAAATAGTATTTATACTTAAAATTTTAAATACTTAAGAAAAGTATTTAGTATCTTGTATTTAAAAAAAAATATTTAAATACTTCTAAAATATTTAAATACTTTTAAGAATGTTTAAATACTTTTACATATTTAAATACTTTGAAACTATTAAAATACTTTTAAAGTATTTAAACGCTTTGAAGAATACTCAGATTCTCTTAGTTGTAAAAATGTTTAAATTAAATGCTTTATAATATTTAAATACTTTAATTTATAAAGTTGTATCATATTAAAAGAAATTTAGGTATTCAAAAACTATGTGATCAATATGGAATTGTTTTAATTTTACAAATTGAGTAATGAGGATAGTTGGATAGTATTAATTTTTATTATAAATGAATTCTAATTTTTTTGTATGTAAACGTAAAATATTGTGTATGCGTATGTCAACGCCAGTCGCCAGTATGTTCATTCTAACTTTTAGCCAGAAAGAATAAGATTGCATATAAAAAAGCAGACAGGTCGTGTACTATAAAATATTCAATAATACGAATACGAATATAAATTATCAAGACTGGGACAGCACACAGCGCGGATCTGTAATCTGTAATTTGCGCTACCCCTGAATTTGAAAAACAAAAAATACCAAGGTCAGGCAATCAGGTTTCACTTTATGGATAACTAATTACATTTTAAACAAAGGTGTATCCTGTAAGGGAAAACAAGAATGCATAATCACGTAACCTAATTAGTATTATTAGTAACAATTTTGCTTAGGGGTAAATACTTATTACTTCCCGCAAGAAATTAATAATTACATGGGTGATATAAGAATTTTTATTTGTAAAATATTAGTTTAGTTATTACGTTCTTTCATCACTTCTCATGATCGTGAGTTTTAATATTTTTTAGACTTAAAAAAACTGAAGTTGCTTTGTGTAACAGTGTGTTATAATCTAATGTGGATCTAGAGTTTAGAGTTTAATTGCTGCCTACAGTAAAGTAAGGTAAGTTATTTAAATTATTTTTGGTTTTTGCTAATATACACTGGTTTATCGGATGGAGAGGAAATAATTTATTACAGATTTAATGACAAAAATTAATTCTGTATAAAAAAATCTGCTTGTCGAAAAAATAAAATTACCATAAAAAATTTGTGATTAGATATACAGGGTGTTCATTAATTAAGAAAACATGATAATTCTTCAAGAGAGAAGTACCATTTTTCCATTTTGCAGATTATGTTTATTAAGAAAAGTTGTTTATAATCCAAAATAAAACGTGAATACAAATTTTAAAATCAACATTACGATTTTTTTAATTATAATAATAGAAAAAGTTGTTCTTTATTTTTTTTTAGTATTAGCTTTTTTTAATTCATTACATTTTTGTGTTATATTTGCTGGTCAATTTTTTAATAGGTATGGTAATGCTGAAATTGAAAAAAAGCACATCCTGTGTTGCTGTTAGTTATAGGTATTCAATGTGGGATTTTTACGATTTTACTTATTCATTTGAGTAATTTTTAAGTAGGTACAACATAACATTTATGCAATTAATATCAGGTCAGGATCAATTCATAGTTCATACCTACATATCTTTGACTTTAACAACATTAAATCGATGAAACTTATATTTTTGGTTTCAACATGTGTCCTTTACTCCTTTTAATTTATCACTAAATCCGTTATTTGCTTAGACACTGGGTATCAAACGATATAGAAGATAAATTAGAATACTTTAGCAGCCTGTGAGTAAATAAAGATATGAATAATAATGTAAATAATATAACAGGCCACTACGGTTATGATAATTTTTGATGATTGCTCTTAGGTTTTTCTTGTTTCAATTATTATTAATTTAAATTATACATCAACTTCAAAATACCTATTTATTTATAATTTTTTTAAGCATGATTGAAGTGGAGGAGGAAGACAAAATTCTAATGGCAGAATTCGAAACTGACTTTCCTATGGAGGATAACGTGGATCCCTTTTCTGCTACGGATGATGAAATGGACCCTGACTACGATCCACATGTAGAAGAAAACTCCAGAAATAAAATTTACGATTATTTTAAATTGCATCGGCCACATACATCTAAATGTAATACCCCTTTACATGAAAAATAACCTACTGGCATTAATTATGATACTGTCGATACTCCTTTATTTGATGGAAAGTTTTTTAAGATTTTGCAAAAAGATGACGACAATGTAGGTGTTAAAGCAGAATGTCAGGCTTGCCTACCCACTACAAAACACAGAAAAGGCAGGTTGACAAATTTTTTGAAGCATTTAAAAACAAAACATAATGCCGTTTATAAAGATTATATAAAGTACAAGGTGGTAAAGAAAAAAATGCAACCATCTAAAACAAAGCCTATAAAACCAAACGTAACATTGGAAAATATTAATAACAAACAAATGGACATCAAGACTAGCTTTACAAAGTCAAAAATTTTAGTAAAATCGAATTTTATTGAAGAATAATTAAATTTATTGTTAACACCATGTCTGCTGTATCTATCATTGAGAACCCCAGTTTTGTACAAATCTTTGAAGGGATGAATTTAAAAGTGATGTCTAGAGGCACCGCATTAAAGAGGATATCAGCTTTATGTAAAGATAGTTTGGAAAATATTAAAAAAGAACTTCTTAATGTGCAATATGTATGCACAACTGCTGACATATGGTCTTCTAAAAAAAGAACTTTTTAGGAGTCACTTGCCATTGGATCCAAGACGATTTCGAAAGAAAATCTGTCGCCTTGCCTTGCAGGGGGTTTACTGGAAGTCATTCATTCGACAGAATTGGCGAACTATTAGATGAAATTCATACGGCATTTCAGTTGAACACAACAAAGGTCGTGGGAATGGTAACTGATAACGGTTCTAACTTCATTAAGGCCTTTAAGGAGTATGGAGTTCACATATCAGAAGATGTACTAGTTAATTCCGCATTTAGTAATTCAAGTACAACAAACTTCGCGACAGACGACAGTGACAATGTGGAAACTTACAATGAAGACATACCGGACATTTTATTTGAACCCATCACTTCTGAAAATGTTATTTGCCAAATCACATTCGTTGTGTAACTCACACAATACATTTGATTGCGACTAGTGACATAATGAAATCGATTAATAATAATCAAGCGCATAGGTCCAAACACACATTAATAATGCCTAAATGTACACAGCTATGGAACAAAGCGGGTCGACCAAAAACTGCAGAAATTATAAAAGAAACTTTGGGACACTATTTAAGTTATCCAGGACTTACCAGGTGGAATTCATATTATGATTCTATCAATCAGATCTTAAAAGAAAAAGAAAATTTAACTACCTTGTTCAACATTGAATATAAAACAGCATTGCCTTCGTGAAATAGAGTACTTAACAGAATATGTAGAAATTTTAAAACCCCTTGCCCTTGCAATAGACATTTTGCAAGGAGAGAATAGTATGTTTTTCGGTATCGTTATTCCAACAATTGCCAGCATCAAAATTAAACTCCAAAAGTTGAAAACAAAAAAAAATGAAATATCTAAACACAGTTCTGGATACCTGTATAAATTCGGTTACGATAAGGTTTAAAAATTACTTAACCTTATCTAAGGGGTCGCAAGATGCCGTAATTGTCACTACAACCCACCCACAATTTCAATTACGTTGGGTACCGATGATCAAAGACGTTGAAGGAATGTATATGAATAAAAAAGTTGAAGTATCTAATTTTCAATAGAAGCTTAGAAAGAAATATAACTAATTCAAATGGTATAGGACAAGATTTTTTTTGAATTTGAGGATGATGATGGATCAACTATCAATGCTTACAATAAATACTTAGGTGGTGAAGGTGAGGTACAGTTTTTGCAGTACTTACAGGATGAAAAACCGGAAGAAGTACTAAATAGGTATCCCTGTATAAAAAGTCTCTTTGTAAAATATAATACAATGTTGCCCTCCTCGGCACCAGTAGAAGGAATGTTTTCATATGCGACATTCTCCCAGAAGACACGCGCTCTCTGATACAAATTTTGAAAATTTGGTTTTGTTAAAAGCAAACAAGGTGTAAGTGTAACTGTGTAGCGTATTATATATAGATTATAAACATTTTTATATATCGGTATATTATAGCGTTGTGCCGTCGTTTAAGCATTTTTTTGCTGTATCACTTTATTATTTATTCATATATTGTTTGTGTTATTAATATAATAAGTGTTAGAATACTCGTCTTATCAGAAGCGCCTGTGGTTATTAAAACGTATGTCCTGCATTGGTATTGGTACCTAAGATAACTATCAGGTAGACACAGCTCACAGCTCAATATAAATAAACAAAATATGAATTAATCTGACACTTAATCTATTTCCATAGGTGACTCTAATAAGACGAGTATTCTAACACTCGTTATAAATCATTTAATAAAATAATTGTTTATTAATAAAGATTGTTTTCATTCATGTTTTCTTCAAATTGATACCTACAAATTAAAACTTTCATTATTGCATATTATTTTATAATGTATAGATACGAATCAATACGAATTATATTAATTGTGTTATAGATTGTAATTTGTGAATCTCAATTTCGTACAATTTTAAACGTTTGTATCATGTGTATGACGTCATTATGTATTTACATTGTTTATATTATTAATATTAATACACAAATATTTTATTATAATAAACTTTTGTGAATTACCTATACTGCTATACTATATACTATACGTTATTAAAATTGGGGGCAAATTAAAAATCTCAAAAATCTGTAACTACGTGAAACCGTTGGTAAAACCCATTATTTTTTTACAATAAAACTTCTTTATTGGGTATTTACTATTTAGCACATTTTTAATCATTTAGGGTACTAAAAATAAAAGTTTAAAGGATTTCATCCAAGGCCAAGAACAATGTATAAAAAATATTTCAATAGTGGTATTTAATACTTTTGATATTTTAATACTTGTCATATACTTTTAGTATTTAATTACTTTAACTCAAGTATTTAAATATTTTTAGTACTTAAATATTTTGAGAAAGTATTTATTAAGTATTTAAATACTTTTGGTATCGTTTATTTAAATACTTTTCCCTCAAAATACTATTTTATATTTAAATACTTTTTTGATAGTAAAAGTATTTTGTATTTAATATTTCAATACTTTTTAAAAGTATCTTTCCCAGCTCTGAAATCAAATAATCTGTTCTCTAAAGATTTACATTTTAAAGACCTATTTACTTTATCTATTTTAAGGAAATTATTTAAGTCGTTCAGAAAATCAAAAACTGTGTGATGATTTTTATTTGATTGAACCTTTGTTCAAGTATCTAATATCACAAAATAAAAATTAATTTTAAATAAGTCCTGTGGATTTTTTGGAGTCTCATCTGTGCTCTCATAATCAAATGATCATTTTTTCCTTCGAGATTTAATAGTATTAAGTGGTGGAAGTGGAGGGTTGCAATCGATTTTCTTTGCAATATATTTTGTCTCTTCTAAAATATTATTAAATCCTTTATCTGATCTAATATCATATAAATATGCCTTAGTTTATTGCAGTAATAACAATATTTGATAAAGCAGTACTTGTTTCCTGCATTGTTTTGCTTACGAAGTTGATTTTTACTAAAACGTTATACCATATTACTTTGGAAGACATGAACTTAAAAGATTTAATTTTTAACAGTAAAGAATTTGCCACATTTCTTGTATCTGAATCTCTTATATTATCGGAATAGAGCGTATATAAAGCATCATATATTTTATCTAAATTGTGCTTAAGAACTTTTAGTGCATCGATTCTGCTTTACCACCTAATATCTGAAAGGGGTTTTAATGTTAAAGTAGGGATTTCATGTTTTAACACCTGCCAACATTTAGTCAATGCAGAAAAGAAAACGTATAGCTCTTGTACCGCGTGCCTCGATTTCGTTGTTCCAGTTGATTTTTAAAGATATCGTTATTATCAAGGATAGAAGTTTGCAGTTTTTACATTCATTTACTACTTTGTTGACCTAGATTTCATGGCAAACTCAAGTATTTACTATCTTTTTTGTCTTCGACTTATAGCCAAACGTTGATATTTCTACACTTTTTTCAAGGTCTTATTTATACCTCGCTTAATACTATTATACTATATATTACGTCAACTGTACTTATATTTTGCAAAGTGCCGAATTCAGTGGCGTGCTTAGAACTTTTCTAGAACGTGTGGTTTTTGCATTTTTTTAATATGGGAATCATAGTTGGTTTGGCAACCATCGGCTGCAGTTCTTTCTTAGCTTTTCAAAATTATCAATGTAGACATTCCTGAAAAACATCTTCCACATATTTTTTTCAATAAGACGGTGCCCCAGCCCATAATGTTTTGGCAGTGAGGAATTACTTAGAAAACCGTTTCCCAAATCGTTGGATATCAACATTCGGTTTGGTGTTATGGCAGCCACGATCTCCAGATGTCAATACTGGATTTCTTTCTATATGGGGTTTTCTGAAAAACCATCATAAGACCGAACCGAACGCTGCAATCCAACGATTGTGAAATGATTTTCTAAGTAATTCCTCACTGCCAAAACATTATGGGCTGGGGCACCGTCTTGAAAACAATATATTTGTAAGATGTTTATATTATTACTCAAAAACCTTGAAAAGTGTAGAAATATCAACGTTTGGCTGTAAGTCGAAAACAAAAGAAGATACTAAATTTTCGATTTTGGCATGAAAACTGCAAACTTCTATCTTTGATAATAACAAACATATCTTTAAAAACAACTAAAACAACGATACAATTGTATAAAAACTTGTTATTTCAGACGCTTTAGCAGTATCATTAACGACTGAATTTAATCTGTAGGCTGCTCAAGGCACATAGAAAGCTCTAGGATATAAATCAAGAAACAAACAAATGCGAATCCTCAAAAAATCTATTACAACATTAGTTTTACCCTGTCCTATTATATCAGATATTGGAATGAATCCTAAAAAATGCTCCCTAATTTCAATTTGCTTTGATTCATTACTTAACACAACAAATCTCACCACAACGGTAAGTTGGTCCTGGTTATATAGGGTGTGGAGTCTAAAATAATGGAATAATCAGCAGGTTTATTATTTCGTGTCTTGTCATCTATCCCAAAAGGGACATAACTTCATTTTGAATATTAACACCCAAACAGTTAGGCATAATTGTTGAATTTCTGTTAATTCCATTTTGTTGCTCGTGCAACTTGTTATTTTTACCTCTAAAACTTAAATTTTGGCCGGCCAATAATTTAACAGTATAAATTATAATTTTTAACGCGGATCTACCTTTTTCTTGATTTATCAATTTCTCATTTAGCGAATCAGTAGTGGTTTGACATTGAATCGTTTTATTTAAATCAACCCGAGATTTTGTGTTTCCAAATATGATTCTTGATTTTTCGTGACGCTCTATAGCTTGGGATAAATGTCTCCAATCGTTATACCTTTCAACAAAGGCACGAGGAAAGGTTTTAAACATTTTGCAGGGAAAACAAAATACGCAATATTTTAATTCAGAACAAACTAACCAAACTCTTGGAATTATTTCCCCGTTACCTAATATTTTCTTTATAATATGCCGATGAGAAACCTCTGCAATCTTTATCCAATGGAAAGTTTACATCTATTTCTGTAAGCGGTTATGCCTAATTGCACTAAACATAATATAACTTTGCCGGATAGTAGAGACTGGTCTTCTGACTTTTTCTTGACCACAGACTCAACTGTTTCAGAATTTGTCTCTTTGGTTAAATCCAACCGTGCATTTGCAGTCACTAAGGAACAATATTCTGATGAAGCCGAAAAACTAACGACGCGAATTTGCTGACATCAAAGTTTTCCACTGGGCGCATCCTGTTTTTGACACATTTTGTAAGAGTGACATGCATAACATAATTCCGGAGCAAGCTTTGCCAACCTAAAAATTTTCGTAAAATGCTCCGTGAATGAATGTCTATAATGAGATCGGAGACCGTAGGCGCGCGCACGGGAGGCATGCCCCCCCCCCCGCCCAATGCGTGAGCAACTTTTTCACCAATACACTTATTTTACTTCTTTACATTTTCTCAATATTATATGTTGATAAAGAAAGATAAAATTGCAATTTTAACTCTAAAGTTACGATAAAAGAGATTTTAAGAACTGGCCATTAAGTATTGGTTGGGTTCTCTGTCCTTGTACCTTGTGCATGCGATCCGACAAAAGAATGTGAACGTTCCTTATTCTGCCCCCCCTAAAAGTCTATGCACGCCTACGTCGGAGATGAGGACGTCGCGTTTCTCAATATGTCTATTAAAGAATCAAAATGGAAGCAAATTACAAAAAGTATTTTTAACTGCAAGAAATTTAAGAACAATGCATGCTCCAAGCATCTTACAGAATGTTATTTAGAATTGTAAAGGGATTTTCAAAAATTATTAATTGCCATTTTTTAATTTGTAAATTGCGTTACTTTAAAATAATACGTTAAATTTCAGTGATGGCACTATTTTCCTAGCTAAAATATTACATATTAACGTTTTTCTAAATTTCACAGCGTAATTTCAAGTAATATGACCTGTGTAAACAACAAGTAAATTACAAACTAGCTTATTTATATTTAACTGAACATTTAAGTTTCTATGTTGGGGAAATATAAAGTACGATATTTAACATACAGTACACAAACTAATGCCATCGGTTATACTAAACGAAAATTTTAAACGCTTAGGGAGTTTTTTACGCAAAAGTTAATTTCGGAAACAAAAGGAAATGTATTACAATTACTACAATACACAAACGTCATTAACTTTTTATTATCAGGTAAATAAAATGTTTCAATTAAAAAAATCATTAAAGAGTTTGAAATCAATAATAGTTATTTATGTATTACGGGCATAATGAGGAGATTATGGTGCGAGGAAATGATTAAAGCCTAACGAAGGTGGGCTTTTCACTTCCCGAGAGCCATAATCGACTGTTACGCCCTTGGCACATACAACCTTTTATTCTATTTTAATACCTAAAACTTTCAATAAAATATTTAGTACTTACTAGCAGTACCAGGCGCGCTTTGCTGTGCTCAAATATAAAACACATTCTCCCCTTCGCTTTCATGGTGATCGGATGAATTAGGCATTTGCAAGTACGTCACACCGACGGCACAAGCTCCGCCTCTAACAGCTGATCGTGGACAACTTGTGTTAGCGTTTCATAGGAACCTACGTGTTTTGTTGTCATTTTTGAGTGTTTTCTCGACAAAAAATCGTGGTAATTGACTTATTGTAGTGTTGGTATATAATGTTAATATATTTCATAGTTAATTAGTGAACAGTATTGGTGTATATTATAGTTGGGTTAGATTTTATGAACACGTATTCGTGCCTTTACGACATTGCAATAGAAATTTGTAAGTATTTTGTTACTTGTTTTAATAAAGGAAAGCCCATGTGAAGTTTGGTAAATTCCAGAACAAATGGCTTTAAGTGATTCCACCATCTGCTTGTGAAATATAACATATCGCGTCTGCTGGAGTTATCCCTATGAGAACTTTGATAGGGTTATGAAGTTTATAGGTAGACCAAGTTGTGCACTTTATTTCCAATGTTTAATTTCAAAGCTATCTATAATTATGGCAATTCTATTGCCAAACGCCTGTTTAAAACAAGGTGGCATTGCTTTTATTAATTTGTCTCTTTAAGGCAATAGAATAAATTTATATAGTCAAAAGTACATTACATTTAGTGTCCAATAGAAAACTAGAAATAGTTGGGATATTAATATGAAATGTATAAGAAAACAAAGTAAAATCTAAATTTAACCAGAGTTTTATTAACACTATCAAAAAATGATTGAACTTATTTGTAATAACTGCTTGTGGTGTAATTTTGTAAATATTATATTGAAAGGGAAGGAGGGGAGGGCTCGTATTTCATTCCCTCCCCAAGGGGAGGGCGGGTTGCTCGAGCTTTCCGAGCTCCTTCAGCCACAATCATGGATTCCAGCAGACATACATACATTACGTATATATACATGGTGAGACTAAGGATAGGTGTGGTCAGGATAGGATCGTAAGGAACGGAGTTAGTGTTCTGAGGGGGAAAATACTACCACAGCATTCGCCTAAGTAGTCAAACCCCGTGAAAAAACCTCATACAAGGTAGACGGTAACTGGAATCTAACCCATTACCTCCCGAATGCTGAGCAGGTCACCACTACGCTACCAGCTCGGTTTATATTGAAAGCCTTATAGGTTGGTGTTCCAGTGTAGTAACGGATCTATAACATACACATTTTAACATATAGCCAAAAGAGCCCTATCAAGAATGTAATTCTTTAATTTGACGAGTTTGATAATAACTTTTCAATATTATGTAGGATAATTGTTCACTTGATTCACGTATTTCTGGTGAATTGTATCAATACAATCCTCATCTACAAGTATTAGCACAGAATCATTGTCACCCCCTACGATTTTGGATGAAATTGTCACATCCCATAAGAACGTGTGTTCAAGTTGTCCAACATCAGGCAAGGTTACGCGTTGTGACGTCACTTGAAAATGCCTAATTGGTATATATGAGGGGCCCAATATTTAAAAATGTTTAATGCCAGAAACCTTCGCGAGAGTCCAAAGTTTTATGGCTATTGGATTAATGGTGTATTATGCATATGAGGCCTCCCTGGGGGTGCTGATATTTAAAATTGTTGTATGCCAGCAACCTTGGCGCAAGTGTACTTAACGATTTCCCAAATTGGGGGCCAGTATTTACATTTTTTATGCCTATATCCATCGCGCCAGTGCAAGTAATAGTTTGTCAAAGTTTTATCGTAATTGGATGAATGGTACGGCAGCGCATAAAATACGAACAAACAAAAATTAATTTTTATATAAGATTTCCGGCAAGTTTTGTAATTCAACTTTTTTCCAACTAGAAGACTGTTGGACCCATACTGTCATGATAATCGGCCGACTTTGATTTTGCAGCGAATATTAAACTTGTATCCTCAACGAAACCATTTGAATTATCGGTATTTAGTATGACATATCTTCTCCCAGTGGAAGAACATTGTGTATTTGTCACAGACTTTGGAGTATGATCGTGCCACGACTGTTCCTTCATTGAATATCCAAGTTTCATCTAGAAACAGGATGGGACGAAGTGATTCTTTTTGCATATTTTGAACATATTGTTTTAAAACTTGTGCAAATACCACATCTCTCTTTTCGCAAAGCACTCTGCGGTTGCAGGCCTTTTTATATTTAAAACCGATGCCATGTAAAATATTTCTTATAGTTGTACATGATGCTTCTAATAACCCTTTATTATGTAATATATTTTTACCTACTTGCATTGTAACATGTTCCTTTCTGGCATACATGTCATATACAATATCTCTTATTGTTATGTTTTAATCCTTCTAATTGTTTTATCACAAACTTTTAAAGCACTGGATGTTCTTTGGAACACTGCCTCAACATTGCCCAAAATGCCAAAGTTATCTGTTTGTCGGCACATGTATTTGTAAATATTAAAGATTAACTCCTGAAAACGTTCGTTTAAAAACTTTACGGACATTTTAAATTTTATTCAAGCACAAAAATGACCTTACTGAATTATAACTTATACACAACTAAAGAAAATTTGTTTTCCTCGTTTAATTTATACCATTCCTAATTACTAATTGCGATGAATTTAAAGAAAGAGAAAGTGCTAATGCAAATCGTATACCTATACATCACAAAAATTTTAATTGGCCTACAAATTTAATTGGTTTTTAATTGTTTGGTATTTTTACGAACTTAAAAGTTTATATCGTCATAATGAAAGTATGCATGCACATTTTAAATTTAAATTTCAGTTTTTAAATTTTGCGAAGTAAAGGTGAAATTTAAAACGCTTTACGAAAGAAAAAAAAACCTTTGAATCTCAATTTTCTTAACTGGAATTCTTTTTTTTTGTGTACAATTATAGTTAAAAGTTACAAAAATAAGGAATAAACCATAAGCAATTAGATAGTAAAATGATTTATATAAATTTTATATTAATATTTGATGTAGGTATTCGGGCTCATCAGAAATTGTTTTTCAATTGTTTGGAATTTTTAGGAATTTAATTGTTTATATCATCTCAATGCATTTATTTATGCATATTTTAAATAAATGAGAACTATTCAATTTAATTTAGTTAAGTTTGTATCATTTTAAAAACAATATAAGCAAAAAAAAAAAAAATTGAAGTACCGCTGTGTAAATGATATTTGCCATTTATGTAAAGATACGCTTGCATCTTCTTCTCACGCATGTACATAAATTGAAATGTTTTAACGTACAGTGTAGGTTTTAGTTCACCACCCGCAGGGTTATACACAACAAATTTCGGTGCCACTACAGCGTGCGGTCTACAGCATAGATTCTACTATATTGTGCGGTCTACAGCATAGATTCTACTATAGTGTGCGGTCTATGGTAATACAATTGTAACAGAAAAACAATGGACCTGTATTTTTATTTTGTTTATTATTTATACAAACATGGAAGCGAAACTTTTGTCTAATAACCTCCACCTATCTATATACAGTTCTAATATCATTTAAAAATTCGTCAAACAAATCACCAGTTATTCGCCACAACTTCTAACATTAGTGATCCAAATGAGATTGCAGAAGTTGATTTGGAATACCTCTCATTTTCCTCAAAATGTTAATCTTTGCATACAGCCATGACCGCTCAATAGATTGAGTATTAGCTCTAGATATAATTTTGTTGATGGTTCACTGTGAGGTGACGATAACCAAGAGTATTTAACGATCTGTATGCAGGCCATTCATCAGAATGGATCACTGATCCCACTTCGCATTCTCGCTGAATGATGGGTATCAGCGTCACGTCGTTGAACATAAAAATATCCGCAGTCACCACCTTGCTTCAGCCCAAATACCCAAGGTGCATCATTTCGACGCCCGTGGTTGCGATTATTTCCTACCTGTGCATCGCTATCTTCGGATAGAGGACTCTCATCTCCAATCAACATTCTTCCGCTGTCCAGGAAACCTTGCTTTATCTACCTGAATTGGATTATCATCATCGGCAGTCATTTGTCCTCTCGTCCGAATTACGGATCCGCAAACCTCTCGGCATCGTGTTAAACGATTTCCCAGTTAGAGTTACCGTACGGTGCATTGGGATTTCCGTCACAAAAAAGAATACCAGTTCCAAAATTTCGCACAGAGTCAAATTACAATGTATTTTCTGGTTAATATCCGTGTAATGAAAAAATACATTTCCTTGGGGTACAGAACGGGAGGTTTGGCAGCCTCTGCGAGGTCATCGCAATATCGGTCTGTATTCTCCATTTCTATTGCGCCTTCTTTTGTTATGCATTTCACTACCGCATCTACGACATGATTCTGCATCTTCCACTGCATCCAGAAGGTTTCTTCCCCGTAAATAAGCCACTGCCAATTATTCATTTAAAATAACGTTGTTGTAAAAGTCTTTTAGCAACATCATCAATACTCGAAACAAAGTACTAGTCATCGAGGTTGAAAAACTTCGGTTAAATAGGACGATAATTACCCTCATATCCAATAGGGATAGGTTACTTGCATTTGGGTGATTAGATAGAAATATTATTATAACTTTACAAACCAAATCAGAAGGAGAAAATTCATGTAACAGGTAATTTAAAACTTTCAAGGGCGTCAATGCCATTTTGATCCTATAAACAATTTTAGGGTTTGTAATGTACAGATATTTAAATTGTAACAATATTTGCAAATCTGGTGAAGACCGCACGATGTAGTAATGCTACATAGTGGTAGACCGCACGCTATAATGGCACCCAAATTTCTTTCCGTCTTCGTCACATGTGTTAAAACGATAAAGTTGCATGTTCGACCGTGATGCTTGAATAAAAGCTCTAATCCGATATCGGAATTCTCTCATAACTTCAATTTACTTTAATAATGTATGATTTTCCTTAATGTTAATAAATGTTCGATACCGAAGCTTGTTTCAACAATTTGTGCAATCGTTGCTTAGCAGTTTTTGATTACTCTGTGCCATAAAGACCAATTTATGCCCGCATTTGAGTGCGTACAAACAAGATTATAATTCTAAAATAGAATAAATATGTATTAATCACAGGGTTATAAATTATTAAGTAATGCTTGTATAATAAAACAACTATGGCAAAAGAGAGAAAATTTGTTTTTATTTATACAGGGTGCTGCGTCTTAGCTCCCGTCTTCTACTACATCTAAATGATTTGTATTAGAAAAAAATATTAAAATGGAGCTTGATAGATAGCACGTTTTAAAAATATTTTTACAAATACAGGGTGGCTCAGTAACGAACTTAATTATCATTTGTAGTAGGATATTATATGTATATGGTCTCTTTTATTTTTACACAGATGGCTACAAGAAATATCGGAAGTCGTATACAGTATTGTTTTAACGAGCATTTGAATGAAACAATGTATCTTCATTTTTTGCAAAATCTATGTGCAGATTCGCCAATAACTGTGAAGAATGAAATGTGGCTTCAACACGATGGAGCTCCCGCCCATTATTCCGTTCACGTCAGGGACCTTCTTAATTTATTCTTTCCAAATCGTTGGATTGGCAGAGGAAGGCCGTATAACTGGTCACTCCGATCCCCGATTTAACTAAACTGGATTTCTTTTGTGGGCATACATTAAGGAAATCGTTTACCAAGAGCATCCAACTATACAAGAAAATATGCAACAAAGAATAAGGAACGCGTGTGAGAGTATTACGCCCGACATGTTAAGAAGAGTAGCAAGGTCTTCTTAAAACCGCCTTCAGCTGTGTCTCCAACAAAACGGAAGACATATCGAACAGATTTTACTTGATATCAAAAACTTTATTTATACGTACGTAGACGATGTCACAATAATTTTGAAATAAAACTATTCATGAGTTTGTATGTCTAATAACAGCTTTTGATGAACATCTCTGAAATTTTGAAACGTATCAGTATAATTACAAATATAACAGATATTGCGTACCTACTTTATTCCGCACCCAATAGGAATAAAATATACAGGCGTTCCCTTTAAAAGATATAACTTTTACGCCTAGTTTTGATTAATAATGGATAGATTCGGGTAAAGACGAATTTAACTAAAAAACGAGTGGGTTTGGGCGTAGGGAATGCTTAATAAAATCGATAGAGTAACAAATAACTTATCCCATGCCGATGAAAAATATAGGGTGCTCCATTTGAAAGAATCGAGAAAATCTATGATTTTCGTTTTGAACTATACTGTATACGACTTCCGATATTTCGTGTAGCCATCTGTATAAAAATAAAATAGACCATATACACAAAATATGCCACTACAAATATAATAATTAATTTCGTTTGTTCTTGAAAGGTACAGTGATCAACACATGTCCATTCAGACAAAGAAATTCTCATCTGTTTGAAAGCACTCGTTATAAGATGCTGAAATGTTGTTGAGATAATGTACGAAGCGAGGAGAATTCAAATCTGGAATAATATACAGGGTGTTCAATTAAAAAATATATGTTTGTGTTGTCATGGCCTTATGGGCCACCCTATATTTGTAAACATATTTTTAAAATGTGCTGTTAGCAAGCATTTTATTGCTATGTTTTAATATTTTTTGTAATATAAATCATTTAGATTTAGACGAGAGCTAAGATGCAGGACCCTGTATAACATAAGAAACGCTTATGAGCACTAAAAATATTTAGTTTTCAATAATCTGATTAAATAAGATACAATCTATAGATATCAATTAAATTAGAAGTTGGAAACAAACATTTCTTTGTCGAGTTGTAAGAAGTTTGTACTATAATCAAAGACAGAGTCCGTGGTCTTAGGTTAATATTTATTTACACATGACTTTTTTACTCTAATTCAACTGTATGTGCAAATATTTCTAGAATTTTTTTTTCTTCAAAAACTTAATACACTATATCATATGGTGTAGTGTTTAACCAAGTACCTAGTAGTTGAATACCCAAAAATATAAAACCCAAACACATTATGTTGGTACTGCTGTGTATATTAAAAGTGTTATGGGGATATTACCGTTAACACCGACATGATGCCTTGTTGCTTGATTGTGGCACCATTACGAATATGCAGCGTGCTGACACACGATCTTGATTCCATTGTTGACTATTTATGAAATTTGCTGTAGTCCCTCCACCATTGAGATTGAGGATCAGGAGTACTTTTTTAGACCTATTCCAATTGTTTAAATTTTCAGAATAGGAAAATTTTGCGATAATTTAGATTTTCGAAATATTTTGTTTTTCAGGTTATGATGTTAAAGTATTGAATTTTCTCTTGTATCCTTTACTTAACGTATCATACGCTTGCCGCAGTAATTTATTAGTACTATACTCATCACAAACAAAATATTAGGTGTACAAATAATTTTCCGCCGTTTAAAAAGAAAATGGACATTATTGTGAAAGAGCGGAACCTACTGTTTTATTCGAAGTATTGTTCATCGCTTGACACTGCTTTTTCCCACTTTTATGGTATCTTACGGATACCGCGTCGGAAGAATGCTTTATCTTTTGAGTACCTTTATCTGATGTGAAGTTTTGCTCAGACAGGTCATGTGCCATCGATCGAAACAAGTGGAAATCAGAAGGAGCAATGTCTGGTGAATACGACGCGTGTGGTAAAACTTCCCAATTAACTGTTTCCAAATAGGTTTTAACCGGCGGTGGGCAAGCATTATCATGCATAGTATAATTTGACGTTCCTGGAGTAGTATTCGGCACGCTATTGCTTGATTACTCGACTCAAACTCAATCTCATCAATTATGTTCAGTAGAGTAACTCATACACGACATCAAGCTGATCTCACAAAGTACACAAGAGTTTTGTTCATGAATATTTGGCTTAGATGTAATGTTGAAGCATGGCTAGGTTGTCCCCATGGTTTCTTCCTTTTTGGATTATCATGTGGATTCATTGTTCATCACCAGTTATACGGTACAGAAAACCTTTTCGTGTATGCATGGAAAGAAGCATTTCACATGTCAAAAATCGACGTTCAACGTTTCTCGGCGTGAGTTCATATGCAACCCAATATCCTTGTTTTTAAATCATTCCCAGTGATTTCAACCGATGCACACTGGGGTTGCTCCTTATTGGCTAATGGAAAAAAGTCTTTTTGCGAACGACGATTTAACGATAATCCTATTATGCACAAACAAAGGTGATGTTACATTTCTTTCAATGACGTCATAGGTTTCCCTATTGTTTGCTTGCTGACAAAGCTGAACCAGTCTAAACTTGTTCGTTGTTACAACTGCACGCTTAGACTACAAATTGTTAGCTTTAAAAGTGCTATTTTGTGAGAGAGTTATTTCAAAACTATAGATATTTAGTGTTGAGCTACGTTTTATAATGGATACAGGTATGTTCTTTTGAATTTTATGTGCTTACACGGTTTAAGTTCGAATCACTTAGGAAAATATATTTAAAAGCACGTGTCCAATATCCTCGAAAAATATATTAGGCAAAATTTTAATTGAGTTAAAAGTTAGAGTTAAGTCGAGTTGTTAATATTTATATTTTAATAATAAATGATGTTTGTAGTTTTATATTTTTATTTCAATTCTTGCACTTATTTGCACTTTTAAAAAAAAAACTTATTTGAATCGAGGAATGCGTTATCAGTAGAAAAATCCAAATTTCTATGATCTATTTGTTTAACTTAACTTTGTTACAGAATCAACTTCAAATATGTTCCTTGTGTCAAGAATCCAATTGCTCGACTTCATTTTCCGGAGCATAAAAACACCAAAATTTAAAATCCATTCTTGTGGATTACATTGCTCAAAGGACAAGCTGGCCAACAGAGAAGCGAGTCACTATTGATACTAAGATAAAGAGTTTTTTACACCAATTTAAGATGAAATGGGCAGCAGAGTACAGAATAAAGTCAAGGTTTTTGGAAAAAAATCAATCATGGTTGAGTGGCATGATATCTTTTGAAAACATGCCACGATCTCGCAAAAATTGGACGGCCAGCTAAACTTTTGGGTGAACGATCTAAAAGGCAGAAAACGTCTTCGCTGAGGGAAAAATATTCTCCAAAAGAGTTGACTTATGCCGCGCAAATGAGTCTACGATCCCAGTATGAGATCATCCGGTCAAAGGACAAAACGTTGTTTCCGTCCTATAAGGCAATTCAAAAAGAGAAACAAAAATGCTACCCAAAGAATGAGAGTATCGAGTGACGGATACATCTGCAGAAATCAGTCTTCAGGGCCTCATGGACCATACTGCACAACGCATTACTTCTGCAGAAAGAAGTTTTAACTTTGCCGTAGAGAAGAAAAAATCTGCTCCTGATAAGTAAATGGGGCTTTGATGGATCGACTCAGAAAGAATACAAACAAAAATTTGAAACAGCTAATGCTTCTGACTCTAATATGTTTATGAGTTCCACTGTTCCGCTGAGATTAATTACTGCAGACAAAACCACTGTTTTGTGGCAAAATGATCGCCCATCTTCTACGAGATACTGCAGGCCTATAAGGTTTCAGTTTAAACACGAAACGGCTGAGCTATCAAAAATTGAGAAGTCCCATATAGACTCTCAGATTGAAAATTTGCGACCATATTCATGCGAAGAGCTCAACATGATCATAAAGCATACAATGATCTTCACAATGGTGGACGTCAAGGTCTGTAACGCAGTAACAGACACTACATCTGCTCAGCGCTTATATATGTGGACTTACGATAAAGATTTCAATATTGAAAAGTTCTGAGTCAAGAAGTTATTGATCCAACCAGGTTGGAATTCGGTCTTTCCGTTACACGCTTGGATTCGCTGCTTTGAGTGCCTCCTGCACATTGTTTATAAGCTGCCAATCAAAAATTGGCAAGCAAGAGGGAAAGAAAATAAGAAATTGTTGTTGAACGAAAAAGCTCATTCAGGCTCGATTTTTGAAGAAATGGCTTTGGTGGACCAGCCAAAACTAATTTTGGCAGTAATGATGGAACACACGAAGATTTTTTCAAAATCCTGAACTCAGACATATAACTGGATTAGATGTTGGATTGATTAAAAGATTCAAAGTAATCATGCAAACTTTGGCAAGTGGACACGAAATCGACATAAACAAATTTCAGACATATGCAATGGAAACGGGTCAACTCTATATTGACCTGTATAAATGGTACCCGATGACTACATCTGTCCACAAAATTTTGCTTCATGGCCCACTCATAATATCCGCTGCAATATTGCCTATTGGACAATTGAGCGAGGAGGCACAGGAAGCTCGCAACAAGGAGTTTCGCCGATACCGCGAGTTGTACGCTAGAAAAATGACGAGAAAACAGACGAACCAAGACATTCTAAATTTATTGCTTATATCATCCGACCCGGTAATATCAAGTTATCACAAGTATTATAGTGCCAAATTAGAAAACTTTGACGCAGAAGCTCTTCAACTACTATTGCCACCAAAAACCATTGAAAGTGATGATGATAATGATGATGTTTGACAAATGGTTGAATATAAATATATTTTTCAAAATACACGTAAATAATACGTAATGATTGCAAATGTAATTCTTACATTTTCTATTTTTCTTTAGTTTTTTGTTATTAACGTTAAAAGTTTGTACATTTTATTTTTTGAGTCTTATTTTTTTGGTTCCTTTTAAATAAAATATTTTGTTAATAGTTTTTTTATTCATTTTTTTATTCGTACAAACAATAAAACCAAAAAAATAATTTATTCCGAGATTAAGAGTCAGCTGCCCCAGTGTGCGATGTAGAATTTTTGTTGAATCACTCCTAACGTAATTGCAGTTTGCTCTTGCGTTTGACACGAATCTTGATCAAATACTGCTTCGAATTCTGCCTCCTCGTACACCTTCGGCCTTCCGCTACGTTCTCTGCCTTGGATATCAAATTCACCGTTCTTAAACTTTTGATACCACTCACGACATCTACTCTCACTTAAGGCAGTCTCACAATATGCTTCTGCAAGCAACTGATGCGCTTCAGTTGCAGATTTATTCAAATTGAAGAAGTAAATCAAATGATGCTTATTCCGATCAAAACTCGACATTATCGCACACAAAAGAATATAATATACCAATAAAAAATCACTAATATTCATGTTTATGTTGTTGATAGATGTCCGACCTTGCGATAATTACGTTTTACATTTTAATTATAACATACTGTGACGCCAATTTTTGTCAAACGGCGGAAACTTATTTGTTCACCTATGTGCAATGTTAACCAAAGTATGTGTATTATGAGCCTCACATTAAGGAAAATTGCTCCTAGTTCTATTAAAAGAAATCTTTCATACCTATTTGTTCGTTGTGTAAGAATTTTTTAAAGACAATTCCAGCAATTAAGAAATATACCATAAATGGTATCTACCTTTAATGTTGCTTGTGTCACCCAATTGCTTCAGATGGATTTATCGTTAGACTAATTTATCCATCTAATGGCAAAATAAAAATTGTTATAACGTTGACGTTAGTTCGCCAATCGAATGAAATTAGTAGCCTACGTTTCGTGACGTGAAGAAGTAAACGTTAACTCTTGCTCCTACAGCAATCACATTATTTTCTATAGTTACGAACGTAATTAAATTATTGAAAATATAATGCAATAAATATTATGATTATTTAGAAAATTGTTTTATTTAATTAACAAATATAAGAATTAAAACTATAATTTATACACTCTTAATATACTCGTACTTTCATTTTAATATATAATTTTGACGTTAAAGTTATTATTAAAATATTTATCATTTGAGTAATTCAATCGTGTATTTTATTTATTTATCTTTTATATAAATTTAAACGTTTCGATAACAATCACAGTTACTGCCCCCAGTAAATGGTAATATCTGTTAGATTTGACTACATCTTTAATTGGTATGTCAAGTTTTTATTTGTGAATACCTTTATCAATTTCAAATTAATGTTTTCCCAACTTTACACATTGTAGGTAGTGCACCGCGGAAATTTTATTATTATAATAAACATGTTCAAATCGCAATTGTTACCGCGATACAAGTGTTAATGGTGTTTGATACATTTTATTATATATTAAGTCGTAATTTGATAACGTTTTCTGGCCATTTTATTTTCTGTATTTTACGTAATTGATATTTGAGTAACGGTTGAAAGGATAGAAACAGATGTTCGCTCGAACTGCTTTTATTGAGGTAGTGTAACGAATCTTTGCAAGTCGCTGTATGCACATTCTTGTGGTAAAAACTTCACAAATGTAATAATAAATTGTGATGGTACAAACCGCGATCAAAAGATATCTTTGTGGGTACGTTGAAACTTGAAACCTAAATGTAGCGATTGTTACGGACGAATACATATTTTTAAAGTTAAGATGTCGTGGAATAATTAATTAATCTGAAACTGTTCTAACGTAAATTAATGTTTCTTGATTTTCATTATTACTTTTGAAGGACGGGGGTTTATTTTCGGGAGTAGACATGGTTAGTTCGAAACCAGAGGGGAAGGCAGTTGCTGTTAAAATTTTGATCGAGCCGGATTGCTTTTATGGTTTATTAATTAGAACCCCTCGTTGTAAACCGTTCGGTCTATAAATATTTTGTCGTGTACCTTTTAGTAAAACTAAAACGCTAATTCGTTCTTTTCTTTTTATGTATCTTTTAATGTTTTTCCAAAAATTAATCGCCGCGGCGCCGAGTTTTAAACCGCGTATTTTAACTCGTCGTGTTGGTGGTAAAGTGTTTAACTGCAGGGAATATACTGAAGTGTAAGTAGCTATTTTTTATATAAATGAAAGCTCGCAGCAATTAATTTCACAGGCCTACGTAACGTATGAAAAATCAAACATCGCCTTGCAAAGGTATCTTATTCGCACGCATGCTCCGCAAGCTGAAATACGCTAAAGTAGAAGACAGCACAAGGCCCCCTAACTCTTATATTGGGTGAATTAGCATTGTTCTTTGTTGTTTATATTTATATTTGTGTAGAGGTGGGCCTAGCGAACGGGTACAGGATAATTCTTGGTTACTAATTGTAATAGGCAATTGCCCAGTGATTACATACTCCCGGGTCCAGATGACCACTAAACACCTCGAATTTAATTTTTATTGTTGTATAGATGAATCTGTAACCTGAGAAAGGGGCGCTGTATTTTTCTAACGCACTCAAACTTATATATCGGTCACGATGTTATGATCTATTTATAACTTACCCTTGTAAGGCGTTGTTTTAATGAGTTTCTAGTGTCAGTTTGTTTAAGTAGAATTGTTTGTCTGCGAACTAATTTCTCTTTATATGTAATTTATTGTAATTTTACGTATGCATTTTGTGCTTTAATAGTCACTAAACAATTGTGTACGTGTAAAATCCTTGTCTGTTTTCTTTTGCCCTTGCCTTTACCTTACTAACACCTGTGCAATTTTACTGTTGTTGTATTTTATATGTACCGTAATTTGCCTTATTATTTTATGTGCTTATTTACTTAATGACCGGCATGATTGGTTATAAAGGGCCACGTGTTTGGTATTGCGATTTTTATTCTGATTATTTATGACACAGCTGTGTGTAACGACATGGTTTTTTTATTGTTTATGTGTAACTAAACTGCTTTTTATTTATTTTTCTGTTAATGATATAATTTTGTACGCATTTTAACCTGATTTAAAGGCGTTTTGTTATATATTTAATCCTTTCATTGTTTTTTTTTTTGGGTTATTTGATTTATTAATGTACTTGTGCAATTATTATTTATAAATAAAGTGGGTTTTATTGGTGGTTCTTTCCCACAATAGCATATTAACGGGCTGAACCACCATTGCGTAAAGCTCGTTAATTTTAATTTGAGTAGTTTCATTGTTTACCTGCCCCATATGATGCAACACTTAACCTCATCCAGCCTATCTTAGTCAAATAGAACTACCACTAGACGGCCAATTCTTTTGAACAGATTTGAGGTTTGCGAGTAATTAAAAATCAGACTTGTAAATAAATTCTAATATTTTAATTATTGCCAGGAAAATCAATGTAAGGCAACCAATTAAATTGAGTAATAGTAACATTATTGTCAGTAAAGTCGATTGTTTTGTTCTTGAATTTGCATTATGGCAAATATGTTCAAATTAGACTTTTCAAGATAGGGTACCTGGGGGACGCTACAGCCTAGGTCATAATTTGATTAAATTTTGTAAAATTTGTTCTGTGATTATGACATTTTTCACTGTTAGCCTTCCTCCGTTAGAGGGTGTCCTGGTTTGTCATTTTCAAGGCAGTTTTATAATATTTAATTTATTCAAGATCTAGCTATTCATTACTAAAATTAGATTCCATAATTGGCTTTATACCATGGGTGGCTTAAATTGAGTAATAGTAACATTATTGTCAGTAAAGTCGATTGTTTTGTTCTTGAATTTGCATTATGGCAAATATGTTCAAATTACACTTTTCAAGATAGGGTACCTGGGGGACGCTACAGCCTAGATCATAATTTGATTAAATTTTGTAAAATTTGTTCTGTGATTATGACATTTTTCACTGTTAGCCTTCCTCCGTTAGAGGGTGTCCTGGTTTGTCATCTTCAAGGCAGTTTTATAATATTTAATTTATTAAAGATCTAGCTAATCATTACTAAAATTAGATTCCATAATTGGCTTTACACCATGGGTGGCCAACCCAAAGGATCTTGCGGGCCACTTTGGAAATGCATCTTAACTCCGCGGGTCGTTTATAAATTTATATATCCCCATATTAGATTTAGACCTACTATAGACATTTTTTTGGAGTGAAAGTGAAACATGAATTATTATTATTGCTCATACATGTATCATAGATAATATAGTAATAATGATACTAAACACACATTGTAAAGAAATATACTGTGCCCGTCTAAAGTCCCTCCCCCCAACCTACTATGTGAACCATAAAACGAAAATTAATAAAATTTTTGGAAACCGAATTAAGACACATATACAACGTTTTTGATGGTATTCAGTGACATAATCATTAAAAATAGAGGACAGCCGCCATTTTCTAATGTAATTTTAAATGAGATCGTATGGCAAGTAATACCCCATTTGAAAGCTCGCTTCAAGTTCTTTTCAACAATATCAACAGCATTAAAATATTGCTACTCGTTTGAGTTTCAATCCAAAAACCCAAAAACATTAATTGGCGTTTTTGGGTTGAAACTCATGAATCAGTAGTAATATTTTAATGTTGTTTTATTTTAATGTTGACGTCGTTGAAAAGGACTTGGAAGGAGCCTTCAAATGAGGTATTACTTGCCATTTTTAATAATTACGCCTTAGTTCAGTTTCCCAAAATTTTATTAATTTCCGTTTTATGGTTCACATAATAGGTTAGGGGGGGGGGGGGGGAGATTTGTTTAAAGTTTAGAAGTTAGCCATAAGTTTCCATCCATAGATTTTCGTATGCTCATATTCCTCAACTGAAATTCATTTTTATTGTTGTAGATGAATATTTCTTTCGCTACTTTTTATTCCAACCGATAGATTAAACTGTAAAGCACTTCATACAATTAAATAATTGACAGGATACCTTTTTTTTAAAGGAAATTTTACTTTCAAAGTTCAGCTATAACTTTTACATACGCACGTTCACAGAAAATCGAAGATAATTAAAAAAGTACATCTTTTTTTTTCGTTAATTTTTCCAAAGAGATAGTTTAAGCTATAAGGAATACAATATCAAAAAATTGGGAGGGTGTTTTTTGTTTAAAGGGAATAATTTAATTTCAAAGTTCAGCCATAACTTTTATACATGCGCGTTCACAGAAAATCGAAGATAATTAAAAAAGTACATCTTTTTTTTCGTTAACTTTTCCAAAGAGATAGTTTAAGCTATAAGGAATACAATATCAAAAAATTGGGAGGGTGTTTTTTGTTTAAAGGAAGATATCGACTTAATGACTTGCAAAATCACGTCCATATAATACGTTTAAATATACATATTTGTTTTTGCAAAAAATTATTTCTGCCATAATCTTCTATCTTACATTGACGTAGGTTAATATTATTAATTTACGTCATCGTTAGTGTTGTGTATTTTTTATTTGTTGTCTTTTTTTGCCATCTTCTAAATCATTACTAAAGTAAACTGGTGATTATAGTAACAGCATACAATAATTAAATAAATTGAATCGTGCTTTCCCTAACCAATTTGGAAAAAGTTACCTATATTATCATTTGCAGAGTTCACAAACGTAAGGATTTATAGTTTCATCAAGACACATTCTATGACTATACCTTCTACATTTTTGACATAAAATTTCATTGTTGTTACCTCCACAGTAAATGCAATTATTTTCAAGAGATTCACTGTTATCAATTATTAAATATTTCATATCAGTTCCATATTCATATGGATCAAAATTGTTTGAAAAGTTAATACTTTTCATAATACATTCTGCATAGTAACATATACACTCCACAATTAAATTGATCGTCCTGAACCGGTAATTTTTTGTTAACTATTAACGAAAATGTATTGCAGTATTTTGTTAAATAGGGCTGTAATCTGTTATAAAATTTATCTGTATTTCGTTGAGTATTAACCAGTGGATCCAAAACTTCAAATACGCGTTTTTGATAACTCCACAATTTGTAATATTATTTTACTAGTAAATTCTAGAAATATTTTTCCAAAACGTATAAATAATAGTGGTTTACTTGATTATGTATATTTTGAAGGTTCCACCATATTAGTGAACAATCGTTAAAAAACATCATGTTGAATATAGATGGGAAGTTTAAATTTATAAGAGGCACCTGTCCTAGCAAAAGAATTTTTAAAAATAAATAATACTTGCACTTTTAACATTAAATCCGTAAATTATCTTAAAAATAATATAGTAATTTATGGTTACTGTGCACATGAAGATTGCAAAAAATTTAAATTAAAATGCGATTTTGTGGATAACAATTTTAAGATACTTGCATATAGCACCTCGCTTAATTATTGTCACGGAGAGCAGTTAGCCAGACACGTGAAAGGTTTTGAGCGTAAAATTCTTGGCCAAAAGTTAGCAAAAGCAACCATTCTAAAGGTCCGTCATGATGATATTAAATCTAGTATCACCAATTTATCTTTGACAAAAAGTCTTAAAAATGTTAAATCGATCGAGGTGTATAAAAAAAATTAAAAAAGAGTACGAAGCTAGGAATGGCAGACACAGGGATGATTCCCTTGACATGTTTATGATGTAAACAGAAAATAAACATTATATTTTCTCTGTATCCATTCCTTTTTGTGTTTTCATTTTTAGTAAAGAACAATTGCACTTCCTACACTACGATTCAAATCGGTCTACACAACTACCAGACTTGTATGTTGACGCGACAGGATCCGTCGTAAGAAAACCTTACATTGGTGCAAAAAGAATTTTATATTATTGCGGTGTTATCGAAAGTTCTCATTCCAGAATTTTGCCCAATTTTGAAATGGTTTCTAGTAGGCATAATACGTCAAAAATAAGGTCCCGGCTGTTAGAATTTAAATTCTACTATAAAAGGAATTTAAACAGATGGCTTGCTTTTAGAACAGTAACCACAGACTTTAGTCTAGCTCTTATTAATGCAACAGTGAAACTTGGAATTGTATGACTCTGCAAAAGTATTGTGACATATTTTTTAAAAAAGTTTTTGACGTTAATATAAATTTAAATAACATTATTGTTTTAAAACTGTGCTGTGCCCATATAATGAAATTATTAGCAAGAGATGTTAATAAATATTTTCCGAACAAAAATGCACAGCGTTTTCTCAAGGAAATCTTAGCATCGCTTTTTAATATGTCCAATTTTAATGATATTCAAAGTACGTTAACAAATGTTTTTGTATTAACAAGTCAAAAACACGAAAACAAAATTTTTAATTATTCTGAATTATCTTTACTAAAGTTAGGAATAGATAACCCAATTAATAATAATTTTGAAGAAAATGAGGAAGTCGAAGAAAGTGAAGTCGGAAACGGACGCTCATTTTATTTAAAAAATAAATTTTATTTGCGCTTTGCAAAAATTTTATTTGACATTCAAAACAATGAAGATATTCTAGACGATTCATTTATAGAAAACATATGTTATAATAAAGATTTTTGTAAATATTTATTAAACCATTATATACCATATCTTCCCCTGTGGACTACGCTTCACGGTTTTAAAAGAATAACGCTCTTGTGGAGAACTGGTTCAATATTGTAAAAAACAATTTAATGCAAGGGAAACTTCATAAAAATGTTCACGTTTTATAAAAACAGTTCGAAATTATGTCGTTGCGCAACACAGGGTACATAAATACATGAAATAAAGAAAAGTCGTTGTGCCAATAAAAAGCTTAAGGTAAAGGAAGAAGTAGAAAATTGGCAATCGAGAAAACAACAAAAACATACTTATTTCAAAAAACAAACTTTGTCCAAAATGCTTAAAGAAGAAAATATTACTCAACTATCAATAAATACCCTCGGCAACAATTAATAATAGTGTAAATGATGATGATTTTTATAAAAACAAAAACGAACCTTTGGTAAAAAAATTAAGTACAGATTATGTTATTGCCAAATACAAAAACGAAACATGCGTTTATTCAACCTATGATTGTTTAAATAATCGCAACAACAAACAAGACATGTGTTTGAACAACCTAATTATCGACTTATTTTTGACAATAATTCAAAATCACACCTGTAAGATTTTTTTACAGTACGAGACAGATTGTATAATAAAAAAACAAGGTCATACCTTTAAGAATAAAGAAACTCAAAATTTAATAATTTTGACCTATTTTGGAAAATGATCATTGGATACTAATTTTTGTAGACGTTAATAAACGTGTATTTGAAGTTTTGGATCCACTGGGTAATACTCAACGAAATTTATAACAGATTACGACCCTATTTAACAAAATACTGCAATACATTTTCGTTAATAGTTAACAAAAAATTACCGGTTCAGGACGATCAAGTTAATTGTGGAGTGTATATATATATATATATATATATATATATATATATATATATATATATATATATATATATATATATATATATTTATATATATACAGTGGTGTGAAAAAGTTCTGCATCACCCAAGAATTTTATTATTAATTGAAGTTTAGCCACATTTTTGGCATAGGTTTTGACTTAAACTTGTAAACACCAGATTTTAATGACTGGATTAGCAACTAATCTCTTAATTAGGTACTTAGAACTTCATAGACATTCAATAAAGGTAATTTCTTTCTTAAAATCGATAACTAGCTATTCGCGTAACTTCTAATGGGGTGATTAAAGTGATTAACATGAAAGTTGAAAGTATAATTAGCAAACATACTCATTATGATATTCGTATATAATATACCTGCAGATACTATGGATTATTCAGTTTCATTTTGGCTGTGCTTCAGTGTCAAAATGCCATCTGAAAAGGAATCGTTCAAATTGTCGGATGAAAAACGATGTGCAATAATTTTTCATCATAAACAAGGCAGTTCCAGTCGTGAAATAGCTATGAAAGTGCAGTGCAATCAATCAACGGTTGTTAGAGTGATCAAGATATACTCGCAAACGGGAAAAATTGAAGACAAAGCCCGCAGTGGCCGTCCAAAAAGAACATCAGCGAGAGACGTCAGTGTATTGCGGAGGACGAGCTTGGCAGACAGAATCCTTAATTCGACAGATTTGACTAAAATATGGTGCGAAGCTACTGGTGTAAGCGTATGCACTTCTACTGTAAGACGGAGACTTTTTGTATCTGGACTTAGGGGTTGCAAAGCGTGGAAGAAATCTTTGCTAACAGAAAATCAAAGACTCCGTCGTTTGAGATGGGAAAAGGATCATCGCCGTTGGAATCCAGAACAATGGCAGAATGTATTATTTAGTGAAGAATCTACATTTAACATAAACAATCATGCTGGCAATATATATATTAGAAGATTCCCGGAGAAGAATTTTCACGACAGTGTGTTCTGCCAACAATTAAACATCCAACCTCTGTCATGATATGAGGCTGCATGTTTGCTAAAGGTGTTGGTAGACTGCATGTTGTATCTGGCATGATGACTGAAACCAAATACATTGATGTCCTACAAGAGAAGATGCTACCTAGTGGAAAAGAGTTATTTCCTGACAAAACCTTTATTTTTCAAGATGATAATGCTCCTTGCCACAGAGCAAAGATCGTTCAATCGTGGATGTTGATCAATAAAGTTAAAAGATTAGACTGGCCAGCACAGTCCCCGGATTTAAATCCAATAGAAAACCTATGGCAGAGGATTTCTAACATTATTTCAAAAAAAAAAAACCACAAAAAAAGTGGAATTAATTGAATTCCTAATTGATGCCTGGTATCGCTGCATTACGAAGAAGGAATTACAAAACTGGTGAACTCTATGCCAAAAAGGTGCGAATTAGAGATTAAAAACAAAGGATGGCCTATTAAGTATTAAAATAGTTTGCAATTAATTAGTGTGTATTAAAATAATCATCTTGGTGTAAGACCGTATTGTTGTATATAATGTACTATTTTTTGTTTTTAAATAAATATTATACATATATCACATTTTTTTTCTTTTTTATGGGCTATTATTATTACTAGTATTGTGTTTAAGTACCTCTATTACATTTTCAAGGATGAAACGAAAAATATTTAAAAAAGAATAAATTTAAACAACAATTTATCTAATTTTCGTGGGTGATGCAGAACTTTTTCACACCACTGTATTATATATATATATATATATATATATATATATATATATATATATATATATATATATATATATATATATATGTTACTATGCAGAATATATTATGAAAAACATTCACTTTTCAAACAATTTTGATCCACATGAATATGGAACTTATACGAAATATTTAATAATTGCCGACAGTGAATCTCTTGAAAATAATTGCATTTACCGTGGAGGTAACAACAATGAAATTTTATGTCAAAAATGTAGAAGGTATAGTCATAGAACGTGTCTTAATGAAATTGTAAATCCTTACGTTTGTGAACTGTGCAAATGATAATCTAGCTAACTTTTTCCAAATTGGTTAGGAAAATGCACGAGTCAATTTACTATTATTGTATACTGTTACTATAATCACCAGTTTACTTTAGTAATGATTTAGAAGATGGCAAAAAAATACAACAAATAAAAAATACACAACACTAACGATGACGTAGATTAATAACATTAACCTACGTCAATGCAATCAATGTCAGATAGAAGATTATGGCGGAAATAATTTTTTGCAAAAACAAATATGTATATTTGAACGTATTATATGGACGTCATTTTGCAAGTCATTAAGTCGATATCTTCCTTTAAACAAAAAACACCCTCCCAATTTTTTGATATTGTATTCCTTATAGCTTAAACTATCTCTTTGGAAAAGTTAAGGAAAAAAACGATATACTTTTTTAAATATCTTCGATTTTCTGTGTACGCGTGTATATAAAAGTTATGGCTGAACTTTGAAAGTAAAATATTTCCTTTAAAAAAAAAGGTATCCTGTCAATTATTTAATTGTATGAAGTGCTTTACAGTTTAATCTATCGATTGGAATAAAAAGTAGCGAAAGAAAGATTCATCTACAACAATAAAAATGAATTTCAGTTTAGGAATATGAGCATTCGAAAATCTATGGGTGGAAAGTTATATGGCTAACTTCCCCTAAGTTTTCAAAATTTCGCAATTTTAACATAAAATTTAAGAAATTTCGATTCCTTCGTAAAAGAACGATACTCTTGTCTGAAGTCGCTACGACACACCGTTTTCGAAATAAATCGATTTGAACTTTTATAAAATTAACTAACGAATTTACAATTATGAAAGATAGCTATGGAAAATAAACAAAATAACAATTCCCGCGGGTCGCGGGTTGGCCACCCCTACTTTATACGTTTATCAAACTGTTATATTAATAGCATGCTTATATTTGCGTTTTCATACTTTCCGTATTTCACATATTTGTTTTAATATCTCAAGAAATTCTTAAATATATTACTATTTACTGCAATTGCTATCCAAACATTTCTTTTATTTTATGTAAAAGATAAAGAAAATACACGATTTAATTACCAAAAGATAAATATTTTAATCGTGAACGTTTACATTTTCATACTTTTATTATGCATTAACAACATTTATTTTTGGATTAAGATATGTTTGAAAACGTCAACTAAACTCCTGTAAAATCAACACTAATCAGTGCTTATCAATTATCTCCTAATTATTTTTATCAACGACATTAAATAACCTTTATTACCACAAATGCACTAATTTTGTATTGAGCATGGCGTTTATTTACGGGAACTACATACCTAATTAGATAACACAACCATGTTTTTTATCATATACCTACAGGAACTATTAAATATAGCAAATAGGAAATTTTATTTTTATTCTGTACTATGATTTTGTGGTGGAACAAATTTATAAACACGTAGTATTTTGAAAATATCAATCTTACTAAAACTAGTTCCATTTTGTAAGGTTTACTTGTTACCCGAAATAAGTACAGAAACGCCATCAAAGAGGCAAACTGTACCTAATGCACCACAAAAGCTGCATGGAAAATTATTAACTCCTTAAAGAATAATGTAACCACTAACTGTATTCCCATTGATGAAAATGCAGTAAAAAGTATACCTACTCCACAGTTGGGTCCTATAGCGTGCTGTGCTTTTAATATAAATTAAATTCCAACATAAATTTCACCTTTAAAGGCATTTCACAATTTGAAATAAGAGATATATTTAGTTCTTCAAAAAACAGTAATTGCGAAGGTATTTATGGTGTTTCTCCAAAAGTGTTAAAACTAAATAGGAAGCAACTTATTAAACTGCCTACAACATTAATAAATTTATCATTTACCAATGGGGGTTTCCCTCATGAAAAAGCTGTTATGGTACCTTTTCACAAGAAAGGTAATGTTAACAATCCTGGAAATTATCATCTTATTTCAATTCTACCTGAACTTTCTAAAATTTACAAATTTTTTTGTGAAGAAATAATACCTTTTTTGATTGCCAATTCGGTTTTCGAAATAATCAAAGCACTACAGATGCAGTCATACATTTTTTATATTGCACTTTAGTATGTTTTGAGAAAGATAATCACTCTATGGAAGTATTTCTAGATTTAACGTGTACGTTTGGCCTGCGTGTCAATTTGAATTCAAAAGTTAAAGGAGGTGTATAATTTTAGTGCACTTGGCTGTAACTTGATTTCATCATATCTAACAGATATCAAGCTGTAAAGATCGATTCAAAAAGGTGAGATTTCCGATTGATAAAATGTGAAGTCCTTAAGGATCTATATTAGGGACACTTCTTTTTTTTATATAAAACAATGATTTTCCATATTTATTCAATATGTCTGAATGTCTGTTATACGCTGATGACACATTGTTTATAAGCAAAAGTGACTAAAATAATGTTATAAGTGCATCTCAGAAAGCATTAACGTTGGATGAAGAATCACGTACATCAAATTTTCTAGCTTAAGGCAACATACTTTGAAAATCCTCATTTAGTTAGTTTCACCCCAATTAGACAGCACATTGGCCCAATTAATCAGTAGCTATATATATATATATATATATATATATATATATATATACACCGTGTCCAAGATAAGGATGCCCACTATGGGGATCTCGGAAACGGTAAGAGATGGAAGGTCGGTTAAATGGAACAAAAGTTACGCATTTGAGAGGATGTATTTATGGTCTTTGTAGAACTCGAATATCTCTTTTAGTTTTTGAGATATTTGAAAAAAATTGAATTCACTGATTTTCTGCTCTTATTTGAAGAGCTATCAAGAAAAGAAGAGCACATTTTCATTACCACTCTTCTAGCTCTACTTAATATATATTTTTGATACGTTTCGGATGAGAAAATTCATATTCAATGTAAAACATCGAAAACGTACAGTTAAAACTAATACTAGAAACATTAGAAAACTGTAAAATTATTATAAAATAATGTTTTCTCATTTTCTAATGCCTGTTGCGAATAAAATAATTCACAAGTACGTATTTAGTGAAAATACTATTAATTAAACAGTTAGTGCTTTCATCCCGAGAATCGTCCAAATTTATTTGAAGTGTTTATTAATATTATTCAAAATGACGAACGTCTATATCGAAATTACTACAGGTTTATTAGAAGGCAGTTTACAAATTCTAGCGAGAACCACCGTCAAATTTAGATAAGTTCTTTGTCGTTTATTTTATAACCAACATTGTCTCCGATTTCTTTGTTCCTGTATTATTATTATTTACTTCATGTACATTATATTTATTTAGGTTTTTGGACTTGTTTTTTTATTATGTGAACCTACGGTTACACAGCATCTGAGCATAAGCAATTTTCGTATTTATTCTTTAATTTGCTTATTAAATTAACGTAATTATATCAAGTTGAGTTTGAATGAAAATTTCACAGCCGAAAGTTTTCAAGGGATTATTTAATTATAACGTACATTTAGAGGCGGATGAATATTGCATTTTTTTTCTTGATTTTCTCATGAATTGAGCATAATTAAACGTAATTTGAGGAATTGGATTTCAAAGGATTGTGTACACAGTTAAAACGTTTTTTTTTATTATTAATATATTACCATATTTTTGTTTGACGAGGCGAAAATTATTTTACATATTGATTTTCGGAAATAACATAACTTAACTAGAGATTAGTGATTGTTTATCAAAGAAGTTATTGATTTTTGGGGCACGTTATTATTTTATTTGAGCGTGCAAATATCTGTTTTGAAGCCTTTCAGGTTGGCGAAAGACCTGCTGGTCTTAGAGCCGCTTGTGGAGATTACGTATAGGTAAGCAAGTTATTTGGGTATTTTGAGCGAGATGCGAACTATCGTAATTAGGCATTTCATCCCGTATTGTGACATTTCAAATACCCTGGCGCCCATTTCCGGTTTTATCACGATTTCAACCCCTATTTTGACTTATGAATGGTATGCTATCCTATAGTGCGCAAAATTAATTAACATCTGACTCACACCCGACCGCTGGCTAGTCCTGCACACGCCAAGTTTATCCGTTATCTCGTTTTACTGCCAGTTTATACCGTAACACTATGTATTACTACAAAAAATCATCAAATTTGTTTGAATGATTTTTACAATAATTAAAATGAAACGCACTAGAAACTAATTATTTAATCAAGGTAGGCCTATACATGCAACAAATGGAAACACGTGTTGCCGTTTCCATAGCAACTATTTATTTCAAGCTTGAAACTAGCAGTTTTTGACATTTTGTTGTAATTATTATAAAAATAGACTAGACTGTATGGGCCTACCTTGATTAAACATGCCATATTAGCTTCTACTGTGTTTCATTTCAATTATTGTAAAAACCATTCAAACAAATTTGATGATTTTTTGTAGTAATACATAACTAACTCCACGGTATCAATTTTTGTCACAAAAATTATGCATATTAATATCCTAAAATTCCATTTTAAATGGTCACACGGTTTTTGAGATATCCCCTTGTAACCCTTTAAAGTATAGTTTAATTACACTTTAGGCTGAGGCAAACAAAAGTCCCAAACTTTAAAATTTGATTGCCGAAGTGAATGCAATATTTATTTTCTGAAACCCAAACTTGATAAAAGGTTTGTCAAAGCTTGATTTACAAATTAATCTGACAGATATAGTGCATTGACATCACACCTTATGCGTTGTTAAAGTTATTCCCTAGAATAATAATAATAATAATAATGCAAATTTAACTGTATTAGCAGCGATATTTTTGATTTTTAATGACGATTTCTTTGATTTTTTTTAATGAAAAGATCAACTGTATAATTTAATATTTATTCGCGATAACCTTTTACGGAACCTTTTCTAAACAAGAATATTAAGGTGGTGATCCATTGACGAAAATGTCAAATGACAAGGTCCAATTACATTTTTATTGTGTAAAAAGCTAACGGAAAAAAGGTTTTCTTTCCAGTCATAGCTAAAAGTGCCTCAAAACTATAGCTATGTTTTTCTAAAAGAAAAAAATGAAGCTACTTTTGTAGATACAACACGCGCGCGCGCGCGCGCGTGTGTGTGTGTGTGTGCGTGAATGTGTGCGTGTGTGTGTAAGTGTAGGCACACTAATTGCCTTTGAATAAATTTTGAATGCTTCTTCAATGCTTCTTAATGAAACTCAGTTCTTCCTGTAATGGTTAATTGCGTGTGCTTTTTTCGATTTCCACCATCTTGTTCTACTGTTTTTTGGATTCCCGCCGCTCTTATTTCCTCTTATTTCGGTATATTTGTCATCTTGATTCTGGTGCTACTACCTTAAATTATACCACAAGATAGCATTACAAGTTGTATGGTAATTTCTAATTATCTAAACTACTTTCTTTCTTTTGAGTGTGTACGTTTTTTTTTACTACTAGTTTTTCTGCATGTTTTAGTTTCCTCGATATGTTTTAGGTGTTGGGATGTTTGCAGGGGTTGATTTTCTCGAAATCTTCTTGGAAAACCAGAAGTTTCCGGATACCATTTGTTTCTTTTATCTTTAACAATAATTCGTCTTTGTGTAGCAACTGGTGACAAATAAATCGAATAAGAAAATGATAAAAATAGATGATGAATATGCTGCCTCAAGAGTTTCGGGGTAAGGAGTAAAAGTGCTAAATGTGATTTTTCTTGCGGTCGTAATAGACTAAAAAACTTGTATACCGATTGCATTCAAATTTGTTACGTGTCCTAAATGTCTACACCCCATTGTACTCGTTTTTTACTATATCGAATTAAATAATCGAAGGTGCGAGTTTTTTGAGCCGGCTTGTAACAACCCATTTTGAGTTGTATTAAAATATACCGTAATTTACGTTCTTCGTTCATTTAGTCTTTCCTGACCAACATTACCGCATTTTCCGTACTTTTGCGTACATTTAGTATACAATTTTGTTCTATTTAATCTTTTATTTAGCATTTTGATTTTTCCCTTTTTATTTTTATTTGCATTTTATTTATATTTAAGGTATTACTGTTTACATTTTGCTTGAATTTTAATTCCTTAGATTTTAATAAATTCATTTATTAGCTTAGTGTTTGGAATCTCCGTATGGTGATCTCCGAGTCCAAATTTTAGGGGAGGGCGTGTGTAACAACGCATTTTGAGTTGTATTAAAATATACCGTAATTTACGTTCTTTGTTCATTTAGTTGTAAAATATAAGAAAAAACGTTTTTTGGTTATTAATGATTTATAAGTATGTGGTAGGCAACTTAATTTGCATTTTGGTGTAACTTAAGTGCATATCTTCTTAGGAGTTTATACTTCCGTATCTTTGAATTAATTTTTGCCCACCGCTGTATCACCTGATATCGTAAGCGTCCTTTCGAGTATTACTTGATGAACCTTATGTTGATTAGGAAGCCATATTGGGGTTTCCACCTAAATTTTGTGAGAAGTGCCATTGATTTAATGGTAATATAGATTTAACTCGTATTATAATAAAATCTAAAACATTTGCTTTTTGCAGCCACTTTTACTTTTATTACTTTTGGTATTTTCAATGCTTATGATTACAATTTTGCAAGCAATCCAGATCTAAATTTAGATCACATTTTTTATTTGAACTTTCAAGAGAATGCAATAAACACTGGATTATTCAAATTTCATGAAGATAAATTTTTAAGAAGTAAAATTCAACTTTGATATGGTTTACAACGTACAGCATTGTTATTATGATATATTGCGCAATATTGGTGCAAAGATTACATCACCTTTGGTTTACATTTCCGTATTTCTTTAGATACCAGAGGTTATCAAAAAGTTATGTACAAAATTTTCGAACAGGTATTTATATCCTAATAATTTAGTAATTTAAGGCTATTGCAACTAGTTTTAAGGTATATTTTATATAATTCTAAATTTAAATATTTAATAAACATAGTTTGTATATCTTTTATTTTGACATTTTGGTGAATTTTTTATTGTATCCTCGGTTTAGTTATTCCGAGAATAATCAAAAAATAACTTGGCGTCCGAGATAATTTTTATTATTGTTACATTGCAGTTACTGTATTGATGTTGTGTGGAAATAACTAAGCTGGAATTTGTGGTAATTAAGCAAATCCAAAAGCATGAACCTGTCCTGCTTTAATCTACCGACTGAGACAACGGTATTATCTTTATTGAGTGTTTTGGATCTCTGCTTAGTTTAACGATTTGTTTTGAGAACATTTACACCTAATTGTTTATTATTAAATTATGTACACCTGGCGCTTATTAAACATTAATTATAGGCTGAATCAATTTTTTTTAACGAAAACGGCTAGATAAGTGCAATTGTGTATATTTTATAAAGACAAAAACGTGCTTCCATTGCGATAAATAGACTTTATAGTTTTATTATAAGTTTCATTATGAACTAATAACTTCAAAAGTAAATATGTAATTAAAAATTATTATTAATTTTATCAAATACATAAATAAAAATTATTATTAATTTTATTAAATACATAAATAAAAAGTTTACCTCGAGTAGGATTCGAACCTACGACCTGTACTTTGCTAGTAGGATTTGAACCTTTGCTCTAGCAAAGTACAGGTCGTAGGTTCGTACCTACTCGAGGTAAACTTTTTATTTATGTATTTGTTAAAATTAATAATAATTTTTATAGTTTTAATTTCATCACTGCATATCTAGCCGCAATCATGTTGCAAAGACGGTTGTCACGAAATTCGTTCCGTATTTCTTGGGAACGCATACATTTTCTTGGTATTCCTTTAAAATTGCATGTTAATAGTTGGTTCATGCATCCCTTCTGCTGTTATTATTTGTTCCGCTACCATACGTCACTTAGTATACAATTAAAGGATGCCCATAGAGGAGCGTTACTTGAATTTGTATTTTTTTGTATTGTGAAAGTAAGTAGCTGTTAACAATATATCTCTAGATTTATTGGATTCTACGAACATGGGGTTTCTTAACGCTCTAAATACAGAACGAAGTATCCAGGAAACATCTTATTTATAAATCGATAAATAAATATCTTTTCTTTTATCTCCCATCACACATCCAATTGTTTCGTTTTTGGACAGAGCAAATGACATCTCTCTATGTGTAAGGCACGACCTTTTCCTGCTTAGGAACTTCTTTCAACACCGGAAAATATACGCACTTGCTGATATTTTTGCAAAATGAACTGTTTTTAAATATTCTTCGATTCGATATATAATTGAGTGAACTAACATCGAGAAAAATAAATTATAATTTGCAGCTCAATAACACGAGTAAAGAGCAAAATGTAAAAATGTTTCTCCAAAACATAAATAACAAAACAAAGTCGTGTATTTAAAAGCAAACTTTACACGCCTTAATCGCTTCAGCTATCTAAAGTGTTAACAAGTACCTGTAATATTAATGTCAACAAAATTCATAAAATATACGTCTTCATATTAAAGTAAATTTATAAACGGTGAAACGCAATGTACTGATGAAATAGAAAAATATCTTTATTTATTTTATGGTTACGGTTAAAATACACTGAAACATGTTGCGAATTTTAATATCGCCGAAGAGCGCAGTCTCATAAGAAGTAAAAAACTTAATGGTTTTATAAAAGATGGTACGTTATTAATTTCTAGATACATATTTTTATTCGGGACAAAAAGTTTTTAAGAAAAGGTTTTACAGACTTAAAAAAAAACATACGCACACACACGCAGGCATGTACGCACTCACAAACGTACAGTCCTACGCCCACGCCCATCCACACAAGCGTGCGCACACACATACGCGCACCCAAATTTTGACAAGGTGTATAGTTCAGCTAAGGATAGAACCGCACTGCATTTGGTAAAAATTCGGCTACCCTCAAGCGTGGTCTCGACATACACCAACCATCATGCTGTATTTTTTATTTTTGAACAAATTGACTAATTGAGTTAAAATTTGGTGAGGGACTAGTTGCCAATATTGCTATAACACCCCTTACCGGTGGTCAAATGTAAGCTAATCCTCATATTTTGTTTTTTTTTTGTATTTCCTAATATGTACAAGTTGAAACTTGGTCACAATTAGTATTTTGAAAAAATAAAGCATTCCATAAATTGTGGCGCCAACAACCTCTTACAAACCAACAAAGCTCATTTTTCTTTATTGCATTAATATGTATTTCTCCAATCTTTAAATTATTTAGATCAGGTATGAACAAGGTCACAAACCTTGCTTTATGCCTTATTACAAAATTACCTATATTTAGCTCACATTAATGATATGCAAATAGTTTTTTTATCGCTTTTTATCGCAAATGTAAAAGGCTGATTAAAAAATAACATTTTATTGAACAGTAATAATTTTTTAACATATAATCTGTAAGGACATTACATTATCTTCATTTATCAATTGTAACTTATTTTAACCTGATTGTTGAACAGATTTAAGAATAGATTTGCGATTTTCTCAACAATTTCAGATGTGAAGTTACTGCTTTAGAACAGTATTTCATATGTTTACCATCCAACCTACACATACACATGTAGGTATAGAAGGATGTATGTGTGTGTATGGATATATGTTAGTACCCACTGTAACTCCATAACGATCAAACATACGTACTTAAAATTTTGTATTCAAGGTTGATTTCATTTCTCCTGGAGCTGATTAGATTTGGGAGAAGTCCAGCGGCGGAGAAATGCGCATTATTAGGGGCAGTTTGTGGTTTTTATTGAATATTTCTTGAACAGTTCCATATTTCAAAGATATAAAAATACCGGAATATAGATCTTAAATTATACCTAGATTATGTTCTATGCAATTTTATGAAACGACGCGTCATTTGGCGACAAAAAAATTCCCAAGTTGGAATTTAAGGGTTTTCAATAACTGAATAACAATCAACTTTATAGGAAAACGTGTAAACATATTTTTTAAAGACAATTTAATTTTACACAACTTTTGCTTTATAAAGTTTCTTAATATAAAGCCAAATAGGTTTAAAAATTAATTAAATAAGCTTGAAAAAGCTTAATCTGTATTATGTATATTTTTAGAAGCTTACGTCTTAGGATCCAACATAAAGGTTTAAACGTCCACATGACCTAGATTATTTTTTTTGTTTTTACAATGTTGCTTATTTTTGTTATGAACATATTATAAAAGAGGTTACATAATTAACAAAAAAATCAATATCATTAAAACTATTTCATTTCTTTTACTTTCCATGTTGTAGGGTTGGAAGGTCATGTGTTGTTCCACACTAAATTTTTTAATATAAAATATTGGCAATAAGCTAACGTATGAACAGCATTTACGAAGATTTTTATAATAAATTCAGTTTTTTATCTCTATTTCCAAAAACAATGCTTTCCAGTATATCACACAACCTAAATACATGTTTAAGACTTTTTAGAAATTAAGGTTTTCATAATTACTTCTAAAACTAACTAACTAACTGAAAAATAAGCATAAATATAATTAAAATAATAAGTACCTGAAAGAGTGTGTTAGAACCAGCAATATTATTCTGATAGTATTTTAATGGTATTTGAACTGATTCACCAACAGCTTTAAGGGCAGCAAAATGTATTACACAATCAATTTTATGCTAAAAATTAAACATGAGTGAATATGCATATTTTCAATTATTTTACTTACCTTTTCAAAAACATGACTCAAAGATTTCTTGTTCGTTATATCGACATTATAAAAAGGGACCGACTTTCCTGTAATAATTTCAACTCTTTTTAATGATTCTGGTTTATGTTCTTCACTAACAGCATAAGCATTGACAAGATTATCAATTGTAATAACGGAATAGCCATGATTTAATAATTCGACAACTGTATGGGATCCAACATATCCTGCACCACCTGTTACTAATATAACACCATTTCCTTCCATATCAGTTTGAAACAACCTTTAAAAATGATATTACGATATTAAACAAACACTCTTAACTGATAACATACCTACGTATTCAGTAGGATAGCTGCAGGCACTACTACATAGTATACACAGATAAAAGCATATATACTTTGCTTTAATAGGTTCATGCTTATCAGCCAATGTATTATCAATTTTTATTCAATAGATAAGCCTTTTTTTTAGTGTAGTTTCCTGAGAAGTACAGCACATATTTTTGCTGCAGGCTTAAGGGTGTGTAAGCTTACATTGTAATTGTGACTATTGAAACATGCAAATGTAAAATATCTAATATACAATATAATTACGTTTTTTTTAATTACCTATTGTTTACTTTGAGCTATTAAATCGTTTGTTAATTTTTCATTGGTGGGGTGAGGGATTTTAAACGTGTCACGTAAAATGCGGTGATGTGAAATGTTTAACGTTGCAAATAGATCAAAGCACACACATTTCAAACTATCAGAATTTAGGCGAAAATTTTAAATAATTAGTTATGATAATTTTGTATTTTTCTAATAAAACAATTCCATAAACCAAACATAATCTTCTTGTTTAGGTACATTTCTAACCTAATAATTCTAATCACATGAAATGAAATATGACTAAATTGAATGCGTATTTGCCAGTTTTATTTTTTTTTTATAAAAAATATGATTTATTAGTGATGAAAATAATGAGACATTTCAAGAATCGATTATTAAATGATTGAAATTATACAATTTTAATAATTTGCCCTTGTTTGAGTAGGTTGAAAAATAAATCTCAAAATTCAAAACTGAATCAAATTTTGTTCCTTAGCGGTAATACTAAAAAATCCATAATTAAGTAATAGATAAGTTTTTATAAATCGTATTATCATCGTTTTGCATTTATACTGTTGAGATTGTTGTATATTAAAAAGAAAAGCGAACCTACAATCGTTTTATATAAAGCGTTTTATTCTTTTATTTAAGTAGGCACATCGAATTAACTGAATTAACAACAAATAAAAGTAATAAAATAAAGTTCCTACAGTTGACTTAGGTAATCACAAACGATGTAAAAGTAAGTAAAGCACTATATTAGATATTAAATATTTCGGCCTGTCGCGTGTATCTAGAATCTAGTGCTACTTCCCTTGTCTACTACCAATGAGTAATCAGTAAAGTAAAGTGAGAGAGTAAGACCTACTAATAAAATAAAAATTAAAAACTTTATAGTATATTAAGTATTAAGAACAATAAGGACAGTTTACCGATCGACGACAATGTTTGGCGACTGAGCGAAGCGAAGTCGCCAATAATGGAGGAGATCGGTAAAATCCTTACTGTTCGAAATGCTTATGCTATTTTTTGTGCGATCAACAATACACTTGATGGCAAAATGTAGGCAAAACACATTTTATTTTATCTCAAAATTGCTTAAAAGACGACCACAAGTCGAGCCACAAGCGTATGTATTGTTTCCTTAGAAACCTGAATGTTAATGTGACAGTTGTAAAATAATTGTGTCAGAAATGAGAAATTCTGCTAATCAGTAAACTATTATTATTAAACTATTATTATTATTATTACCGTTTCCAATTGTAACAATTGTACATTTAATTTTAATATTAATAAAACTCTGACAGGTGTTTCAGTAAACTATGAATTTCACTTACTGTTCGCTGAACGGTAAGTAAATTACTTACCGTTCAGTTAGACTCATTAAACAGTAAATGCCACCTACTGTTGTCAAAACAGTGACAGTAAGTTGACAAAAATGAACGGTCGCACAACAAAAATATAAAATAATAGCAGAGCATCCCCATACTACGTTTAGTATAATTTCTCGATCTTGATTCTCGGCGTGCGCAGTCATTAACACCGCATACCAACGAACAGATTGTGAGGTCGACTACTATTTTGGTAGATCGTTTAAAATGTCATGGGACGGGTGGTGAGGTGCGCGTCGGGAAAATTCGTAAGTTGACGAAGATGTAATATAAATTGCATATTAAAAATATCAGCTGTACACATGATGTCACTTTTCATTTGATTTTATACAAAAATTAATTTATTGAATGGCTAGAATAAAATTTCTTTATGTTTATTTACATAACACGTATCTCTAGCCACATACACTGTAAGTGAGTAACCCAAGTTTGTGGTTATGTTTATTAAGCCAGCATTTTTTTGTATCTGAGCGTCAGCGTCAACAGTAAGTATGAGCCCCAATTTCAATTAATTAAGAAGTAATGAAATATTTTAGGTGTAATAATGATGTGGTCTATAAAGTTAATAATGGTTATTAATCAACTTTAAAGAGATGTTCTGATACTCCTTACGATAGTTGCTCTCAATTCTACGCGATGTCGTTATATGTGTATGTAAGTATGTGCCATAAATAAAAATCTTTACTCATTATTTACTGTATTTTAGATGAATTGATCTCATTTGCATGCACATTTGAGATCTAAAAAAAACAATGCACCAACTATAGAAGCAGATGTTTCGATACTTTCTTTTAATGTTTATTGACATCGTTGCATGTGTATGTATTACCTAAATGACAATCTTTATGCATTATTCGCTGTGCTTTAGATGAATACGTACAGATTTGAGTCATTTTAAAAAACAATAGGTACATCATAACGTATAAACCCTTATGAAATATGTAGACTGTATTGTTATGCATCATTAGTTGCTTAAAAGTTAAATGTAATATATCAATCTTTGGAAAATTGTATGTATTCCTAATTGCTTTATAGAATGACTTGGTGTGTGATTCCATATAAAAGGACTAATTCAGTGATGTATACTCTGAAATAAGCTTCTATTCTTAAATTAGAATGCAATGCAAAAGTGATATGTAGCATTAAGTTCTTTTTTTTCATTATAATGTATATGGGATGTTCTATCAAAGGGTACAGTCAAAGCTTACAGAAAAAATTGTGTAAGTGGCTTACTTGTGCTGAATATGTTGAATGTACACATTCATAATAATAAACTATGCAGTCATACATGTAATTTGTTTTCACTAATATTATTTAACAAATAATATTACATAAGTACATCGATTTCTGATTAATGACAAATCAATTTTAAAAATTCATTTAAATGTTTTAATGTCATTGTAAAGGTTCACAATCTAAATCGTCATCATCAGATGAAAATGAGAAATCAGATTCATCACCGTCATTATTAACATTTATTACCAGTTCGGCAACATCACCCAATATCACTTCTTTTTTAAAATATCCACTCTCCACTTGTTCTACATGTTCACACACTTTCTTCCAGTTCTCAGCTGTAATTTTTTCAAATTCTTCGTTTGCCAATTGCCTAACATCTTCCATTTTAAATGTCACATTCCTCACTGCTATACGATTTTTCACAATTCCCCATATTTTTTCAATTGGATTTTAATTCAGGGTGGTACGGAGGGAGAGGAAGGACAGCATGACCATTTTCAGCTAGAATATACTTTATTTTGTGGTTTGTGCTCTTTAATTTTCTCATATAGCTCTACTTTCAATGCAGTAGCTTCATAAATTATTCCTCTATCAGAGAGCCAAGCCTGCATGTCACCTTTTTTTCAAGCTGATGTGGGTGCAGCTTCTGTACTTACATTATGATAAGATGCATTGTCAATCACAAAAACTGAATTTTTAGGTAAATTTGGTATGACCTTTTCTTTTACCCATTTAATATAATTTGTGTGGTTCATGTCGTCATGATAGTCTCCTGTTTTCTGTCCTGCCTTAAACATTAAAAAGCATTAGGAATGAAGCCTTCTTTTCCTCCACAATGAACAATAATTAATTGTCGGCCTTTAGTAACAGGAGCTTTCAAACAACGGTTTCTTCCATCGTCCCATGTTTTTGGTACAGTATGGCTGCTGTGTAAGTAAGTTTCATCACTACACACCAAATTTTTTCCTTCTTTATATTTCTTTAATTTTCGAAGAAACTCGATTCGTTTAGTTCTAATCTCCATTTTTTCCACTAATACTTTTCTATTATCCTCGGTCTTTTTCGAACGAAATCCTAACTTTCTTAACACCCTCCAAAATGTAGTTTTCTTTCCATAGAATTGAACACCAGCACTTGTCACTTCCTGTAAAACCTTATTTATGGTCGGAGTACATTTTTGGGCACTGATAAATGAGTAGATGATTTTTCTTATTATCTCTTCATCGCATGCATCTAACGTTGACTTACGGCTTGGTTTATTGATAGTTTTTCGTGGTGAAGAGAATTTACTGTTGCCAAGGTGACTTGGTCCAGGTGTACTGTTTCCTTTTTTAATAATTCTCACAGTGTTTAGACCCACACCTGCAGCTTCAGCAACACGTTCTTGTAATTGAGATAATGGTATTGTCATCGTTCCTTCTTTGCCGCCCTTGACTATGAATTACCTTTCGATTATTCATTTTCAACCTGACAACATAATGTATACATTATTGCCTATATCAAACCACTCATGTCAATACAAACAAAAAGATCATTAAACGCTCATCATAAACAGTTTTTAGTCTCTCAACTGTAAATTATTCTCCTAACCAAATTGAGGTTAAAAAAGCAAAATTTTTTTAAACATTATTTTTAGTATGGAAAAGCATTTACAAATCTTGAATTTGGCCAGAAAATACAATGTGTTGGTTTATTACACCAAAAATCCGCCTTGGAAATCTGTAATTTGAATTAAAAATACCTCGTTAGTAATTGATAACTTTTAATGCAATTTGTACCCACCTAATAACAATTTTACCTTGAAGGAGTCTTTAAGAAGACTGTTTCTTAATGAGACAATCCACTCCACACACATACAATATATCAAATAAAAGTAGCAAAAGCGTAGGAAGTTGTAGAATAGATATGAACAGGTAAAACACAAAATGACAAATGCCAACATTTTCACGTTAGTTGATATATTTGTATTCGTTGTAAAATTGGTTTCTGCGCAATCACACATGAGGTTTGAGACGGTCTCTACTGCTAATTTTTCTAGCAGTTTGGTTTCACGCTCTCGCTTCTCGCACATTCGAATACATCGAACGAGATGGACTACTAATATTAGTAACTACTAATATTTGGAGCATAATCGTTTATCGCGAGGTATTTTAATAATCGACTAATTCGATTAGTACTTCCCGATTATTCCCATCACTCTTTTGTATCCCTTTTCGTGACTAAAGTGCGTAATTTTTTAATCCATTTGAGTGACATGTGATTAAAAAATATTTAATCGCATGTGATTAAAATTCATTGTTGAGTCCGTCAAATATACCTAGGTGTATTTATATATCTAGCGCGAAAGCAATTCAAACAATTGTCATTAGCATTTTGCTGTTTAATCTGTCAGATCACCAGAAAACTTATAAAAGGTACCTATCCAAAAATAATAATCGTTAAGTTAATAAATAGTAAATGTATGTTTGTCTAGCATCTATGATGGACACGAGCAATGATGAACTCGTATGCTGTACGCCACCAGATTATTCGTGAGCAGGACAAACCGAATGACTAGAATTGCTACCAAAAAAATCACGCGACATGCTTGCTATTACACTTGCATCACATTACGTGTTTAAGAAATTAAAAAGTGTGTTAAATCTCAACATTAAAACACTGGAGTGCTTTCAACTTGCTATAAAAACAACGACGACGTCATCATTTTTAAAGAAAATTGTATTTGTAATTTACACAATCAATTAGTGAGATATAGCAAACTGTATCATTTTTATTTTAAATAAAATGTTAAATAAACACCGTATCTACATAGCAACGTAAACAACAAATGCTAACCTGCTACATATCAACGACATGACGCCTTTGCATAGGTTACTTTCCGAAATGATAAAAATTGAAAATTACAATGCCGATTTGAAATATGGATTTCAGTTCTATTTCTCAAATTATGATACAATTGTAACAAAAATAGTGCATGACACGCATGTAGAAGGGCCTTTAAAGCACTAGTGCCGTTAAAAGCACTGTGCTCGCGTCGTTCTTTTAAACTCGTCGCATGTGCTTTAAACGCTTGGTTCTACACTTACATTAAAATATACTATAAAAAAAAATACAAATAATGTATTGGCCTTCATCTTTATATTATTTAACATTAATGATGAATAAATGCAAACAACATTGAATAACTTGCTAATAATGTCTATTAATCTATTTGTTTAAGTTTCAATTTATATGAATTCTTATAAAAATAGATCTAATTTAGATAATTGTACAATACTAAGATTTTTTACAGGATTATTGCAATTAAATCTTCAAACTGTACCTACATTTTTCTGTGTTCGTTATTACTTATTATTAATAATCAGTTTGTAGTTTTCAATATTTTGTGGAAATATTCTTACGGCTATTGAAGGATTTACTGACAACCTAATTTCGTTTATTCTTCTACATGCATATGGTAAGTAACTGGCCGCAATGTGCGGAAACCAAAGATGTATAGACTCAAATAAAATTAAAATATATCTGGAAATAAAATTTCTGCACGATCGAGCATTTTTGTTAATTTGCAGCAGTTGTTTCCAAGACGGTAGGATATGTTTACCGGTTGATAGGCACAACACGTCGGTAAGTAAATACTTACCGATGTCTGAACTAAAAATACAACATGATATTAGTAGAAGGAGGTCACTTGAGGCCAAAAAATGGTGGTGCATAAAAAATGTCACGTCATAATTAAAAGTGATGGTGGAGTAGTGGGAGTAGCCACGTGACCGCGTGAGCACGCCTGCTTCTGTCTGATTGTCGTGCGCGCATAGAGCCTCAGGTCGAGCGTTCTGATTGGAGAACGTAAGAACAGGCCACACGCCCTGGTTTGTGATTGGTGGTGGCCATTTTGTGGACGTGACTTTTCGGACATCACTCGTTTCTGATTGGTCCTTAGTCTCCGTCCAGCCTGTGTTCTGATTGGGGGCTTAAGGCTCAATTCAATTAACCATATCAATCAATCAATCAGATTAATTAATCAAATGAATTGATCAGATCAATTAAGCACATCAACCTCAATCTTAAGGGTGTGCCACGACCCTTCCAGATGACAAGATCAATTAATCAAATCAATTAAGCAGATATATCTTAATCAAATCAATCAATCAAATCAACCTCGATCAAATCAATCTCGATCAAAAGGGCTTATAGGTAGGCTCCACCTAGCGGTATATTTTTAAAAGTGCATATAGGTCCCTGTAATTGTTTGTGGCGCCATCTAGTGGTGTATGGACTAATGAATGAATCTGTTAATGGGGACTAACTTTCTAGCCCACTTCTACTCCTGTCTTATGAGACAGTATGAGGGCTATTAGAATACTATTTCAAATTTCCCCTGATAACTAAAAAAAATTTAGTGTTTTAGCTGTTTTAATTACGACTTAGGGCGAGTGTAACGTGTGATTCTAGCTTGAAACTTGTTTCATCTAGGGGAATCTAGGTACAGGAAGCAACACTCATAATTAAAAACGGAAAGTTAGTCGCCATTAACAGATTTGACCCACGACTTAATTATGACTCATAATTAAAATAAAAACCCTTTTTATTATCGATGATCGAACTCTACTACAGAAACACTATTTCCAATTTCCCGCCTTAACGATTGCAGAGTTTTGCATGTACTTTTAATAATACACTAGTAGGTAGAGCCACGATCAATCTCTATTACAGAAAATATTCATTAGTCCATACACCACTAGATGGTGCCACAAACAAATTCACATTTTGCGCCAAGGGGATCACGACAATGCGGGCTAAGACCCTAACACAAGTTGCTATACCTGTCTTATGAGATAGTATGTGAAGGTCCCCCACCACTTCAAATTTCGCGCCAAGTGGGCCACGACAAGGGGGCGAAGACCCCAACATAAGTTCCTATACCTGTCTTATGGGATAGTATGAGGGCGCCATAACGATTACAGGGATCTACATGCACTTTTAAAAATATACCGCTAGGTAGAGCCAATTACAAATCGAGATTGATTGATATTAATCTGATTGACATTGACCTGGTCTTCTGAAAGGAGTGTTGCCTACTCTTAAGCCCTTTCGATCGAGATTGATTTTATTGAGGTTGATCTGATTGATTTGATTGAGATCGATCTGCTTAATTGATGTGATTAATTGATTTGACTAATTGATTAATCTGAGGCTTAGGAGGTTGGTCGGAGTCTAAGGACCAATCAGAAACCAGTGATGTCTAACAAGCCACGCTCAGAAAATGGTCGCCACCAATAAAAAACCTGCTCTTACGTCCTCCAATCAGAACTCTCGGCCTGAGGCCCTATGTGCGCGCACGACCAACTATACAGAAGTGGGCGTCGCCACGCGGTCACGTGACTAACCCTAATACAGCCCCACCACTTTTAATTATGACGTCACAGTTTTGATCCCACCATGTTTTCTCCTCAAGTGACCTCTTTCTATTGATATTCGACAAGCTGAACTTGTCGCGAGATAAGCGTCACTATTGACTTTTCGCTTAGGTATTTAGCAGAAATTAATTTTCTTCAATTGAATTTAATAGCCTCGTGCAAGAAACAGTATAAGAATCACACACGCACTGCCCCGTGCCCGCCGCGCAGCACACACACGCACACGCGCACGCACACGCGCACGCGCACGCGCACGCGTACGCGCACGCACACGCACACACGCACCCACGCACCCACGCACACACGCACACACGCACACAGCACACACGCACACACGCACACACGCACACACGCTCACACGCACACACGCACACACGCACACACGCACACACGCACACACAGCACACACACACACACACACACACACACACACACACACACACACACACACACACACACACACACACACACACACACACACACACACACACACACACACAACACACACGTACACACACGTACACACACGTACACACACGTACACACACGTACACACGTACACACACGTACACACACGTACACACGTACACACGTACACACACGTACACACGTACACACACGTACACACACGTACACACACGTACACACACGTACACACACGTACACACACGTACACACGCCCCGCCCCCACACATACACTTCCAGTTTTTTCTTGAAACATTTTAAGTAGTTTTCGTACACCCATATTCCTTTCCACTAACTAATTCTTTAATCAAATTCTTATCTTCCAATGACAGAACCATGCCTACTTATTTAAAACTAAACAATTTCAAAGCAACCTTAATGAAAGTAATGAGACATTCTCGATCTGAATTGTTATTTCTTAACGCCAACAAGCATCGTCCCACAAAAAAATCGCCATTTTTCAGGTTTTGGTTTTACAATATTGATATTTTCAGTCCATGTTTTCCCATAAATGTCCTACTTAAAAAAAATACTAGTCGGTTTGTAACTATCGCAATTCGTTTTTGCAGCGAGCTTAAACGCACAGATTTAATAAAATCGCCGTAAGTCCGGTTCTGGTAGGTTTTATTGTAATGTAATAACAAGAATATTTTGACTAATATCATATCCAAAAAATCATAATGTCCATTAACAAGCAAAAAAGTTATTAAAGTTGAAATCAAGTTTCAACTTAATTTGGCCCACACTGTTATCATTAACATTGTAAAGGAATACTAAAATTCGGAAAAGCATCGTTTTAAAGCTCTCTGTTGTTTCAACCTTCAATTGTTAATTTTTGACCAATAGTTTTAATGAAATTGCGTTTTAAAGTTTGTACCATATGAGAATTACTCTGCTCTAACTGTAACTAATCAGGTGAAAGTGATGATATGACAGTTGATTATCACGTAGTATAAATACGCCTACTAATTGTCCAAATAAAAAACAAAATCTACATATTCAAGAGTTACTTCTGTAAATAACGAATCAATATGCAGAGTTAATCATTATTATGCCACAGATTAAAATATGTAACCATGTAAACTAAAGGAATTCCTTCCAAACTATTGGGTTTCTGTGTGGCACATGGTTTGTATGGTATAGAATTTATTTTCATCGTTCAATTTAATATTTATAAAATAATATTTACGGATTTTGTTTTTCTTTTGGACAATTAGTAGTTTTGATATTAACAAGTAATAATATTAGTCCAAAATCCATAATTTAGATAGTTCAGGCAATTAAAAGTGCTTTAAAACCATATGCAACACTACCCACTTCTCAGTTATAATTTTAGGGGTTGACGTCAATCTTCTCCCGCCAGGGTACAAATACCATAAAATGGTGTCCACTTAGATTATAAAGCAGATAGCTTTTTTTTTTTTAATATTGATCACACAGTTTGTTATTAAGGAGGTGACGTTTTCGAAACGTCACTCTTGTCGTTTTAACTTGCATGCATGTGAAGTCAGAAGTGCGAGTGATATAAACATTGCATGTACATACTGTCTGCCATTCACGTTCACGGATCTTTAACAAAAAAACTATATTTCTCGGCAAAACCAGAAACTTTGAACATTTCAAATATTTGTAAATATCTTTAATTACTTAAAACGACGAATACTAACTACATAAAATGCATTGGTTGACACATAACTTTGTACCTGAATCTTGTTACTTAATTACAATATTTCTAAAATTTTTGCTTTCACTTAGTTAATTCTGTATGTATTTTTTAAAACATTTACAACACAAAAAATTCTTTATTAAATATTACTTTACTTACATTATTTATGACAACTAATTTATTGTGTATGTGCTTGATCAAGTTGTTTTCACTACTACTATAAACTAAGGTTACTGCATAGGTATTTCCCCACTGTATTTTTAGCCGTATTTACTTGATAATTTGTTGATTGCATAATTACTTGTGTTACAATCGTAATCATCACACGGCTTTAAATATTAAGCTTAATTAGACTAACAATACAATGGTCGAATAAAAGTGGCACCCTCTTCTCTAATTTTTGGGATCTTCGCTCTGTTCAATATTAATATATTTGAGGATGTAACATTGAGCAAGAATTATGTATCACTACTACAATGTACATGTTCACTAGGACCAATATATAAAACATAAATATTCCTAACGAAAAGCGTACACCAACCTAACAGAATGCATACGTTTACACACTCGCATGCTAACGCACGCGCAGGCGCGCACCCACCCAGCCACGCATAGACGCACGCACACACACACATATGCGCGCAATCACGCACACACACTCACACGCAGACAGCCAACACTCCAAAATTTCTAAATCGATTTTTACCTTCCAACCTACACATACATATGTTGGTATAGAAGGTTATGCAATCGAATTTTTTTTCACTATCGCTAAATCGACTTATTAACTCATTTTACAACGTTTTGATAAGTTTCGCCAAGATTGGCTATGATTTCTGTGTGTGTGCGTGCGCATGGTTGTATGCGTGCGCATGGTTGTGTGCGTGTGTATGTGCATACTTGTGTGTGCATTAGTGAGTGAATTCGTGTGTGCGTATATGCGTGTGCGTATGTGGATGTATGTTAGTACCCGCGATAACTCCAGAACGAAAACTCGTACGTACTTAAAATTTTACATTTAAGCTTGTTTTCATTCCAACTGGAGCTGTATACAGCTGAAACAGCTGTATATTTCAAAGCTATAAAAATATCAATATATAGACCTTAATCATATAGCTTAATTATGTTCTATGCAATTTTTTGTAATTTAGCGGCAAAAAAATTCCTAAAGTAGAATTTAAGTGTAAATTTTTTCAATATCTGAATAGTGATTAATTCTATAAGATAATGTGTAGACATATTTTTCAAAGAAAATTTAATTTTAGATAACTTTTCTTTCTAAAGTTTCCTAATATAAAGCGAGATAAGTGTAAACATTAAATAAATATGATTGAAAACGCTTAATAGTTATTTAACCATTAAGTGAATTCATGAAGGCGATTAACGACGAGATGTTTTAACACGTTCGCCTCACGCGTTAGAAAAGTCTAGATGGTTAATAGCCCATTAATACACGAGTTCGTTACAAGATTTTTCAGAGAATCGCTTTCATTAACTTTCCTGTTTTTCCAAAGTGAAAATTTTATGTCGAGCAGGCTGCCATCTCGTAATGAAGGTACAGAACGTCTGACAGTTCTCATTCCTTGACGCAATGCATTCATTGTTAGATGTTTCATACTAATCAACGCAGCACCTCCTATCAACTTCATTTGAATCGTTTGTTAATAGACCCTAGTAATGCATGATTTGGAGTTTCTTAATAATTCTCATTAATAAACGATTCTCTGAAAACAGTATTATCGATATTTTTATAGAAGCGGACGGCTTTGAAATTTTTTTTAAGTTAGCATCTAGATGTCTATTTTATCTGACATAAAGTTTGAAACGTCTGTTTGACATAAATCATACTTTTTATTTTTACAATGTTGTCTATTTTCGTTATGAACTTATAAAAGAGGTTGCATAATTATTCAAAACAAATTTTATAAAGATTAAGACATTTCTTTTAATTTCCATTTTGTAGGCTCGAAGGTCGTGTGTTGTTTCATACCAGATATTTAAATCTTTATCTTAAGGCTAGCACAATGTTTATCATATACTACTGAATATTTTACTTGTAAAACAAAAAAAAAAGAGTAATTGCAATATACTTACACTGAATTTCTTAAACTGGTTTTACTGTTTTGCACCCTGTTCCTTCTGCACTTTTTCTGTCAAGATATAGATACTAGTTCATTTTCCTTATAGCATATATGTATGCTTATTGCTTAAGTAATAAATTAATCTGACAACTAGGTTTATCTATCTAATCATTATAGTTGGAAGAAATCATTATCCTTTGAGTGCCAACTGATGTCATTTTGATGTTTACAATATTAAAAATGATTAATTATTAAGGCGTTAAATTTATTTAATAGAACTTTTGAGAAATACTTAACTCTTTTAAACATTTCACATATAAGAAAAAACGCATCTACTAACGAATCAAATAAACTCTAACCAGACCAATAATTGTTTACTCCTGCCCTCCTCCCAGTATTCCTTTCCTCACGGTGAACTTCCTCCATAGAATATGGTAACCGCCCCCTCCCTTTTACTTTACTGGTACAGTAAAGTCAATTTTCAAATAATTAAAGGAGATATGTAGGAGAATGTTAAAATGCAACGTCTTTTTAGATATATGCATCGTTTTACCTGTTTAGGTTTTACAACATTGCAATTTTTAAATACGGTTGGTTTTCAGTTTTGTTATTGCCGTATTCTTTATCAAATTTATCTTTATGGAGATTTTATTTTTTGTTGCCTATTTGACTACCTCACCACCTCTAAGTTTTCAAAAACGCCCCCTGGGGCAAATTGTTTCCTTCAATTTTTATTAATAAACTTGTTTTTCCTAACGGTGTTTGAACCTGCACTAATAATGCAGCAGTTAATGCGAAAGGGCGGTTAGATGGGTAACTACAATAAGTGTGAGATAGGCTTTCTTTTGCACTCTGTGAGTTAAATCATACTGCTATTATTTGGATTGAGCGCTGATTTTGTATGATTAAGTTAAATCAGTTTGGTGTTTTTGAATTGTAGTTGGTTGGTTTTAGCAAAGTGTAAGTTAATCCAGTCAGTATTTTTTGAGCTGTAAGCTAGTTTTTCTCAGGCTGTAAGTTTTGATTTGATTGATTGAGATTGATTTGGTTGATTGATTGAGATTGATCTGATTGATTTGATCGAACGTGATTTGTTTGGGGTTGATCTGCTTAATTGATTTGATTAATTTGATTTGAATAATTGATTTGTATGTTTGAGAAAGAGACGAACACGATCAACCTCTATTACAGAAAACATTCATTAGTCTTTACACCATTAGATGGCACCACAAACAACCCTAATTAGCCCTAGACATATACCGCTAGGCAGCGTCGCCTCTATTACAGAAAAACATTCGTTAGTTTAAAAATATACCACTAAATGGTGCCACAAACAAAACCCTGATTAGTCCTAGAAATGTAACGCTAGATGGTTCCACCTCTATTACAGAAAATATTCATTAGTAACGCTAGATGGTGCCCCTTTATTACAGAACATATTAATTAGTCCATACACAATTAGATGACGACACAAATTCAAATTTCCCAACAAGCGCCACGACAGAGGGCGCGGGTCCTAACACAGGTTGCTACGTTTGTCTTATAAGTTAGCAATAGGCCCCTTATTAGAATACAAGCTCAAATTTCTCGCAATAAGTAATCAGAATGTAAATACTTAAATACAAATCAAAATTCAAATTTCCCGCCAAGGGGCCAGGGACTAAGACCCGAAAGCAAGTTGCGAAGCCATATGTCTGTCGTATAAGTTATCGTTAGGTCTCATTATTATAATACAAGTACAAATTTCCCCTCATAGATGGCGTCACAAACAAATTCAAATTTTTATCGAGGGGAGAGGACCTGAAAGCAAGTTGTGAAGCCCTATGTCTGTCTTATAAGTTAGCATTAGGCCTACTTATTATTATTATAATACAAGTTCAGATTTCCCGTCATAGATAGCGTCACAAACAAGTTCACATTTTTGGTCAAGGGGCTAGGCCTGAAAGTAAGTTGCTAAGCCTTACATCTGTCTTACAAGTTATCATTATACCCCTTATTATAATACAAAATCATATTTCCAGCCATAACCTGCAGAGACTTAAATTCAAATACAAATTCAAATTTTCCGCTTTTGGGACCCCGACAAGGGACAAAGCCCCGAGAGCAAGTTGCGCAGCCCTACACCTGTCTTACAAGTTAACGTTAGGCTCCTTATTATTATAATACAAATTCAAATTTTCCGACAAGGGTAGCACCACAATACACAAAGGCCTACGAACAAGTTGAGGTCACGACAAGGAGCAAAGACCCGAGAACAATTTGCGACACCCTACACCTATCTTACAATCTCGGTTATGCTCGGGGAGGGTTGGAGTGGGATCGCCGAAACAGACTTAGCCGAAAGCCTCGCGTCGCGAAATTTTACCTATATGAGATATGATATCGCAAAGATCTTCCGGTCATAACTCAAAATGTTTCCGTAACTACACTCTAATATCCTCCCTAGGGGCATGTTTATAAATCTAAAAGCTCTTTTTCGACAGTTCATCCGAGGCAGAACCTGTGTGTAAAGCCGTCTTATGTGATAGCATGGCAGGCCCTTATCGGTAAAAATTCAAAGATTAAGAGGCCGGTATACTTAGTTTGATTATAACCCTTTTTTTTGACAGAGGTAATTCAGCTAAGATAGAGCATGTATGCTGTATAAAGGCAATATCTAGCTTAAAGAAGAAGACACAAGCCATTTTTTTGGGCGTATACACCACTATATTGAAAATGCTGTATTGTGTACTAGAAAACATGCTATTGATCCGGAGTTGAATAAAGAAAGATGTATGAGGTACAGCTTCAGGGGCGAACAACAATTGAAAGCCTATGTAGTATTTCAAGGTAGCGTGGGGAACTTAGCTAATTTTTAAAAATAACCTCATATCTGTGTAATGTTAGTGGTAAAATAAAATATTAGACATTAGCCCTTGCGTGCATTTAAAGTACAATTACTAACGGGTGAACATTATTATGAAACAGCATCAGGGTATTAGATGTTTTACTAGTTAATAAGCTATAATCGCTCAAGATGAAGCGGATGAAGAAAATGCATCTCAAATCCTTGATGGTGATGTGTATTTTGCAGTAACAATTTTTTAAAAATATTTGTAAAACACATTGATTAACATGATAGTGACGGCTGCTACTTTTCAATTCATAATGAAGTTGTAACTGTTTAACAATGATAACTGCATTCCATAAAAGCAGTTTTAACATATAGGTAGGTGAAATCTTTTTAAATGTGTGTTGTAAATAACAAAACATCGTTTTGTATAAATTCATATAAGGTCGCTCTAAGTAGTCTGCGAAAGGGAAAGGTAAACACGAGTTGCAGTAAGGTGATAGAGATAATTAGGTCTGTATATCAACTACCCATAAGTAAAACACAAAACGGTTTAGTGAACTGTATAAAATATTTCAATATGTAGTTTAGCTCTCCAACATAGTTATTATTAGAACAATCGAGAGAAAAACACATCTGAAGGTATGTGTATTATTTTTTAATATATGTTTTACTTGATATTGTTCACAAATAATACCGATAAAGATTTTAACGTTTTATTATAGGAGAATCTGATTGCTCTGATCGAGCATGGTTTGTTTGAGATTCATCTGCTTAATGAATTAATTAATTGATTTGTTTGTGTGTGTGAGAAAGAACCGAAAGAGAGAGAGAGAGAGAGAGAGAGAGAGAAACGGATGAACGAGAGAGAGAGAGAGACAGAGAGAGGTGTGAATTATCAACTTCTATTACAGAAAACACTCGCTAGTTTAAAAATACACAACTAGATGGCGCTAAAAATCAATTTTAAATCAAAGGAGCCAAGACAATGGGCGCAGACCCTAACACAAGTTCTTATACCTGTCTTACAAGTTAGCATTAGGGCCACCTTTTTAGAATACAAATTTTTATGACGGGTGGCGAAGGCCTACACCCGTCTTATAAGATTAGTTTAGAACCCACATACAATTGCACCAAGGGGGCCACGATAGGGGCCAAGTCCCAAGAGCTAGTTTCTGCACTTGTTTTATAAGGTTAGGGCCCCATACCATTACCAACAAGGTGGTCGCGACAGGGTCCCTTATTAGAAAACAAATTCAAATTTACCCGCCATAACCAATCAGAATGCAGAGAATTAGTCCTCCAATCCGAGCACAGAGACTGGGTGGGGCTAAGGACCAATCAGAAGCCAGAGAGACGGGTGCACGCACGACCAATCGGTTAAAAGGTGGGGCATGGCCTAGTTTTAATCCTCCAATCAGAACACATTAATTTTTTAGTCTTAAATGTCTTCGTTAGGCCTTCTACTTCTTTGAAATAATCACAATATTTACCCAACAGCAGTTTAGTGGCACGATCTGTCCACTTTGAAATATATATTGCAAACATAATTTACATAAGAAAAAAGCGTACTTAGAATATAAAATCTCGTTAACACATGACCAACATGATCGATACATAGAAGAAAGAAACAAAGCAAATTCCAAAATTAGAAGAATCAAGACAGAATATGGCAAAGATTCACGAGCGATGTGGACTATGACTTATATGGGGTACAAAGGAAAGGCGTGGAAAATGCTGAAAAACAGAAAGAAACCAGTCAACGAATTTATACAGACAAAACATATTTCGCAAAACGAATGGGAAAGTTATTTTAGGGATTTTTATAATACGGAAGAGGATTCTGAAATACAAGTACAATAAGAAGAACTACAAACAGAGTTTCAACTGAATGAGATAATACAAGGAATAAAGACTTTAAGAAGCAGGAAAGCATAGGGTGCCTACAACATTCCAAACAAACTTCTGAAGTACGGTGGTAAAGAAGTAGCTAAACAACTGACAACGCTATCCAATCACATTATTACATCAATCGCCATTACGAGCGATTGGAACACAAGAGTATAACTACTTATACCTATCTTTAAAAAAGGCCAAAAAACAAATCCAGAAAATTACAAAGGAATAAGCGTATTATACACGGATATGAAACTTTTTACAAGCTTAATAAAATTCAAACTAGAGGAACGTATTTAAAACAGGGATGAGCAACAAGGATTTCGAAGGTATAGGTTGACAATAGCTGACGCAATAATCATCATTTGAGAATTGATAGAAAAAGCTATCGAATACAACAAACTGCTTAATCGATTTGACAAATGCTTTCGATAAAGCCCAACTTAAAATGTTGCTGTACCAGTATTTTGGTTTGACAGCACATAATCAATTGCGTCAGCAGGCTATGGTATGAAATATCAACGTGACAGTTTATAAGTCTTAAATTTATCACACTTGGCAGTTTGACAGATGCTTAACTCCTATTTGAAATTGAAAATTGTGAAATGCCCGATTTACACACAAAAAAATGTGTCTACATCAAGATTTGAATTTTGGAAATGTCTACAGTAACAAGCAGTACCTATCAGTATTTTTGAGCGCGATAGTACTTACATTTTAATAAACAAAATTGTTAATACTTATAGTAGTTTTGGATAGATTTTATGCTACTACCTACAGTTTATTACTTACCTAGAAAAATATACCTATTTTACTTGTTATAGCTTGTTATACTTGTAATAACTATTTTTCAGTTAGGCACACTAACACATTATGGTAGGTATAACCTAATTCTTTGCGATTTAAATGTAGATTTACTTGGAATATAACCAAGGATGAAGTTTCTAGTTTCTAGATAAAATTACTTTAAATAAATGTTAGGATACAGCAACACATTCAAAGAAATAACACTATACAAAATTACTGAAAACATACGTTATGCGGGACTGGGAGCAACATATACTATTTAATAATTTCAAGAACACTAGCATATCATGGCCAACTTCAATATTGAATTGCTTGTATTTGAAGCAATATTTTCTGCTAAATTATGACCTTTTTTACATTTTTCTTTAGTAAGGTAAAGATTTGGAAATTAATTTTCTCTGAACCTCATGAATAAATATGTCAATGTGTAAAGCCCCTTCTTTAGAAGATGTCCACGTAATCGTTAATGTAGATTGTGTAGCATCTACACTAGATGTAGATGTCGATCCCTCGAACTACCAACCATTTTCCATCACTTCGATTTTGTATAAAATCATGGAAAAAGTCATCAATCAGTAACTGCTCTCGTTCCTTGAAACTAACAAACTCCTTAGTGACCAACAATATAGGTTTAAGCAGAGCCATTCTACAGGCGATCTTCTTTCATATGTGATCCAAGTTTGGAATATTACATTAGAACAATCCGGTAAAACAATTGTAGTCGCTTTAGATATCTCAAAGGCATCTGACCAAGTTTGGCATAAGTCTTTACTCGCCAAACTCACCTCATTTGGGTTAAATGATATTCTCATCAACTGGGTTTCTAGTTTCCTTGGTAAAAGACGTGTCATAGTTGATGGCTGTTTTCAAAAGAAGTTAGCATAAACGCGGGCGTGCCACAGGGATCATTTATAGCGCCTGCTGCACTTTTCCTGCTATACATAAATGATCTTATTTCTTCAACAACTAATCCGATCCATTGCTTTGCAGACGACAGCACTTTTCATTGTAGTTCATCTCAGTCTACTAATAATGGTAATCTATCCTCTATGTCTCAAGTCATTAAAGCTGAAATGGCAAATTCAATCAACAAAAACATTCAATGTATTCTCGAACGGGGAAGCAATAGTCTAGTTAAATTTAATGCTAACAAAACTCAGTGTTGCCTTGTATCCGCCAAAAAAGATTGATCATTTTCTGTTGTAAGAATGAATGGCTCAAATCTTAACTTTTCAGACCTTGTTACTCTGCAGGGAATTGCTGTATCTTCAAATCTATCATGCGTTGACCATCTTCTGTCAGCTACCAAAACAGCTGTTCGTAAAATAGGCTTTTTGTACAGATCTAACCAGTACTTTACCTCCTGACATCACACACTCTCTTTTTCTCTCTCTCTGCTGTATAAGGCCCAAATTCGACCTCATCTAGAATATAATTATCACCTTTGGGTTGGTGTTCTTCAATACGCTCTCGATATCGTTGATCGTATTCAAAAGAGAGCGATTAGGCTTATAAATGATCCGTCCTTAACTTCTGACATACAGTCCTTTGAGCATAGAAGAATCAATTTTTTTCTTTGTATTATCGCTATTACAATGGCTATTGCGCTGCTGAATTACATTCTTTGATACCATCTCGGGATACCTTTGCTAGGAATACTCGTTTGGCTCATTTACATCATCAGTATGCAGTACAAATCTCCACTTGTCGTATCGAATGAGCGCAATCCACATTCTTCTATACGGCTTTTAAACTCTGGAATGATTTCTCCAGTTCCTATTTTTCTCTCTCTTATGATATGACAAAATTTAAGGTAGCTGTTCATAGGCATCTCTTGGCAATTCAGTGTTCCTCTATCCATCCTACTAAGTATTCCTGAGTGCTTTAGCACGATAGGCAAATTTCTGTTCAGGTCCACAATTATTAAACAATCTATGAAAATGATCTCTAGAACATGAAAGTTCTTGGCATCTTTCCATTATGATGTACTGAAATAATAAGGAGAACTTCTACAATATCAATGGTAATACTGTAATGAAGAAACGTAAATAGTATTAAACTATTATTCACAGAATGCATTACTAACTTATGTTCAATAGATATCTTCTGTTTAATTTTCTAGCGCTGTAAGTCATAATGTTTGTTCCTCCAATTATTATATAGATGCTTTATCATATTTTATGATTGATCATGAATTTGAACAGTTTGTGGTAAACTATTACAGATTTATGAGAATTTTATTCTCATATTGTTTAATACTTTCTGCAACTCCTAAACCATCTTCAAAATATTGTAAAAAATGTTGTTTCTTAACATCATCAATTCGCAGCAAGCTTAATGAACCACAAGTGTTTAGTAAGTGATTATGCTTTTCATTAATTTTTATTATCCTTTTTCTTTGTGCCTTTATTAACCTTTTTCATTTTAACATCAACACTTGCAGTACATCCTGCATTCCTCTTAGTGTTTTTTGCACGTTTACTTTTGTTCGAATGTTGACATACAAAACACGTATGATAGACTAACCTACAACAGCCAAATTTGTAAGAACGTTCAATGATGTAATGAAAGCACAACCTTTGAGGATTGTGATGACCATTTCTCAGAATCCAGCAGGTGTTTGTCTTCTTCGAAAATTCCTTGATCCATTTTTCTATATCATCTTCATTACTTAAATTACTCCTGAATATTATCACCTGGTCATTATTTAAGTCTTCTACTTTCTCAAACAAGTATTTATTTGAAGTATCCATTATATAAACACACAACGAAGAAATTACTTGGACTATGTTATTGAACAGGTAATGATCCTTAACTACAAAATACAAAGGACAACAATGATGGAATAAATTATACTACAACTACTCTAAAAGAGAAATATAATTAAATTCCTATGTTTTAATTAATAAAATCACTTACTGTGTTATTTTTACTGTAACGGACTTCGATAGTCTTGAAAAAGACTGATTTTTACGCTTAGATGTCGATGGATGCATGAATAAAAAATGGTGATTGATTTGAAACAATAAAAAAATTGATTCAAAAGGCAAAGTAAGAAAGCGAGTTAAACAAATTTATAATTAAGTCGGAATTACATCCAAAGAAAGATAAGTGACACTTCTAATACAATTCGAATTTTTATTTTTAGGGTTATATCGCGTGCAACAACGAACCGATGCCTAATGAACGTAAAAGCCAATCATAAGCCAATAACTTATGGTAGGTTCTGTAGCGCTTTCAACAATGATTGACCGAAAAAAACTGCTTTTTACGGAATTTTTATCAAAAGTTTATTCCAAGTTTCTGGTGAAGCTAGGCACAAATATTGATTTCAACTTTGAATGACATTTCATAAACGTACATAGATTTTAGCTTTTTCAATTATTTCTTTATCTACATTTGTATTACAATAAAATAGTTTTTTTCAAAACTCATTAATAAATTAAGCAGGACTTTCAAGGTAAGTTAATTAATGTATTTTATGCCTTTTATGCATTATACAAAACATGATAGACTTGTATGTTTAAGCAATAAAATAAAAAGAATCTTAAAAACCAAAACATTAAATAAGTAAAGTTAGATTGACATCATTGTGCATATTTCAATATAAGTAATTGTTACAGGTCTTTCTTTTGGTACATGCCATAAAGCAGTCAAACATCAATTATGTTTTCATCCTTAGAAAATAACGGCTATGTAATAATTACTAACTTTAGATTTTCAAAAGCGTTTAGAATATTGCCAATGGTTCAACAACTTGAGAGATGACGAAATGCTGAACTTTTTCTATTTTTAACTGTAATATTAAATATATACCTACTATATTATGTACGTAAATATAATTAAAGCTAAATTTGAAAAAAATAAGTGTTAATTCAAAATACACGTAAATTAGAATTTTTCAAGTTTGTACACCTACATAATAAGAATTTCGTCATTCACAAAGTTTTTGTCATTTATGGTAGTATTTATTTTAATATCTACAGTTACGCCACTGGACATAGCACAATTTTCATTTTAAGGATGCGGAACAGTAGTACTGTTATAGGAACGGCACGGTTAAACAAATTATTGGTTTAATATAGTTATACTAAACTGTGTATATTAGGTTTTGATATGGCAACAAGGCTGATTTTCCTGTTAAAAAGTGGTTAAAAATACTACGCTTTTGACATATGTTTTACTTTTAAACTTAAGATACCTATTTTATTTATATATTTTTTTCGTATTGTAAATATTAGCAGAAAAATTAACTGTTGGGTATTCACCTCTAAGTTAAAATTCTAGTGATTTTTATTCTTTTATTCAAAACCGGGTTATTGTAATTGCGCAATATTGTACTACAATTGTGTTATTTGCATCAGTTTTTTAAGTTAGCTCTACATTTTTTTTTTAAATTAATAAAGTGTCTCCTAAAGCATGGCCCCAAAAAAAGGAAAAGCAAAAACATCACAGGATACTGAATCAGGGGATGATTCAGATGAGTACAGGAAAAAACGAGACCGTAATAATTTGGTAATTATGTGTGCATTTATGGCTTGGTTTACTCCACTTGTTGAATATATGGTAAAATTATAATGTCTGGATCAATGTGTAGACCAAATGAAATTTAATTATCAATTTACTTAACCTAAAATATTGTAAATAACAGTAAACACCTTATTCATACTATAACACTACTGTTTTATAATATAGCACTTATATAGGTATGAATGTTATCTCTCCTTGTTTTCAATGAAACTTTGCATTTGCAAAAATTTAACCGAATCATGGGTTATGTTTAGCATTGTGTTTGTTTGCTATTCAAACTTTTATGAGAAAATCTATGTACTTATCACTCTTCATGTAGTATGTATTATGTAACAAAGCAGGTGAGCCATTATATGGTGTAAATTAGGCCAGTATTAATGTGATATTGATAATTTTATTTATGATGTTAACTTTTAAAGTGGGTCTTTTTTAGGCTGTTAAAAGAAGTCGGATTAAATCGAAACAGAAGACACAAGAGACTGTTAATAGAGTAACGCAATTAAAGAGTGAAAATTCAGTGCTAGAAGAAAAAGTTAAAAATTTGACTAAAGAGCTTGGCTTTTTAAAAGAATTGTTTCTTGCTCATGCTAGCAGTACTAGTGATGCTTCTAAGTTTGAAGGAATTAATTTACAAAAGTTATTAGCTGACAGTTCTGAAGATGCTAGTAATTCGTAATTTAAATATTTATTTGACCACAGTTGCGGTTATATACTTTCAGGTGTCGCAAAATGTATCAGAGTAACAGTTTATCTCTGATTAGGTACTATGTAAGTGAATAACTTCTATTATTATTTTAAAAGAGTAGTTGCGTACTTTATATGTGAGTTATATAGCAACTAACATCTAATAGAAACATTATGTAAGTGTATATTACCTATGCATTATATAGTTAATGAACAGCAGACAAACATTTAATTGAATTGTATTCTGGTTAAACTTATAAATTATCTTCTAGGATACATAACCATGTCTTTTTACGCTTTTTTTGATATAGTTTGCCTCACCGTTAAACAGGTTCTGTCAACATGGCCGTTGTTTCAGGTTCAGTAATATTAGTACGCAAAGCCACTATCTTAAATATATAACATACAAAACAAACAGGTATTAGTTGGCTAACACGTACAGTATTTTGTATCCTATGTTAATTAATGTGTTTGTTAAAGAACAAAATATTCACTGAATTTGTCCTTGAAATATCTTTATGAATTTAATTGTTGTGTAGACGTAGACGGTAAGTTTTGTAAAGGGATGAAATACATTAATTGGATAAAAATTGCACAAATTATGTTTAATCACATATAAATAGTGAAACAATAATTGTTTTGATTTTGTTTCTTATTATGTGTTAAAGAGGTACATTGTGTGATTTTTTTATTATTCAATGGAAAGTTTGCATAATAACTGCCAAACTTCGGTACTTATAATAATTTGAATTTTTTATATTTTTTATTTGTTTTTAGAAAAGATCGTATATTTGTGTAAACAACTCAAATTCAGCACAAGAAATTATATTAAATGCATACAACTTCTTCTGTGCAAAAAAAATTCTTATGAAGTAGTAGATTTTGCAAAAATTAATTTGGTCACATTTAATCACATTTAATTGACAATCATATTTAACTATACACTGTAAAATATTAGTTTTCCTTATTTTAAAATAATGTACTATATTATCAGTAGAAGTTTTAATAAACATCGCAAATAATGTATTATTATAAGTTTTTGTTATGAACGAATAAGTTCAAAGGTAAATATGTAATTAAAATATTTTATTATAATAATTTATTAAATACATAAAGTAACAAAGTTCTACCAATCAGTAGATTTTGACTCATGTACTTGCTAGAATTACATCGCTAATGCAGCCATCAAGGTTCATGATCCTGAATTGATGTATTGTTAGCGGTATTACATCGTATGTCAAATTAAATTATTTATGTATTTAATAAAATTAATAATATCGTAAACAATGTTTTATTTTATCCATAACATTAATTATTTACACCATGCACGCCTCTGGATGTACGTTCGCGCGCACTTAGTGACATATTTAAACGGCGGCTATATTGACGGAACCTGTTTAACGGTGAGACAAGGTATATAACATTTGTTATTGGTCACTCTAGCTTACGGCAAATGTTGAGAACAATTCAGATTTTTTTTAAGAAGCACCCAATAATTTATGATTATCTAAATTTATGAATTTATATGTTTGGTAAATAAAAAAGGTTGTTTTTTCTGTAAAAATCGAGTAAAAATGAGTTAAAAGACAGTTTTGTATATCAGACGATGAAATATGAGAGGTGCCAGAATGCAATTTTAACGGTAGATTATTAAAAAATTTGTGATTACTAATTTGTATGAGTTATTGTTTAAGCACAATTTTATGTCATTGTTATAAGTTTTTTATTATCCATTTTTGGTAGATACCTATATACCTAACCCACCTTTGATACTTTTTAATTGAGTTTTAAACATTTTATAATGGTCAATTTTTGTACAATTTGTTAAGCATAAAGTTTTAATTGTGATTTGCAAAATTTATTACATTAAATATTGCAGATGTTGATGTTCTGTGTGTTGAATATGTATTACTAGAGAATAAATGTTTTAGAAGAGAAATAGGCGTATAAATATGTATATTTTATAATTTTTTATATGTATATTATAGATAAATTGATAAAAAATGTATTAATTTACTCATGTATGTGTATTATTATAATTTGAAGTTTTAATAAATTATTTTGTTAATGGTTATATATAAAAGTTTTTTCTAATTAACTAAAATTTACTGTAACGGGAGGTTGGGGTATTAGCCATAGGTGAAATTTTAATCCATTTAAAAAAAAACGTGCTATTACCCCTACTTTTCAGGGTAACAGCGCAGAACAGTAACGCTAATGCCCAAATAAAATGACGAAGTAATAAGACGAAAAAACAATTTTTTCAAACTGTGATACTTTATTTTTGAAAAATCAGTGAACAATGAACAAAACTTAACTAGTTAGACTAGTTTTTAGCTTAATTGCCGGTAAAAAAGGAAAAGTAGTTTAATCATTAATTCACAGCCCAATTACCAAAGGACACACTGAAGAATAAAAACTACTCGTCCTTTTTTTACCATCTTGATTAGAGACACATCTAAGTTAAGTGGCAAAACAAAATGCTTTTAAAATTTTTCACTAAAAAAAGTATTTGGTATTCTACATTTTCGTTGATGTCAGTTAATACTTTTCCCACATAGTAAAATCTTCGTTCTTTGGTATTAAATTCTACAAAAACAATCATGTTTCTGCGGAATGCTGTCCAGTTCATTACACTGAAATTCAGCATCACAGCATTCGGCTTACTCTCCATAGAGAGGTTTCTTTTAACTGACTTCCCTGCTGCTTTTTTTTATTGATTTTTCGTGTTTTTGGATTACTTCTTCTTTAAATAGCACTGAACATAAATTTCCAAATGTTCTTTTGCTTATATTTTTTTAATAGCATCCATCTCATTTGTGGGATAAATATTTGGTGTGGAACAACACATGAACTTCCAACCTACAAAGTGGAAATTAAAAAAAATTAAATCATTTTTTTAGGATAATTAAGAATTTTCTTTAACCTTCCAACCTACATGTATACTGACTTCCATAAAAATCGCAACACCTAGAATTTATTGTACGATTTAATTGAAATTTTCGTCAACGGTGTCTTTCATTAGAAGAAACAAACGATTAAAATTTGAAAACAAAAGAACAAACACTAAAAATGATTTTTTCCGCCACGATTTGTAATGCACTCATTTAGACGGCGTGGCATGCTATCAATCAAGTGATCTATAGCTTCTTGAATCCGTAGCCGGAGATAGTGTAAGTTATCTGGAGAGTTTGGTAAATTACCCAGTCGCCTACCGACCTCATCCCATACATGTTCAATGGGCGAAAATCAGGCGACCGAGCAGGCCATGGAGGACGGCAGTGTTAGCTTCTTCCAAAAAACGTTTTGTAGCCCTTGCAGCACGAGGGCGCGCATTATCCTGTTGGATTTTCCAGCCCCTGAAGATATGGAAGCGCAACGGGTTCTTGCACATTGGCGATATAACCAGAGGCGTTTAACTTGCTATCAATGAAGACCAAGGGTGATCTGCTGCCGTAACATATTGCACCCCATATCATCATTCTTTGTGTGAGGGCTGTGTTGCGTTCCACAAAAATGGGATTTTACGTTCTCCACGCATCCGTCTGACCCTCCTACGACCATCGTGGGCCCCAACAAAATCGGACCTCACTAAACACAATTTATACCATTCTTGCGCCCAATTCGCTCTTTCGTTGCTCCATTCTAGCCTACGTAAACGGTGAAGTAGTGTAAGAGGAAGACATAAAAATGGACGATATGAAAGCAGGCCCATAAGACCTTATTCGGCGATAAACAGATGACATTGACATTCTGGGTCCTACACCTCTCATCCAATCATTTGCAATCGATCGAGTTGTTGAAAATCTGTCTCTTGTGGCCAAAAGTCTTAAGCGACGTTCTTCGCGATATGTAGTCCTGCGCGGACGTCCAGATCCAGGGCGACGTTGTTGCACCCCTTCCTAGGAACATTTGGACCAACATCTCAATACCTTTGTAACATTTCGGTTTACACGACGAACAATTTCTCTTAGCGAAAGTCCGGCCTCTCTCATGCCAATAATACGGATACGTTCAAAATCAGTCAATTGGGAAAAATGTTGATGTTGATGTACTCTTGGCATTGTTCCCAAGTTCGGAACGAGATTGTGAACAAACAATTTGCAAAATTGACAGTTAATTACTCACTGATTGGTTTATTTCTTCAAATTTATTGTTACTAAGTGCAAAGGAAAAAACAAAAAAAAAATCTAGCTAGATTTCATTCAAATTTTAATCGTTTGCTTGTTCTAATGAAAGACATCGTTGACGAAAATTTCAATAAAATCTTCAACTAGGTATTACAATTTTTATGGAAGTCAGTACACATATTATGTTGGTATGGAAGGTTATGTAATCGACATTTTTTTTCACTATCACTAAATTGACTTATTAGCTCATTTTACAACTTTTGGCCGCGATGGTCCGTGATGTCTGTCTGTCTGTCTGTCTGTCAGTCTGTCTGCCTGTCTGTCTGTCCGTCCGTCCGCCCGTCCGTCCGCCTGTCTGTCTGGCTGTCTGTCTGTCCGCCTGCCTGCCTGTCGTCTGCCCGTCCGTCCGTCCGTCCGTCCGCCTGCCTGCCTGGCTGTCTGTCCGCTTGTCCGTCTGCCCGGCTGTCCGTCTGGCCGCATGTCCGTCTGTCCATTTGGCCGTCTGTCAGTCTGCCCATCTCTCCGTCTGTCCGTCTGTCTGTGTGTGTGCGCGTGTGTGTGTGTGCGCGGTGTACGTGCTTGCGTGCGTGCGTGCGCGTGTGTGTCGATGGATGTATGTTACTATCCATGATAATCTCAGAACGGAACCACCTAGATACCTGAAACTTTGTATTTAAGTTTATTTTCATTTCGCTTGAAGCTGATTGGATTTTGGGAGAAATGCAGCCGCGGAGAGGGGTTGAGGGTTTATTTTGCTTTTGGTTTGTATCAAAAATTTCTGAAACAGAGTACAACAGCTGTATATTTCAAATATATAAAAATACCTAGATATAGACCTTAAACATATCGATTATGTTCTGTGCAATTTTTTGATACGACGCGTAATTTAGCAGCAAACAAATGGGTAGAATTTAAGTGTTACTTCAAATTATATCAATATCTGAATAACGATACTTTTAAAAGAATTGGCATAGGCATATTTTTAAAAGAAAATTTAATTTTATACAACTTGTCTTTATAAAGTTTTTTAATGTAAAGCGAAGTAAATGTAAAAATTAAATAAATATGATTGAACATGCTTAAGCTGTATTATCAATATTTTTAAAGAAGGGGGCGGCGTTGGAATTTTCTTTAAGTTAATATCCTCTATTTGCCGATTCCTGTATTTATGTCTATTAATCTCTATCTGACTTGAAGTTTTGAACGTCATTCTGACATTTTATAGTTTTTGTTTTTACAATGTTGCCTGTTTTAGTTATGAACGTGTAAAAGAGGATGCATAGTTATCCAATAAAATTATAATTAAATTTATTTCATTTCTTTTAATTACCACTTGGAGGTTGGAAGGTCATGTGTTGTTTCACAGGAAATAAGCAACATTTTAAAAACAAAAACAAAAATCTGTCAGATGGACGTTTAAAACTTCATGTCAAATAGACGTTAAGGGTAGTCCGACCCGCAAATAGACTCAATATTAACTTTATGCATGATATCTCAACAATTATAAGAGGTAACAACTTCAATCTTTTTTTTTATTTTCAAGGTTAGTTCTTTATCTAGTTCCGTACGGTTGGTTTTCAGAATAAAATAAAAATATGTTTTAAAATTTTGTTTAAAAAGTACTTACAATTTTAATAAAAAAAGAATCATTACAAATTCTTTTTTCAGCCTGGAATGTAAATTTTGTAAAACCCTTCCGTATGCAACTAGTAATTATTGTCAGATATACAAAAAAAAATTGGTAATGGTATGTTTATTAGTATTGGCTACAGCTTACATCAAAATTGTCAAAAAGCAAATTTTCAGAAAACGAAGAAAACAGTGAGGGCTGAACGAAAAGTAAGCATACTTACAAGAATAGTTATATTAGTAATCCCCAAAAACTGTAGGATGGGTTGTCCTGGTCCTCCTCATCCTCATATAAGTCTTCTAACTTCCTCTTTCCCAAACTTCTCGCTTGTTCCGCATTGCGAACACGGGCTATATCAAGACTTTTCATAGCTTTTCAAAGGCAAATATAGTTTTTTACTCTTAGTGTTATATATGGTTGTAAAGTGGAGATTTCAGAGAATAATAATCAATTAAAACCCAAAAATAAAAAAAAATTCGCAGTCGGACTGCCCTTAATAGACATATCCAGAGATGCTAACCATACAAAATCCTCTTTTTTTATGATGCCAACTTAAAAAAAATTACGGAGCCGCCCGTTTCAATCCTATTTAATTTTTTTTAAACCTAGTTTGGTTTATGTTAAGAAACTTTATAAAAAAAGGTTATGTAAAATAGCTCTAAAAAGTATGTCTCTACATTTTCTTATTATTAATCGTTATTCAGATATGCGAAAAATCCAAGCTAACGCTGCTATCTTAAGAATGTTTTCCCCTAAATTATGCATTGTATCAAAAAAATGCATAGAACATAATTAATTGCTAACGTTAATGCCTAAGCAAACCCCTCCCCAGAGCTGAATTTCTCCGAAAAACCTAATCAGCTCCAGGAGAAATACAAATAGGCCTAAATACGAAAATTGAAGTACGCCAGTGTTAATCTGGACTTGTTGTGGATACTAACATACATCCACACACACCCCCACATATACGCACACGATGCATATGGACACGAACACGGAAGCGCTCACGCACACACACACACACACACACACAAACACACACACGCACACCCGCATGCACACACGCATACACTCACACGCCACGCAAGCACACACGCACACTCACACGCGAACGCACTCGCGCACACGCAACGGACCGCGCACACCCACAGGCAAGTGCACACGCATACGTACACACACGAACATAGGCACACGCAAGCGCACAGGCTCACCCACACACAGACGCACACATACACACGGTAACGTACACTGACACGCACTCGTACACGTACACACACACACAGGCATACACACGCGCGTACACGCAAGTACACACACACACACACACACACACACACACCGTACACCCACGCAAGCGCACACGCACACTCTCACGTTAACGCACACTCACCCAAACGGCTTATAAACGGTACATAAACATTTAAAAAGATTAAAAATTATTAATAATTTTATTAAATACATAAATAAAAAGTTTACCTCGAGTACGATTTGAACCTACGACCTGTACTTTGCTAGAGTACCGCGCTAACCAACTGCGCCATCAAGGTTCAAGCCCCAATCGATGTAAATTTTGTCTTTATGTATGTAGAACTGATGTAAATTCTAAATTTAATGTTTTTTATGAACTTATTCGTTCATAACAAATACTTATTAATAATTTAAAAAGATTGTCGCCAAACTAAGCAAATCGGCAAGATCATCAGTGTAGAAAGAAAAAATACCGTCACTATTATTTCTTGTTCAATGCTGCTCTTTAGAAAAAGCATGAACGACCGACATTAAAAATGCTCTTCCCGGTTATCTCAAATGGTTGGAACAACTCGAAATCTTTACGAAATGGATACATTTTATGGAGACAGTTAGACCCTTTTCGGATCATATGGTATACTTCATTTTAGATAACCATGAGGGTCATATTACTGGGTATGGAATTGCCGAGTTATCCGATATAGCCTACCAAAAAGTTGCAACCGTAGATAAAGGGGTTGGTGTGTTCAAAGCAGCTTATATTTTTCCTTATCAATTTAGGTCTTCTGTGAAGAGGCTCTTGTGCATTTTTTTATGTGCGTGCGTGCGTGCGTGCAGCGTGCGTGCGTGCGTGCGTGCGTTGCGTGCGTGTGCGTCTGCGTCGGTGCGTCTGCGATCGGTGCGTGTGCGTCGTTGTCTGTGTCGTGGGTCGGTTTTGCGTGCTGTGCGTTTGTATGTGTGTGTGTGTCTGTGCGCGCGCACGTGTGTGTGAGTGTTGCGTGTGTCTGTTTGTGTGTGTCTGTGTGGTTGTGAGGCGTGTGTGTATGTGTGTGCGTGTGGGTGTATGGTGTTTTTATGTGTGTCTGTGTGGGTGTGTCTATGTGTGTGTGTGTGTGTGTGTGTTCGTGTGTGTGTTCGTGTGTGTGTTTGTGCGTGAGTGCATGCGTGTGTGAGTGTGTGTATGTGCCTGTGTGTGTTTGTGTGTGTGTTTGTTTTTTTAATATATTTATTCAGCATGCCCCATTATTACAATAACAATACATGTTTTTAATTGTACTGGTTATCTCTTAGTTTGTGTGTAATTAGAGGTAACTAGTTTACACATCTTACTACCCCTAACTACTTTTCACGTTATCACCTAATTTAACTTTCCAAAGTCTATGGAATTTATAAATTGTACAAAATCGTCTACATATGCCTGTGCTAACTACGTTTCAGTTACTGGTCAGATTCTGCTTTTCACTGCAATAGGGTTTCTTAATTGTAATCTATTGTTTTCCAACAATGTACGGTCATAAATCAAGTGATTTACATTTTGATCACCTAATTCGCAAACATATGTCGCGTTTTCACTTATTTTTATTTATAAATATCACACGACCTTCCAACCTACAAAATGGAAATGAAAAGAAGTGAAATAATTTTAATAACATTTTTTTTTAGGAATATTCCCTCATATACAGTGCGTTCAGAAAGTAACGGATAAATTCATTATTTTCGTAATCGTTAATTTGTGGTCAAAATCCTGCGACACGTCGATTTTTTATTTTGATTCCGGACTTTACGCTGTGTCGCATATGTAGATATTTATTCTCAAATAATAAAACAAGAAACCAGGTAAAGGCAAAGGGAAAGCAGGTAGGCGCGTCACCAGCAATTGTAAATTGAAAATTTTAATAATAAAATTTAAAATAGTAAATAGCATATTATATGAATCGAGTAAACGAAATAGAGTTGCATAGTTTCAAGTTAAATAATTAACATACTTCACTTTCTTTGCAATATTCGTTTAATAAATACGAAATTTAAAAAAGTTACTCTAAAAGTTTACTTTTTTTCGATTGAATTCAAATACCTTCAATTCTCTTGCAAAACAATAAAACAGGAAAGCAGTTAAATTGTAAATTTTTTTGTAATAAAACTTTAAACATAAAAGATTATCGTACTTTTAAGTTAAATAAGTAGCTTTATTTCGGTGCTTTCAGTTAAATACATATTAATAAATGTTAAATGACAACTTCTAAATCAATCAAATAAGGGTAAGCGTTTGAACAGGTTTTTATACCCAGCGGTTTGAATATTAATAATAAACGAAGATAATGATAATCTAACCAGTAAAAGGCTCTTGAGTTGAAATAGGCGCGAAATAACATTTAGGATCGCTACAGTATGTACGAAAATAGTCTATTAAACCCATGTGATTGTTAAAACTTTAACTTAAAAGTATAAAGCAAACGTAAATTTGTCTAAGGAGGACCCGAACAGGTATACATTGTTGCAATAACGATGAATTCATAGAGACTAATAAAATATTTATTTAAGTATCACGGCTCGCGACAATAAAGCTGATTTGATAAATAAATATTAAATGACATTGAAATAACTATAACTCGAACAGCCACAAAAAATAAAATAAATGAATAAATAAAAATAAAAAAATAAATAAATAGATAAATAAATAATAATTGAATCATTTGGTCGCTAATAAATACCAACAAGTCCGGTGAGGGGCGCGGAACCAGGAATCGCGTATAGAGCAGTATGGTTGAAACGCGTGGTGTGATCGAAGGGCAGGTAAGAAAGGAAAAAAAATGTACATGTATATGTACATTTTGAGATTCATGCGAAGTATACGATCTATTATTTATATCTATCTATTATGTCGTGACAGTAGACATAACTGTCCGGTAGTAGGACGATACCGTTAATAGGGGATGCTACATCGTCCGGGGCACGATTTGGCCAGTAACCGGTCTGCTCGCTATGATATTACTCAAGAAAACAATACAATTGCCTCGGATCCACCTGGCTACAAGGGGCGGTCAAGGTCGAAACAGACAGGCCCCGAACGGATGGGTGGGTGTACAGAGAGAACATAGTGAACGCGTTCTAGGAAAGTTCGGAGACCAAAGAATCAATGAGAACGGTGAACACCTGCTGAACATCGTGTGGAGAGAAGCCTGTTTGTATCCAATACGTGGTTTAAACATAAAAATGTGCATATGTATACATGGCAAAGAGGTGAATCTAAAAGTATGATAGACTTGATAGTGTATGATGAACGGCTTAGAAACCTGGTGAAAGACACAAAAGTAATGCGCGGAGGAGTGTGGATCGGACCACTTTTGGTTGTATCGAGAGTGTGTTTAGGGCAAAAGTGGGTGTGAGAAGGAAAGCAAACGTAGTGCGAACGTCCAGAATTAGGTTACAAACTAGTGGATAATGGTGCGAGAATGAAATACGTAGATGCTGTGAATAAAGAGTTGAATGTGAATGAAACTGTGGAACGAACAAATAAAAGACACTGACGTTGAAAGTGCATGGATAAGCTTGAAAAACTCTGTTGTCAATTGTGCCGTGCGAATATGTGGAAGAGTGATTGTAGGTAGACAGAAAAATGTGCTTGGTGGAATGAGTCGGTAAAAAGGCAGTAAGTATGAAAAAGATGCGTACATGGCAATGATTGCTGCAAAAAATGAGACTGAGAAGAAACGATTGTATGAGGTGTACAGATTAAGAAACAAAGAAGCGAAGGAGGTAGTGAGAATAACTAAAGAGGAAGTGATGGCTGTAGAAGGAGAGAAAATGCAGAATGATTTTGAGGAAACAAAAACTCTTCTGGAAATGGGTCAAAAATACAAAACGTGGCCCAAAACAGAACGCTGCAGGAGTGATGAATGATAGAAACGAAATAGTATGGGACGATTGTGAAGTGAGGAAATGCTGGCAAGAATATTTCGGAAAGCTGTACAGTAGTGAGGAAAGTAATACTGAAGGAGTTAAATAAGGAGAATATAGAAGAAATGATGAATGAAACTGAGAAGGATATTGGAATAAATGAGGCAGAGAAAACGGTAGGAAGGTTGAAAACGGCAAGGGAGCAGGCGTAGATGAAATCACTGGTGAAATGCTCAAGTATGGTGATGCAAAGCTTATACGAAGATTGCGTGAATTATTCAATGTATGCCTTATGTGTGGAAAAGTGCCGAGTGATTGGAAGAGCGCGATCATTGTACCATTGTATAAGGGTAAGGGGAACAAGAGTGATTGTAAGAACTACAGAGGAATAAGCTTGCTTAGCGTACCTGGTAACGTTTTTGGAAGAATACTGATTCATAGAGTACGAGAAACTACACAATCTAAGATGTGGGATGTGCAAGGTGGCTTCATGCCAGGGAGAGGATGTGTCGATCAGATGGTTGCTCTCCAGCAGGTAATCGAAAGGTGTTTAAAGGTAAAAAGGAAATTTTACTGCGCGTTTGTAGATCTGGAGAAAGCATATGACAGAGTGAATAGGGAGAAGCTGTGGGAAATATTAAATGAATATGGCGTAAATAAAGGTCTAATAAATGGAATAAGGGCAGTACACAACGGTAGTCGGGCATGTGTTAGGGTGAGTGGAGGTGTGAGTGAATACTTTAATATTGAGCAAGGAGTGCGACAAGGCTGTGTGATGTCACCGTGGTTGTTCAATATATACATGGATAAATGTCTTAGACAAGCATGTAACGATACAAATGGTGTAATGGTTGGTGACGTAAATGTGCGACTCCTGGTGTATGCAGATGACACAGTCTTATTAAGTGACAGTGCGGATGAGCTGCAAACCGCTATGAGGAAGTTTGATACAGTCTGTGAGAGCATGGACCTAAAGGTAAACGTGAACAAAACTAAGATTGTGGTGTTCAATCGGAAGGTGGAAAGGAGAGTAGAGTATTTACTCTGCAAGATGAAATTGTGAGCAAGTGGACGAGCTGGTATATCTCGGTAGAATGTTTACTGCAGATGGTACAATTGAGAGCGAGATTGGACGAAGGGTCAATGCTGGAAGGAAAGTGATTGGAAGTATGTGGACGATAATGAGAAATGAAAGCATGAGCCTAGCTGCGAAACGAGCAATCTATAATGGCGTATTCGTCCCGTCAGTACTGTATGGAAGTGAGACATGGGTATGTCAAAAAAAGCACGAAAGAAAAATAAATGCCGTGGGTATGAGATTTCTGAGAAGCGCATGTGGTAAAACGAGAAGGGACAAGATAAAAAATGAATGCATAATGAGGGAGTGTGGTGAGGAAAAGACTATGATGGATAGATATAAAAGTTGTACATTACGTTGGTTTGGTCACATTGAGAGAATGAACAACGCAAGATTAACGAAACAAATATATGTGGGTGAGGTTAGGGGAAAGGCCGGGCCTGGTAGGCCGCGTAAAACTTGGCTGAATGCAGTAGAATCTATGATAAAGGAAAGAAAGATAAGAAGTTTTAAAACAAAAGGGCATGTCAGAGACTATGTATGAATCTTGCGGAAGCTAGGGAGGTATGCGGAGATAGGAAAGCATGGAGAAAGATTGTGAATGAAAAATAAATAAGAGGCAGGGATTGATTTGCCTACCCCGCAAGGGAATGGCGTGAAGGTTAAGTAAGTAAGCATATGTAGATGGCGTTGCGCACTTTCCGGATATGACGTGAAAGTTCATATTTTTGGCAACTCTTTCTCCTGAGTTCAAAAATGCCGTATTTATTGGGATTCTTTGCAACAGTATGCGCGATATTAATTATTAAATCTGGCGTAATTCGAAAAGTGAAATATTGAATTTGTTCGTTACTTTCTGAGCGCACTGTATAAAAAATCCCATAAGAGGAATGGAATTATCGAAAAATTACAAAGGTAATTGCACTGTCCAAATAGAAAATTGCATTTCGATAATTGTCATTTAGAATTAATTTTTTCGATTGTGGCATTGTTAAATTCGTTCCAAAATTTTGTTAACCAATTATAATAATTTCTTAAATGTGTCTAATAAATAAGATTATTTAGTTTTGTTAATATTGAAAATGATTCGGGAAATATTCCACTTAATAGAATTCGTGCTAAAAAATAACTAGAAAATTTTGCATTCAAGGCGTGTTTTCTTTAAAAACTGCATTCGTTCATTTTCATATATTTTTAAAAGACCTTTGTTGTCGGACTCTTTCGCAAAAAATATGAAAGTAAACTCATGCAGGTTTTAGAAAACACGCTTTCATGCAAAATTATCGGTAATTTTGATGCATTTATGCTATTACTCCTGATAACTATGCAACATCTTTTATAAGAAGCTCATTACAAAAATAGGCAACATTGTAAACGCAAAAACAATAATCTATGTCAAACACAAGTTTAATATTGCATGACAGACAGAGGTTAATAGACACCTAGATACTAACTTAAATTAAACGAAATGAAAATAATTTTATCCACAAACGTCACAAAATTGACACTTTTATGACTCAATGTCAAAGGTAAAAGTTTTAGTTTTCAGACATGGAGTAAAAGTTGTACTTTTGTGCCTAGGCATTTTTATTTGTACCAAATGTGCTTATTAAATGTGCGTTGTTATGGTTTCATTACTTGCAAAGCGTCCTGATTATCTTATTCTTTTACCTGCTAATTATGTTTGATCTTTCCTTTCGATCTTTACCAATTATTTTTACGTTTGCAGATAAAAAAAGTATATTTATTCAGGAAAGTGATTTTGTAGCTCAGCTGAATTAATTGCCTCACTTCGTTCGGCAAAATAAACATTCCGCTTCGCCACATAAAGTATCACTTTTACTCCTAATAACATAATATACTATTAATTACAATTTTTTTTGGTATAACTATGTAACCTCTTTTTTATACATTCATAACGAAAACAGGCAACATTGTAAAAACAAAAACAGTAATCTAAGTTACTTCCCTAAGGAAATAATATTATATCCCTGTTGTCATGAAAAGGTTGTGTACCGGGTGGCCAGATAAGTATGCAAAGTGCTGTTTCTCGGAAACTATTCGTCGTAGAGAGTTGAGGTAAACAAATTTATTACTAAAGTGGTCAAAAAAAGATCGTGGGAAATATTTTCAAATTTTCAAGATGACCGCCAGGGAGCGTAACCGCCGTCCTAAAAACTTTTAAAGTGATCTTTTACTGAAATCCCCCTAGTAAATGTACCAAAAAATTATACGCTTCTTAAAGCTCAGCTTTACTCGAGTAATTTTTATTTGACGTATCTATTAAAATAAAGTGTTGGGGGGGCGTGATTCAGTGATTTAAAAAAAAACATCTGTAACTCCTAAACGACTGAACTGATTTTAATAAACTTAGTCTCGTTGAAAAGAGCATTTATTGCTCCATCAAATCCATCTTACTTGTAATATGTCTAATTTTTAGTGATGCCGCTAGAGCGCGTTTTTTGATATAATATCAGAAAATTGCAAAATTAAATGCAACAATATGACCTTTTTTTCATGAACATGAGATAAAATCATCCCTAAATAGGTTAGTGAAAACCGCATCTCGATATCTTATTCATACCCTAAAATATCGAATATTTAGTTATTATAAAATTTGAAAAAGTCGATATTACACCGGTATTTATTCTTATTTATTTGTCTTTTTTCAAGATTCAATGAAAAATTTCATCATTTTACAATTTTTAAACAATAAAAGTTTTCATAATTTCAAAAATTAAATGTAATAGTATGATAATATTTATTTTTGAAAGGTATTATTCCAAATTTGTGGAATTATTTTTATTAATTTTATTTATGGCCCTAAAAAGGACCGATTGTGCAATAATGCCTATTTAAGAAGACATTAAGTAGGCATCAAGTACCTACTTAATGCCTGCTGAAATGCTCGAATTGTCTCCCATCGATCTCGATGCATTGTTGGAGCCGTTCATGCGTGGACAACTTCTGCTCTTGACAGGCTACGAATGGCCTCTCGAATTCGTACTTTCACGTCGTCTCTCGTTGTTGGTGGAGTTCCGTAAACAATATCCTCGAACCAACCCCATAGATAAAAGTCCAAACAGGTTAAGTCTGGGAATCGGGGTGGCCAAGGAAATAGACTTCCTCGTCCAATCCACCTCTAGTGACATATTAAATTTAAGTGTTCTCGCATATTTATTGAAAAATGTGGTGGGCAACCATCTAGTTGTAAAAACATATTTTGCCGTAATTGCAAGGGCACACCTTCTAATAAAATAGGCAACTGGTTCACCAGAAAATCAAGAAACACGCTTGCAGTTTGTTGCGCACGCCGTTTGTAATTGAAACTGAACAATTAAGTAAAAACTGTATAGTGTAAATATATCGAGCAATTATTCACAAAAATCATTAAATTGAAAAAAGAAAATTAGAAGCGTATTCATGTATCACAAAGGTATAAGCAGAGATAGAGAAAACAAAGGAGAGTGGTTCCAGCCTGGCGACAGAGAACGTCATCCACCTAAACGGGGCTTCTTCACCGGTCAAATAAATGCACCAGTTTAAACAAAGTGATAACGAGAACCTTTTAATAGCATAAATAAACGAAAATTGGTGTGTTTTATTTATTTTTAAATTTATGTTTAGATACAAATGCTGAACGAAAATATATTTCGTTGATCATTTGTAAAGGATTGTTTGTGCATGTTAATATTAAGAAAAATACTAACATAGAATTAGAACCATTTTTATATAATGCTGTAAACCAAACTGTCTGCATTTAGAATTTGACTTAATTAAATATTATCACTTTTGATTAATTTTTATTATTGACTGTTGCAAATCTTAAAATCTTATACAAACACTGCACATGTGAATACTGAAGAAAGCAAGTTCAATTAATTGCAAAGCACAGGTAATTAATAACATTAGATTCAGAATAATTTTAATCAATGATAACAGTAACCATTTACCACTTTATTCAGCAGCTGGAGCGTCCCGATAAGGGGAAAACGAGAATTTGTTGAGTAATTAATTAAGTTCATTTACCCAAACAGAAATATGATAAACTGATAACAATAAAAGTAAAGTTTAGTTAAAAAACGTTATCTTTATAAATTAAAATCACTTAGTCGATGTTGAATCGTTTCACATTTTCATAAAAAACAATAGAAAATTTATACTCAATGATTTTGGAAATTGTGAAAGATTGAAATAGAACCCAAACATTATTATTTGTAGTCAGGTGTATGCAAGCAAGGTAATAATCGCAGGCAATACGCCCATTACAAAAAATCCCCAACGTAAGAGAAGTATTACAAAATGGTGCCAAAATGTAACGCCCATTACATATTCAGATCTTACATTGCTGTTCATTGCAATAAGAACTGCTCTATATTTTGCAAATTATAAGACCTTGTTTATTTTCCCTAAGTTCATCTCAATGTCCGCGTTTTCTATGACATATGGTTCTTGAATAAACGATATATCAACATTTTGTTGGAGCATAACTTGTATTAAGTTATGCGTGGCCGCTCTCGAATGTTGTAAATTTACTTAGTGATTTGCATTCACTCTACCTTTATTGTACTTATTCCAGTTTGCACAATTTAAACACTTAAAATCTTCCTTTTTTGAATTACAATTTTTAATTTCATGTCCTTCCTCACACAGGGGGCAAGATAATCGGCCCCTACAATATTTAGATGCATGATTAAATTTGTTACATTTGTAACACCCATTTATTGGTATATAAACAGCACATACGCATCGATTCCATCCTATTTTTAATTTTGTTGTTAATAAGTTACTCCGCATCTCTGAGTTGATCTCTATCACTGCATTTTTGCCATTTTTCTAATATTTAAAATTAAATTTTGTTATAATATCGTTATATTGAATGTTTAACTCAGTATTTTGTGATGCGATTACTTCACATGCGTTTTCTTCATTTAATTCCTCGGGTACATCATAAATAATAATTCTTGGTTATCTTTTTTTAGCAACTTCCAATTAATCTCCAAAGGTTTCGTTAATTTTTTTCTTTATTTTATTTACCTCCTATTCACTTGCCGATTATATTGGAACTTTTCCGAGCCATAATTCATACTTTTAATTGTGTAGAATTAAATTTTGTTTTAATTTGTGTTTTTTATATAATGTGTAGAAACTTCAGCTTTTGTTTTAACTATTGCTACAACTTTAAATGTATTCTTGATTTCCGAACGTTCCAAATTATTACTTGTAATTTCTGAGAACAATTTCTTCCACTCAACATGAGATGGCGCTTGCATGTTGTTACAAGTTGCAATTCTATGTTTATTTACTCTAATTATCAATCTATCTTTAGCCGATATCAGTTTCTTTACGTTATTCTAAATTATCATCACCACACTTACTGCTTTTATAATTTCCTCTTTATAATCGTTTCGCAAATTGTCAATCCTTTCAGTTACACTCACTAAACCTTGGAGAACAATTTTAACTGCACATCATCCACCATCTTGGACATGTGTGTGTGCGCGCGTGTGTGTGTGCGTGTGTGTGTGTGTGTGTGTGTCTGTGTGTATGTGTGTCTGTGTGTCTGTGAGTCTGTGTGTCTGTGTGTCTGTGTGTCTGTGTGTCTGTGCGTCTGTGCGTCTGTGGTCTGTGCGTCTGTGCGTCTGTGGTCTGTGCGTCTTGCGTCTTCGCCTGTGTCGGGTCTGTGTGTCTTGTGTCTGTGTGTCTGTGTGTCTTGTGTCTGTGTGTCTGTGCGTCTGTTTGTGCGTGCGCCGGTGTGTCTGGTCTGTGTGTCTGTGTGTCTGTGTGTCTGTGTGTCTTGTGTCTGTGTTTTGTCTGTGTGTCTTGTGTCGTGTGTCTGTGTGTCTGTGTGTCTTGTGTCTGTGTGTCTTGTGTCTGTGTCTGTGTCTGTGTGTTGTGTGTCTTGTGTCGTGTTCTGTGTGTCGTGTGTCTGTGTGTCAGGTGTCTGTGTGTCGGTGTCTGTGTGTCTGTGTGTCTTGTGTCTGTGTGTCTGTGTGTCTTGTGTCTGTGTGTCTGTGTGTCTGTGTGTCTGTGTGTCTGTGGTCTGTGGTCTGTGGCCTGTGTCTGGTGTCTTGTGTCTTTGTTGTGTCTGTGTGTCTGTGTCTGTGTGTCTGTTGTCTGTGTGTCTGTGTCTGTGTGTCTGTGTGTCTGTTGTGTGTCTGTGTGTCTGTGTTTGTGTGTCTGTGTTTGTGTGTCTGTGTGTCTGTGTGTCTGTGTTGTTCTGTGTGTCTGTGTGTCTGTGTGTCTGTGTTTGTTGGTCTGTGGTCTGTGTGTCTGTGTGTCGTGTTTTCTGTGTGTCTGTGTGTCTGTGTTTCTGTGTTCGGTGTCTATGTGTCGGTGTGTCTGCGTGTCTTGTCTGGTTCTGCGTGTCTTGTCTGGTGTCTTTCGTGTCTGCGTTCTGCGTGTCTGGTTGCGTGTGTCTGTGTGTCTGTGTGTATGTGTGTCTTGTTCTGTGTTCTGTGTCTGTGTGTCTGTGTCTGTGTGTCTGTGTCTGTGTGTCTGTGTTCTGTGTTCTGTGTTCTGTGTGTCTGTGTGTCTGTGTGTCTGTGTGTCTGTGTGTCTGTGTTCTGTGTTCTGTGTGTCTGTGTGTCTGTAGTCTGTGTGTCTGTGTGTCTGTGTGTCTGTGTTCTGTGTGTCTGTGTTCTGTGTTTCGTGTTTGTCTATGTGTCGGTGTGTCTGCGTGTCTGCGTGTCTGCGTGTCTGCGTGTCTGCGTGTCTGCGTGTCTGCGTGTCTGCGTGTCTGCGTGTGTCTTTGTGTCTGTGTTTCTGTGTGTCTGTGTGTCTGTGGGTCTGTTGGTGTGCGCGCGCTCGTGGGCGGGTGTACGTGTGTGTGTGTCTATGTGCGCGTCTGTGCGTGCGTATCTGTGTGTGTGTGTGTGTGTGAGTTTGTGTGCGCCTGTGAGCGTATGCGTACGTCTTCGTGCGTCTGTGTACGGCTATGTGCTGCTGTGTGCATCTGTGCGCGTCTGTGTGCATATGTGTGTGTCTGTGCGCACCTGTGTGTGTCACTGTCCGTCTGTGTGCGTCTGAGTGCATCTATGTGCGTATGTGTGCGTCTGGGTACATCTGTGCACGTCTGTGCGTGTTTGTTCGCATCCGTGTGCATATGTGCGTGTTTATATTTACTTCTCCTGTAATTGTTCTTAGTTTCTTACTTTCCCTTTTCCAGTCTGTTTGCCAAATACCATTTATTATTTGCTTTATATATGTTCTATTGTCTTCTTTTGTTACAGGTACTTATTCTGCTCCTTGTTTGGTGTCATGTTTTGCAGCCGTATCTGATTTTTCATTATCTGCAATGCCCACGTGTCCACGTATCCAAAGGAAATTAACTGTTTTGTGTTGTTCATGTAACCTGTTCGAATTTCCATGTGATTGTTGTACCAGAGGATTTAAACAGTATTTATTCTATATGCTAGTTAGTGCGTTTAATGAGTCACTAATTTTAATATATTTATTGTATCTGTTTAAATCTATGTATTTCAGTACCTGCCATTATGCCATATAATTCCACTGTAGCAATGCTAGCCGTTTTTGGTAGTGTCTATGAATGTGATTCGTCTAGGATCCAAACAGCTGTAAGAACTTCATTCGTCCGTGATCCGTCTGTATATATAGCTCTACAGTTACTAAACCTAGAGTTGGCTTCTTGGAATAGTTTCAGACATATTGCATTATTTGTATTTTCTTTATTATATTTTGAAATGTCTAACAAAACCATTGGTTGTTCCACTTTCTATGGGGGTATTTTTTTTGTGACGTATCAGTGGTCGGGGGAAGGTTTGTACCTATTTTCTGTATTATTTCCATACATTTTATAAGGATACGCTTTCATTACACGTAAGCATGGTTGATTCTGGTGATTTGTGCTTTAATATTGATACCATAACAAATTAATAAATGAATTCATCTTTTTTCTAGAGGGAGTGTCCCTGTCTCATAATTTAATGATGCCATCCGACTGGTTCTGTATGCGTCGGTTGCTAAACGCAGACATGTAATTTGAATAGAGTCAAGTTCTTTAACTAATGATTTCCTTGCTGATCCATAAGGCACTACGCTATAATCAATTTTAGGTAAGATAATCGTTTTATATGTTTTCAGCAGAGTTTCTGAGTTCATTTCCCAGTTAAAACTCGATACTGATTTTATGATATTGATAAGTATTTTGCAGGATGTCTTGCACATGTTCCTGCCAATTTAGTTTTCTGTCGAAAATTACTCCCAAAAATTTGTGTTTTGGGGTACATTCTATTTCTACGCCTGCTATCGTTAGCACTTGATCCTCGTGTGGTTTTCTTAATCTGCAGAAATGTACACATTTTGTTTTGTTTGTGTTAAAGGTTAGGCCTGCTTTGTTAAATTATCGATTGCGTTTTGTAGTTTTTGCTTTACACTCTCCACGTCAAAATCTTAAACAAAAATCGATGTCATATACATACATACATTGTTTTACTTACAGTGTCATCAATTGCTGAAACAAGTTTATGCATGGCAATTAAAAATGACACTGCACTTAAGGTTGATCCCTGCGGTACGCCACTTTCCTGTGTGTGTTTTGTTGGCAGGGTGTTTTGTACCCGTACCTTAAAATGTCTCTTTCTTAGAAAATTACAGATAAATAGGGGTAAGTTACCCTTAAGTCCTCAATCAAAAAGGGTTTTTAGTATTACAAAACGCCGGGTAATATCGTACGCTTTATGGATGTTAAAGAATATTGCGACAAGGTGTTTTCTTTCAGCAAAGCTGTTTTGTATACAGTTTTCTAGAAAATTTATCTGGTCGGTCGTAGATTTGTTTTTTCTGAAGCGTTGTTGAGTAAGTTGTTAAATTCTAGAAACCATGTAACACGTACACTAACCATTTTTCTAGTAACTTACTAGAAAAGCAAGTTAGTAAAATAGGTCGATGGTTGCTAGGTTCTTTAATATCCTTATTGTTTTCAGGCATAGGCATTATGATTGCTTCCTTCCATTTTTCTGGGAACGTTCCTTCCTTTCAGAGTTTATTCATAATCTGTAGTAGTGTGGAGTTTTGGTTACGTGGGAGAGTTTTAATAAATTGGTAGAGTATGTCGTCTGGTCCCAGATTAGTGTTTTTAGTTTGACTCAATATTTCATTTAATTCGTCTAGCGAGAAGTCTTTATTGTAGTGAAACGTGCATCCTGCATCAAAATCTAGGAATACTTCGCTGGTTATTTTGATTAATCGGAACCCCGGAGTGTAATTTTTTGAGGATGTTGCATCTTTAAAATGCGACGCTAAGCATGTTGCAATATCTGTTCAATGATATCGTTTCCGTTTACCGTTAAGATGGGAGACGGTTCCGAAAAACGCTTGCCCAAAATTGATCTAATTTTTATCCACATTTCTCTGTTTTATTCTGTATAATAATTTTCCTGACCTTTCCTCTTAATTTTTTAAAATTCAGCATATTTTCTAGGTTTGGTGATTTTTCAAACGTGTTAAAGCTCCGTTTCTTCTCGACAATTGCTTTGGTCACGTCATCGTTCCACCAAGGGACTGACTTGTTCACCACTTGTCCTTTCGTTTGTGGTATGCTTTGATGTACGGCATCCAAGATTCCTTTGCAGAAGTTATTTGGCATTTATTCAGTTTCTGTCTCTTCACTGATCATCTTTTCAGTAAGTGCTTTATATAGTTTCTAATTTGCTTTCTGTTTTTCCAACGTTTAGGTATAACACAGTCGTTTATTGTATATGATAGGGAAATAATTGGCATAAGTGTTTACTTGCCAAACTCACCTCGTTTGGGTTAAATGATACGCTCATCAACTGGGTTTCTAGTTTCCTTGATAAAAGACGAATACGTGTCGTAGTTGATGGCTTTTTTTCAAAAGAAGTTAGCATTAACGCGGGCGTACCACAGGGATCCGTTATAGCGCCTACACTTTTCCTGCTGTACATAAACGACCTTATTTCTTCAACTAACCCCATCTATTGCTCTGCTGACGATAGCACTCTTCACTGTAGTTCATCTCAGTCTACTCATAGTGATAATCCACCTTCTATGTCAAATCAAGAAATTAAAACTGAAATGGCAAATTCAATCAACAAAGACATTCAACGTATTCTCGAATGGGGAAGCAATAATCTAGTTAAATTTAATGCTAACAAAACTCAGTGTTGCCTTATGTCTGCCAAAAAAGATCGATCATTTCCTGTTGTAAGTATGAATGGCTCAGTTCTTAAGTTTTCAGACTCTATTACTCTGTTGGGTATGACTGTATCTTCAAATCTCTCATGGGTTGACCATCTTCTGTCAGCTACCAAAACAGCTGTTCGTAAAATAGGCTTTTTGTACATATCTAAGCAGTACTTTACCTCTCGACAACTCCTTCTGCTGCATAAGGCCCAAATTCGGCCTCATCTGGAATATAATTATCACCTTTGGGTTAGTGCTCCCCAATACGCTCTCGATATCGTTGATCGTATTCAAAAGAAGCCGATTAGGCTTATAAATGACCTGTCCTTAACTTCTCACATACAGTCCCTTGAGCATAGAAGGATGGTTTCAGTTCTTTCTTTGTATTATCGTTATTACAACGGCTATTGTGCTGCTGAATTACATTCTTTGATACCATCTCAGGCTATCTTTGCGAGAAACACTCGGTTCGCTCATTCACATCATCAGTATGCAGTACAAATCTCCACTTGTCGTACCAAACGGGCGCAATCCACATTTTTCTACACGGCTTCTAAACTCTGGAATGATCTCCCTAGTTCCTATTTTCCTCTCACTTATGATATGAGAAAATTTAAGGTAGCTGTTCATAGGCATCTATTGGCAATTCATTATCCCTCTATCCATCCTCTTAAGTGTTCCTGAGTGCTTTAGCACGATAGGCCTTATTTAGCCTGTTCAGGTCCACAATCATAAAAAAAAAATATTGTGTTCGTCTAGACAGATCCATCATAGTAGAGGAATTATTTGTGGCGAACATATTGTTAAGTCAAATTGATGACCACTAGGTCTTTTTCGAGAATAAGTCGTTCAATGTTTCTACCTCAACTGTCCGTTTTTTTTTTGGTCGATTCCCACAAAACATTATGAGAATTAAAGTCACCTAGTATCACACAGAGGTCTGGTAGTTGTTCAAAAAGATTTCTTAATTCTTCAGTTGAGCAGTTTTGATTAGGTAAGTATATATTACGTAATGTAAATTTGATCGGATAGTGTAATTTAATTGCAACGGTTTGTAGGTTTGTTCGAAGTTGTATCCTTTCATATGGAATGCATTCCTTTAAAAATATTGCAACTCCCCCCTTTTCTACGTTCTCGACGTGACTCATCCTTCCTTATACTGTTATATCCCCGGATTTGATTTCTGAAAATGTTTCTTGGAGATATATGCATATTTTTAATTCTACATAATGCGTACTACATCCGTTACAATTCCATTGTATGATGTTACTGTGTTATAGGCCATTCTAACGCTTATGCATAAAGGTAGAATATTTATATGTAAACATAAAATAAAATAATTTGATAATATGATATTTCTACAGGACTTTCGTAAATGCTTGACCCCCACGTGATAAATTTCAAATTTCGCGCTTTAAATATGTTTGTTCTAGGTTGGTAGTTGTTAGCAGGTCGAAAAAAATAACATAATGTTCACTTTATTACACGGTATGAAAACAAGCACTGTATTTGCAGAGGCGAGTCGACAGACAGAGGCCGACTGTTTTAACCGAAGAAGTTGTTAATGACGATCAACAAAGAATGCAACAGAGTCTTAAAAAATGTATTCACAACCATCCGCTCAAACAGGCACGATTAAATATACTGCGTTTATGTAACCAGAAATATGAACATAATTTTTTTACAGGTTTGTCCACCGGCATTTCCCACAAAGTTTTAAAAAAGTCGTTACATATTGCCAATGGTTCAACGAACGTTTAAATAACAATAATTTATTGTTATTTTGCGAAAGGTGCTCAAAATGACCACCATTGTATTTAGAAAATCAAGAATAGACTGTATTATTTATTGTTATTTTACAAAAGGTGCTCAAAATGACCACCATTTATTTCTAGGCACAAACTAATTCTTCGCTTCATATTCCAAACACACGTTCAAGTTCAGTTGTCCTCCCAATTCTTCGAGATTATGCATAAAAAATCTAAGGGCGTGAGGTTAGGAGTTCTTGGAGGCCACAAACCTGTACTAATTATTCCGTCGCCATAAAATTGTTCCAGATACCTAATCGTTTCATTGGCGGTGTGTGCAGTTGCTCCATCTTGCTGGAAAAAACCTAGTTGTTGTTAATCGCCATGTACATTTTCTTCAATAGCGTGACGCAGAATATAACGATATCGTTCTCCATTTACGGTTTCATAAAAGAAAATAGGCCCAATTATACTCTTTCTTGACATAGCTACCTAAATGCCAACTTTTTGGGGTTGTAGAGGTGTTTCGATGTAAATGTGTGGATTTTCATGCTGCCCAACTTATGTAATTTGGCTGTTCACATAACCCGATAAATGTGTCCATGATTCGTCTGAATAAAATGTTATTCTAACAAATTATTGTTGTTTAAATGTTCGTTGAACCATTGACAATATTGAATTCAAAGCTTAGAGTCGGGTGCATGTAATTGTTGTACAGAAGATGCATATGTAACGTCTTTTTTAAAGCTTTGTGAAAAGTAGCAATGGACAAGCCTGTAAACAAATTATGTTCACATTTCTGGTTACATAAATGCTGTATATTTAATGGTACCTGTTTGAGCGGATAGTTGTGGAATAGATTTTTTAGGACTTTGCTGCATCCTTTGATGAATGTCATTACCAGCGTCTTCGGTTAAAACAGTCGGCCTGATTGTTGACTTGCCTTTGCAAATACAGTGCTTGTTTTGATACCGCGTAATAAGACGTGACTTATGTTTTTTAAATACATCATATACGATATTAATATCGTTCCATTAGGGTTTCGGGTGCCACTGCAGAAATGTGCCATTAAAATAAAGGCATCTTGTTCTGATGAGAACACCATTATTGTACAATATCACTATATAAATTCAAATTAAGATAAATCACAATTCACCTTAAAAATGCTAACTTACATCACAATAGCTTCTTAACGATAAGAGCCCTGAAAAGAACTTTTTGAAATGTGTGCAAACAGAAGTAACGCAAATATGAGGTTATAAAACTAAATATTATGATTTAATAATTTTTTTTTCGAGCTGCTAACAGCTACCAACCTAGCGCACATATTTAAAGCGCGAAATTTAAAATTGATCACGTGGTGTTCAAGCATTTACGAAAACCCGGTGTAAGGCGATAGTTGTTACTTTACCTTAGACTAACAAACACATATATCACAGGTTAATTATTCTGGTTTTACAATAGTAAAAACCTTATCACAAACAAGATAAATTAACAAGTAAATAAAATTTAACACATCAATTATTATTATTATTAGTCGAAGTCTATTTCAAACATGTTTTCTCAGCACGGCTGTATATGATAGTATTTAAAATAATTTAACGTCTTATCGGCTGAATTAAATAGGTATCAAGGCTAAGGCTGAAAAGCTATTATAAGAGACCTGTTTTTAAGGGAAAATGGAGGTTTTAAATTAATACTGGATTAATAGGTACACATATAATGAATAACCAAATAAAGATAATAATTTGTTGCAACAATTCATGGCCTTAAAACAGATAAAGAATCAGCATTACAATTTTAGTTTCTTGTAGTATAAGTAGATAGGTATTGATAATAATTATACATGTAATATTATCTACATTTTCTTATTATGGTATTGCGATACGCATTGTTTATTTTTCTTAAAGTAAACGTAAATGCCTAGAATGTTTCGTCTTAACAATTTTATAGCCGATGAAAATTAACAAATACCTTACAATATAGTGATTAATGTTTAAAATTATCCAAATAAGTTATTCTAACTTTGAATTCCTTTTGCGACAAACATGTTCTTATACAAACTACATATCTACAATTGGTAATGATTGGAGGTTACTATAGTCCATAATTAGTTAATTATAATTTTTTTTATGTTGTAACAACATTCTATAGCCAAGTCTTTTTTTACCATAGTAGTTTAGAGGTTGATCTGTCTAATCAATTAATTTAGTTCCACTTGATTGAAGTTTGATCTACATATAAAACTCATTGTAAAGAATAATATTCTCACCTGTTTGCTAATTATCCTTATATGGTGTCTTTGTATTCACTTTATTTATATAATTGTTATTTCCCTAAGACTTTCGCGGGGAGTTTCATTGACGAGCTTTCACTATCGATGTCTAAAGAAGTAATAAAGATAAAGACTTAAATTTCTGCAATTAAAGCTAATCTAAGATTTCCAATTTAAGGAAAATATTTTGGGGTTTCTAGGACTTCCGGTTATTTTAAACGGAACACCCCATATATTTTTATATTTTTGAATTCCGGATAAAATTTTAAGGTGACTTTTATAATATAACTACTAAAATTCTGAACAATTTTTGAAATATTTGCTGTTTTCCGAAAAATATGACGTTTTTATCAGTTTACAAACTTTTTAATTACTCAGCACTTATCTAAAGTAGATTATTGAAATTTGGCATAATGCTTAGTAGTCATATAGGGAAGGGGGGGGGGTGTGTGTTTATGATTTACATTACAAGGTTAAGTGAGTTTTATCGTCGTGCACGTACGCATCCCTCGCTTCAAGGTCACTGGTCCTCTCAAGGTCAAATTGGAAAGCTAAAAATAGAAATAGCAAAAGTAATCATTATATTCTTATGGCGTCAAGGTCAAAATTGGAAAGCTAAAAATAGAAATTGCAAAAGTAATCATGATATTCTTATGGTGTTGTCAAGGTCAAAATTGGAAAGCTAAAAACAGAAATTGCAAAAGTAATCATTATATTCTTATGGTGTCAAGGTCAAAATTGGAAAGCTAAAAATAGAAATTGCAAAAGTAATCATTATATTGTTATGGTGTCAAGGTCAAAATTGAAAGCTAAAAATATAAATTGCAAAAGTAATCATTATATTCTTCTGGTATCAAGGTCAAAATTGAAAGCTAAAAATAGAAATTGCAAATTAATCATTATATTCTTATAGTGTTGTCAAGGTCAAAATTGGGAAGCTAAAAATAGAAATTGCAAAAGTAATCATTATATTCTGAAAGCTAAAAATAGAAATTGCAAAAGTAATCATGATATTCTTATGGTGTCAAGGTCAAAATTGAAAGCTAAAAATTGAAATTGCAAAAGTAATCATTATATTCTTATAGTGTTATCAAGGTCAAAATTGGAAAGCTAAAAATAGAAATTGCAAAAGTAATCATGATATTCTTATGGTGTTGTCAAGGTCAAAATTGGAAAGCTAAACCCAGAAATTGCAAAAGTAATCATTATATGCTTACGGTGTCAAGGTCAAAATTGGAAAGCTAAAAATAGAAATTGCAAAAGTGATCATTATATTCTTATGGTGTCAAGGTCAAAATTGGAAAGCTAAAAATAGAAATTGCAAAAGTAATCATGATATTCTTATGGTGTTGTTAAGGTCAATATTGGAAAGCTAAAAATAGAAATTGCAAAAATAATCATTATATTCTTATGGTGTTAAGGTTAAAATTGGAAAGCTAAAAATAGAAATTGCAAAAGTTCTTATGGCGTCATATTACATTTCTTACAAATCTAAAAATAGGATTCTCAAGGTCAAAGATGATTGACCTGCAGTGGTATCATATTACATTTCTTAGAAAACTAAAATTTTTCAAGGTCACAGGAAACGAGAAGAGTCCTATGTTGTTGTATATGCTAATAAGTAGATCAAGACCAATAGTCTAAACTAAAAGTAGCTCAAGGTGGTTATTTAACAAGTTGCGATAGGTACTCAAGGACACATTTTTCTTATATAAACTGCTGCGAGCTGTGTGTGTTGAGATCAGTCAGCAAACATGAAATTAGCAGGGTTAAACCAAAGCACCTATTGCAAACCCTTTAAAAATGCGTGCGAGCTCGAGATATCGGAAAGCATAAAGTGACGAATGTAGATGTAATTAATACTAAGTACGGTGAACGCATAGTGATGGAAACAGGTGATTTTAAATGTGTATTACCTGAACACTTTTATGTGCATTTCAAACAAGGAAAAACACGAAGTGAAGAATTTAAAGCGCTACTAAACATGAAGGATGTGTTCTTAAGTAGTTTGGGTGCAGCCGGAAAAACAACAAACAACCTTTAGTGTTTAACAGTGGCACTACAACCCCACCATACGTAAATTATGCATTGCTGCAGAGTACAATATTAATTGATTAATTGACACTGTATGAAAAAATATTGTGTTATCTAATGTATAGCATTCTTACTAAATAAAGAAAATATTAATTCCTATGGTTTTTTGTGTTAGATATTTTAAATCTAGAAAATGGATAGTATGAATGGAAAAAGTGAAAGTTAAAAGAAAGACGCTTTTAAAGCGTAAATAAATCATTTTTTTTTTATATTTCATGATGATGTGTAATTTTATATACGTAACTAAATAAAAAGAATTACAGCAGTGATAGTAGTGCTGCCTAAACAAAAAAATTATAGAAAAGTACAATGCAAAAAAATTTTATAGTGCTATATTTGGCGGGCTAATTTGTTTTATATATATATATATATATATATATATATATATATATATGCCAAAATTACAATTTTTGAGTGAAAACTTAGTGTGGTATGATAAAAAACAACGGTAATTAATGAAAGTACAATGCGAATATTTGTATGCATAATGAAAACTGATGTTTTCTCCTGTGGGAAGCGCTTTGCGCATGCGTAGGTCAAGGTTCTGACTTTGTGCATGCTCGGCTATCAACCCACCTATATAAGTTGAAATTTCATTCGCTTCACGTCACCGAGCTGGTAGTGTAGCGGTGACACAACCTGCTTAGCACTCGGGAGGTAATGGGTTCGATTCCCGTTACCGTCTACCTTGTATGAGGTTTTTTCAGGGGGTTTTCCTCATATACATGTAGCGGCATGGTCACTGCATATATGCACACCATGTGCGGCTACTTAGGCGAATGCTGGGGTAGTATTTTCCCCCTCAGAACCCTAACTCCGTTCCTTTCGATCCTATCCTGACCACACCCATCCTTAATCCCACCATTCATATATACGTAATGTATATATGTATGCTGGGAATCCGTGATTGTGGCTGAAGGAGCTAAGAAAGCTCGAGCAGCCCGCCCTCCCCTTTGTGGAGGGAATGAAATACATGGTCTTTTCCTTTTTTTTTCGCTTCACATCATATTTTTTCTAAAAGTGCATGTAAAGCACTGCACAATCGATTTAGTTACATACAACGCGACAACTAAAGCAGTCAGAAAGAAGTAATGGTTGTTATAATTGATGTGCAAGGATTCAAAATAGCAAGAAAGGTATTTACACGTAAGGAACTAGCGATATATAATGGGGAGCAAGTTGCTCAATACGTATTCAAGCCTCCATTGCCATGGCACACCTTAGATAGTGAATTTCAGAAGCAGACCAACTGGTTAATTTACAACCACACAAGTGGCAATATGGATATACCTCTCCACATCTACTCTCTCGTATACTTTGTGATTACATATCGACAACAGATAAGATGTACGTCAAAGGAAGAGAAAAAGCGGATTATATTCAAAAATTGTTAAAGAACGTAGTACAGAGCTTGAAAAACAGCCTACTTTACCTTAAGTTAATGCATGTTGCTTTTTTCATACACAAAACACCTGTCACTGTGCTTTGGCTCATGTATATCATTTATGTGAAAAAATGTTAATGAAATTCTAACAAATAAAGATTTATTAACTAACATCTATATTATTATTATTTACCTCAGTGCTCTAAGAAATCAGTTTTTGAGCTGTTTTTGGAAAACAGGTACCTGTTTTTGAGCTGTTTTGACCTGTTTCTGGAAAATGGGTACTTGTTTCCGGAAAACAGGTACCTGTTTTTGAGCTGTTTTGACCTGTTTATGGAAAACAGGTACCTGTTTTTGAGCTGTTTTGACTGGTTTCAGGAAGACAGGTACCTGTTTTTGAGCTGTTTTAACCTTTTTAGGACCTGTTTTTGACTAGGAATAGTTTTTGTCAAAGGATGTAGCTCTTTGATGAAATAAAACGCAAAAAGAGAGTAATTGTATTTTATTTCTTAAACATTACATAAACATTTTTTTTCTAAAATTTCGTTACCTTATAAAGTGAACCTAAAGTACTTCTATAATCACTTAAATTACTGGCCATATTCCGGAATCTGGCCCACACCTCCATCCCAAGCAGGAATTTGAATTTGTTTCACCTTTATTGATGTTGTCCAGTATCCAGTAATAAATTTTGTGGTGCTCATCGCTTTCCCACGGTTGAAACTTATAGTTAATATTTTGTGCTAGTAATATTTCAATCAAAATATCGAGGCACTTGTAATTAGCATAATATGCTGCTTTCTCAATACATTCAGTTATAATAAATAAAGCATCTTTATAAGCAATATCTTTTAAGCTAGATTTAACATTTGTTGAATCATCAGGCCATAATAAATTGTATATATACATTTTAAGCGGTATGTCACCAAGTAAATTCATATCATCTAAGATTCTATCTACTTCATCAAAAGTTAATGAATTGTAACCTTTATCGGCGCACAATTTCATAAAACTTTTAATGGTATTGTCTAATTTAATTTCTTTATCAAATAATGTCTTGATAATAAATTCATTTGCACACCTTAAATTTATAGCACGCAGTTAAAACACTCATCGTGGATAATAATATGTAGTAGTAATATATTCAATACAAGTAAATAGCTTTCAGAGGAACACTTCTCCATCAAAGAACGCTTCAGGTACTTTCTGCAGATTTGATCACTACTGTACCACAGTTCTTCCTGTAATTTATAGTTATTGTAATATAGTTTAGTATATAAATAAAGATGTAATTATTCGTTTAGTTTTATATCATCCACCAGCAAAGATGAAAGTAGTTGCTCAGAAACAAAAACTTCCAATTCAAAATCATGACTGATGATAATAATATACGCAGCATTATATGCGGCCCATCCAATTGCGGTAAATCAGACGAAATGATCAGTCTGTTTACCGAGAAAAATGGTTTGAAATTGAAGCATCTATACGTATACTGTAAGTCATTGAATCAAAACAAGTACAAACTTTTACAGGGAATCTTACTGCCAATGAAGGACATAGGCTACTTTACCTTCAGTGATAATCAGGATGTGATTGAGCCTAATTGTACAAAGTCAAACTCTATTTTTATCTTACCGTAAGAGCACATTTTTCTATGGGTATGCATAACGATATTGACTGTTTCTATTTGGGTCAAACTTACAGTAAAATTCCAAAGCAATTAATTTGTGACAATGCAACTCTAATTATATTATTTGAGCAAGATGAATTAAACCTAAAACATGTGTATGAGGATCATATAAGTCCCACCATAAGCATGAAATTGTTTCGGGACATGTGTTCAAAGAGTTGGGCAGATCCGTTTGGTTTCATGGTCATAAACAAGGATGCTGAGGTTAATAATGGTCGCTATAGATGAATGATGAATATCTAATACCTTAAACTGCTCTGTCCAGTTGAGCTTTTCTGTGGGAAACGGCTACCTGTTTTTGAGAAACAGGTACCGGTTTTGAGCTGTTTTGACCTGTTCCCGGAAAACAGGTACCTGTTTTTGAGCTGTTTTGACCTGTTTTCAGCATCAGGTAGGAAACGTGATGCGCTACTGAATTTTTTGAAATTTGCGCCTAATTATGACTAAAAAAGTTTTTTTTCAACACGATTGTGTTTTATAAGTGGCATTTTGTCTATTTCATGTATAAATTTATCTAAATATAAAAAAATGAGCCTTAAACTAACCAATTCAATTTTAAAACAACAAACAGCACTTACAAAACAATTTTATGTACTTACATAAGTTCAAAAGAAACACATACACACATGCATGTTACTGAAGCATTTAGTTTTGATTAGGACTCCAAATTTCTCAATTTTTTTAAATAAATGTTGTGCATAGTGAACTGCTGCCATCAAAAGTTATAGGTTAATGTACGCACATTGCAGTCTATTAGTCAGCATTGCACATTTTGAAATCATTTTTTACGTTATAATGGAATGAATCAAGCTTGTAATAAAAAAATTATTTATCAAACTCGAACGTATTATTAGTGGTCGAATGTTATCTCACTCGCACAATTATATCACCTTTCAGTCAGACACATGCAAGTAAGTTGCTATATACTGCAATTATTTATCGTTTCTTTTTTTCAAAATAAAAACACGCACACACACACACACAATTTGTAAAAAGCATCTCAAAATTGATTGAGTTTGGGGGGGGGGAGCAAATACCTGAATTTTGTTTATAGAAATACAAATACGTGTACATACACTCCTATGAAAGTCTATTTATAGTGCTCGCTTCTGATTTCGTATATTACTCAGCATTTAATTACAATAAAAAACTTTTAGTAAATGACATAATTTTATAAACAATAAAACATTAATACTCTTATTTCGCATTGTACAAACATATCAGTACATGTAGATGCACTTTTATTAGTTTAATGAAATTACTCTGTTTTTTTTATGGTAACACACTAAGTATTAGTTTTTATATATATATATATATATATATATATATATATATATATATATATATATATATATATATATATATATATATATATATATATATATATATATATATATATATATATATATATAAAACAAATTAGCCCGCAAAATATAGCACTATCAACATTTTTTTGCATTGTACTTTTCTGTAATTTTTTTGTTTAGGCAACACTACTATCACTGCTGTAATTCTTTTTATTTAGTTACATATATAAAATTACACATCATCATTAAACATAAAAAAAATGATTTATTTACGCTTTAAAGGCGTCTTTTTTTTAACTTTCACTTTTTCCATTCATACTATCCATTTTCTAGATTTAAAATATCTAACACAAAAAAAACCATAGGTATATTTTCTTTATTTACTAAAAATGCTATACATTAGATAATATAATATTTTTTCATACTGTGTCAATTAATATTGTACTCTGCAGCTATGTATAATTTACGTATGGCGGGTTGTAGTACCACTGTTATGTTTGTTGTTTTTCCGGCTGCACCCAAACTACTTAAGAACACATTCTTCGTATTTAGTAGCGCTTTAAATTCTTCAATTAGTGTTTTTTATTATTTGAAATACACATAAAAGCGTTCAAGTAATACACATTTAAAATCACCTGTTTCCATCACTATACATTCACCGTACTTAGTATTAATTACATCTATATTCGTCACTTTATACTTTCTCGATAACTCGAGCTCGCACGCATTTTTAAAGGGTTTGCAATATGTGCTTTGCTTTAACCCTGCTAATTCAATGTTTGCTAACTGACTGATCTCAGCACACACAGCTCGCAGCAGTTTATATAAGAAAAATGTGTCCTTGAGTACCTATCGCAACTTGTTAAATACCCACCTTGAGCTACTTTTAGTTTAGACTATTGGCCTTGACCTACTTATTAGCGTATACAACAACATAGCCCTCTTCTCGTTTCCTGTGACCTTGAAAAATTTTAGTTTTCTAAGAAATGTAATATGATACCACTGCAGGTCAATAATTTTGACCTTGAAAATTCTATTTTTAGATTTGTAAGAAATGTAATATGACGCCATAAGAATATAATGATTACTCTTGCAATTTCTATTTTTAGCTTTCCAATTTTGACTTTGACAACACCATAAGAATATATAGATTACTTTGAAATTTCCATCTTTAGCTTTAATTTTGACCTTCACAACACCATAAGAATATAATGATAGCTTTTGCAATTTCTATTTTTAGCTTTCCAATTTTGACCTTGACAACACCATAAGAATATCAAGATTACTTTTGCAATTTCTATTTTTAGATTTCCGATTTGACCTTGAGAGGACGAGTGACCTTGAAGCGAGGGCGCGTACGCACGACGATAAAACTCACTTGATCTTGCAATGTAAATCCTATGCAAAGTGGATTAGATTTATATGACTACTATGCTTAATGACATGCAGCTAACTGAAACAATGTAAGTTTTTCAAATAAAAATCAAGGAGGTCCAAAATTAACCTCAAACTTTCAGTTAATTCAAACTAGGTTTATTGGATTCTCCATAAAAATGATCAAGTAATGTTAAATAATATATGTACCAACGTAAAGAGGTTTTAAGTTATAAGGCAATAAGCATTAAATGAAAAGGTTTTAGAGAATTTTTGGTAGTACCTAAAATCACATAGGCTTGATATTATTTTATTTGGCATTGGTTTATTATTTTTGACAGATTGTAGTTATTAATTTGTTAAAAAGTTAGATTGAAGTTGGAACTGCACCATGTCTAGGCTAAACCTTAGTAATGAAGATTGTTTCAAATTAATTGTGATTTATGGTGAGTGTGTTATATATAGTACTTAACAGTACGCACTTTACAGGAACGTTACCCAGGCAGACCTAAACGGACACAGTTTCACGCATAATAAAAAATTTAAAAAATCGTGGTAGTTTCCAAAAGAGTAGTATAAAAGTAAAACATATCATCGATAAAGAAGAAAATGTGGTTAATGTTCTACAGCGTCCTTAAAGGATGCAGTAAGGGATGTAGGGGTTTCTAAAATAAGTATTTTTAGAATTCTACATAAATTTAAATTCCATCTCTATTCACATATTAGAGTTCAACAATTAAGGAGACAGACTTTGACAAAAGAAAGCAATTCTCCGAGAATTTTTAATAAAAATCCAAGAACATAATCACTTTCTCGTTAAAATAATATGGTCTGATGAGGCAAAGATAACGGGAAATGGAATTTTTAACACAAGAAATTCCCATTATTGGAAAGATTCAAATCCTCACACGTTTCGTGAGAGAAATTTTCTGGAATGTTGGAGTTTTAATATTTACTGTGCTCTTAGAAGCGAGTACTCAACTACGATAAAAATTTAATAGGTAAACATCACCAGAATTTCTTTAATTCACTCTTAGATAGAAAAATATAAATATGAACAAATTTTAGGTGACGGATACATTAATATTTTAATAAGCAAAGTTGCTCATATCGTGGTACCAACAAGACGGAGCTCCTCCTTACGACAGTAATGATGTGCGGCTTCTTTATGAATTGTTTGAAGATCGGTGGTTTGGTCATAATGGTGCGCATACTTGGCCACCAAGTTCACCTTAGATTTTTATGTTTGGGGTCGAGTGAAGAACTTGGTGTACGCAAGTCAACTGACATCAAAGGAAGAATGCATTGACAGAGTTCGAAACACAATTAATGCTTTGTCCAACGCAGAAATTAGAAGAGCAACACATCAAGCTATTGTGTAGAACAGCCGATGGATACAATTTTGAATTACTTTTTGTAGAAACTGTTAAAAAATATTTTTAGTCTAATTAAATTTTGTATTTTATTCCTAATTTTGTTGAGTTAACATCAAAACACTTTTACATACCATTTTAAAACTGACACAAAAACTGTCGCTGGCGAAATCAAGGCTACTGGTATTTTAGTTTCTATAAAAATCGCATTTCATGTTTATTGCGTAATAACTTCAAACGTCTTTATTTTAGCTACATACATTATTTAACAGGTTTTACTTTTACAGTTCTCCATGATTTTCAAGATTTTTTATGATGCGTGAAACTGTGTCCCTATTGGCTTTAGGTCTGCCTGGGTAGCGTTCCTGGAAAGTGCGTACTGTTCTCCTAACTACTCTAACACACTCAAACAGTTTCCGAGTTTTTCAACGATACCACTTTTTCGATTTTATTTATTTTTTAATAGCAAAATTGAAAATTAGTGAATGGTGTTTTTTTCCTAATTTTTACGATCAAAAGGCATGAAAAATATTTTATAATTCAGGATGAAAGAAATAAATTTAAATATTTTTTAACGAATTTTTAAGTGTCACTCACCAAATTTTGTCAGAAAATGTCTACCTTATACTCAGGAAATTTTTGAATTTTTGAAGTGAAACAATATGAAAAAACTAAAGTAATTTTTCTGTAATCTTGCGTTCTTCTGATGGTAAAAATGTATCAAATAGTATATTAATATTATGAATTGACACTTTGTGTGGCGAATCAAGGTTTGACGGATGAACGCAGCGGCGAAATACACAATGAAGTAAATTCACTTGAATGAAAAAACATACTATTTTTTCTTCAGACGTTTTTACATTAATGTGAAATAAGGAAAATAATTAGGTTGTGAAAATGAAGAATAGTTATTTAGCGTGCTCTGGCAACTGCGTAGAGTTAGTTTCGTTGAAAACAGTGCATTAAACAAGTTGAAAATTGTGAAGATTCTCCGTGTTATTAAGCATTTTATTAAACTTTTGTTCCTATTGGTAAATTAAAATATTGATGAATGATCGCCGATTTTTTTGAAATATGGAAATGGAAAATGCTGAAGAGCGGTGATGGAATCCATAAAATAAGTAGTGTAGCTTTTTCTTAAAATAACGAACTATACAGAATACACAGGGCATTGTCTAAGAAGAACCGCAGCCACACTGTTGGGGCGGCGGCGCAGATTTAATGTGCTAGCCAGGTTGCGATGACGCACCCTGTATGTAGGATGTTATAATGACGTGTATGACGTGTTTTGAGTACGGCTGTATTGAGTTTGAACGAAAAAAATTTTGTGTATATGTATAATGTATGGAGGTATGATACGCCACTGGAAATTTAGGAGAAATATAATTCTGTATGTAGATACGTGTATTTGAATGTTATAGAGACTTTAGTGTTGGAATAATTAGATTCTGATGAATAATTAAGAGAAATTTGTTGATGGGATTTTCAAATGGTACTTGTATCGCTACTGTTTTGCTGCTGATAAAGAAAGGAATGTTTGAAGATAAGATGAGTAATCTTGGTCAGAAAATGTGAAGAATAAGTGTAGAATGTTTTAGAAAATATGTAGAGAAAGATTTGGTATGTTTCAAAGTTAATTTCACGAAAGTTGTAATGTTGTGCAATTGTTTTAGAATATTATGTATAATGAATTGAGACCAGCGTTAAATAAATTTTTGCAAATGTTGCGGAACGAGATTGAGCGCAAGTTGGAGATAAGTGTTAAAGTTGCGTAATGGTCCAGAGTGGCTATTGAATGAATGTGGTGACAAAATGATTTCTTCATGAAGTAATTGTAAAATTTGTAAGAAAACAAATATGGCGATGTATTGTAATTACGTGCTTGCATAGCAAAAAGCAGCTATCAGACTGATTGAAATTGAATATATTATTGGAGAATATAACGGAAGGAAGACATGTTTAAAGATGGATGACTGAAGTTATAATAGGAAAGTCAGAGATTGAGGTAGTTAGAGTTAAGCTTTTCTTTTGGCTGTTGGTAGAAACGCGTGCGAGGTAGTGTGATAGAATGGATGATGTTGAGTATGTTCGTGAATTTTAATGAGGCAGTAATTGTTTAAACAACTGCGTAAACCGAATGGGATGAATTGTAAAGACATTCATAAACTAAAATAATAAAATTGAAGTTGAAGATAAAATTAGTTGTTTATTTTCAAGAAAATAAAATCGTAAGCAGATTTATAAAGATAACAGTTGTTATGTTAAAGTGTTAAGTGCAGCGTGATTTTGTAACGAGATTCAGCTAAAAGTATTTATGAGACCACCTGTTAAGTGAACGAAGCGTTCGTTGTATATTAAGCCAATGTTTAAGTAACGTTATATGACATTGAAAGTTTATTTATATAAGGGACTAAATTGGTGTAAAGGTTGCTAGAAATTTTAAAGAGGCAACCAGAGGTTTACCGTTATTACATGTTTTGGGAGTAATAACCTCGCGTAGTGAACTAATCGCGGTGCACAGAGGAATAAGTTTTGTTGAGCCTTTGTAATGTGCGTTCATGCAATTTAAGGATTACCAATGGACTACACATAATTGGTTTACGGAAGAAAGAAGAAAGAAAATCCAAGGATTTATGGACAAATTTGTTAAGTAAGAAATTAGATTTAGGAATTTTATGAACTCATTTAAGCCCGATTATCTTTTTGTTAGTTTATTTGCGTATAGTTGTCTAAATTATTGAATAGTTTTGAAAGGAGAGATAATCGTTCTTGAGTCGTATTGTATGGTTTGTTTTAGTAGTAAGAAGGCAAAGTGGTAGTTGGTGGTTTAACTTCAACCACGCTGATGTAATTTATGTAGATATTTGTGTTTTTATTATTTTATGCAGGACAATATATACTTATCGTTAAATTTTTATTCTGTTGTTTATTTAATCAGGTATGAAACACAGTTGTAACATTTACTTAATTGGTGATCTTGTTTTGACAATTTTAAAAGTAAGTTTCGAATATTTTAATTTTTCAGATTTAAGGAACAACCTGAAAGTTTATATTAGCCAGGTTGATTGCAAAATTTTCATGTTAGGTTCATTAGTGCAATGCACTATTAACAGATCAGCTGTTGTCTTAAAAATTTCATTAAGTATAACAAAAAGTTTGAGTTTTGAAACCTTAAATGTTTACGAATGTCAACTACGATTCAAAAGTAAAGTAAATTTAAAAGATATCGTTCATGTTAAGAATTTTAAAAATTAATTACCGTTCATTAAATGAATTTGAGTGATAATTTTGTTTTGGAAGTGTTGGTATACGAGGTGTATTCAAAAGTTTTAATAACCTGGGTAGTACTAAATTTATTTGAGTTTGAGTTGAATTGTTTTGGACGAGTGGTTGTTTTAGAACCTTCGTATATGAGTTTACCGAGTAAGCACAATCCTACTTTCCACAATCAGGTAGGGTTAATTAACATCCAGCTTAAGACAATTATTTTAGCGAAGTTTTGATTGTGGTGGCGCCTAGAGACATATTTTACCGGACTGAGCTGTTTGAATGTAGGTGTAAGGTGTTTGAGCATATTAATCATTCATTTTACTTATTATTTCAACCACGCCCATCTCCCTGTTAGCTGGCTTGGCAACCCGCTTACATTAGTGAGCATGCACGACGCCTAGTGCGGTTTGGACGTGTAACAGTGCTTGAAGCGCCATGGTGGCTGGAAATCCAGCACTGTAGCTGAGCGTTATATTGAAAACTCTCTAGCAACAAAAAAAGAGGCAGCTTTGAAATTTTTTGCAACTAGTGCAAGCGCTACGAGTACAGAAGAGGAAGAATTAAAGACCATTTCCTTAGAACGCAGCGAGACCTCCACTGTTACCGCGCCGGATTATATTTTGGAGAAAACTTTAGTTTTAATCATTGTACTTTTAATCTTTATAACTCTAGGCAATAAATTTGTTTTCGTTGTTTTCCAAATTGGGTGTTTGAGATATTAACTTACATTACTTTTGCATCCGCAGCCGCCAGTGAAAATGTCAAACTTTAACGTTTTCAGGTGAAGTTTAAAATGTCATCTTTTATTGACGTCTGAAGAAAAAATTATTTTTTTACCGAAAATACACCCTCACTAGAGAAAAACAGAAAATTAAGACATACCCTACTTAAAATAATTAAGTGTGAAAAATGTATAAGAGGCGTTAAATAAATCTTGTTTCCATGGTAAATTACACTTAAAGAAAACAATATAATTTTTCCATACTATTCGGAATAATTTTTCAGTTTTAATATAATAAAAACAAAAATTTCGATTATAAAAGTTATTATATTATAATATTGATATAGTTTAACAAAATTATCATAAACTGTTGACATTATATGTAATAACTTCATACAAAATAGATCGAAAAGACTGTTTTGAGTAACGTTAGTCTTCGTCACTGTCTGCATTTACTACAACATAAAGATTTTCATCAACAACAGACGACTCAATATTTTTGCCAAATATTGAGGGTAAGACAGATAATAATATATGATATCTGCAATGTGTGAGCAGCATCCTACAGTGCGCCTACCATTAGCACAATCACAACAATATCGACTAATTCCAGAGATGTCATTCTTATCTGGCTGATAATTAACAAAATAAAGATATGTTTTTGAATTAATATGTCGAGATCTCACTTCAAGTTTTATAATATTAGGTGCAATTTTTACATAATGGAGTGTGATTGTTCCGTCTTCATTCATAATCTCAGCTAAATATGATACAGCTTGGGACAATTGATACGATCCTGTGAAAAGTTCACAGAGTTCTTGCTCCGTTAACTCATACAGATACGTATGTGACCCGCTGCCTAGGGATCAAGCAAATACTCACCCCAATGTACCACTCGCAAGCAAATTCTGTAGAACGACGGAACAGGGACTTAGTTAGCAATACTAACCAAGCAACCTGGTCCACGTTTCTACCAGCCATTCGGTTCGCAATAAACACAACCAAAAGCGAGTCCACCCAAACAACAGCCGCCAACTTAACATTTGGTAGAGAACTCAGAACGACGTCACTCGCGACCAAAGGTCCATCGTACAGACCGAGAACTTCATCCCTGAAATTACTACGTTACTAAGCTCAGTTGCAACAAGAAGGAAAACAGGAACAGCGAAAAAAATACGCAGATAAAATTCGCCGAGAGGCACCCGACTACCAGCCAGGAGACCTGGTCCTTATTAAAAGTCACATCCTCTGCGACAAAACAAAGGGAACGACGCGCAAATTCGCACCCCGCCCAGATGGCCAGTACCGAGTGCTTCAGAAAAAGTCAGCCACAACGTACGAGATAAGCCATAAACAAGGCGGTGAACTCGTGGGAACCTACCACACATCATCTATCACCCCATATTACGGGAACACGGAAAAAGTGCCCAAAGCACCAATCAGGAAATGGGGACGGCCAAGAAAGGTAAATCCTGACACACCTAATCCTGAATCCTCGTCGGGACGTCATAAGGGTTCAGAGGGGGAGTCTGTAACAGACCCATTAACGCCTAATAGTTAGACATCCCAACATACAAATACACTAAGTTGTACATATGCTACCAGATGTCGCCACACGAAAAAGTCGTAGATGGAAACATAGTCTTACTTGTTTATAACCTTACGCACCTGCCACACCAAATCACCGAGCTGGTAGCGTAGTGGTGACACAACCTGCTTAGCATTAGGGAGGTAATGCGTCCGATTACGGTTACCGTCCACCTTGTATGAGGTTTTTTAAGGGGTTTTCCTCATACACATGTAGCGGCATGGTCACTGCGTATATACACACCATGTGCGGCTACTTAGACGAATGCTGGGGTAGTACTTTCCCCCTCAGAACCCTAACTCCGTTCCTTCGATCCTATCCTGACCATCCCGTCCTTAATCCCACCATGAATATATACGTAATGTATGTGTGTATGCTGGAAATCCGTGATTGTGGCTGAAGGAGCTCGGAAAGCTCGAGCAGCCCGACCTCCCCTTGGGGAGGGAATGAAATACGTAGCCTTTTCCTTTTCCCCACACCAAATCATCATTAGTCCGGATTGCTTCTTTTAGTAAGAACGAACTGAACTGAACGATCATCACGGGATCTAGCCATAATGTGTAGAACCCAGATTACTGTTTACATGAGGGACGAATCCCCGCACACCTTCAGGTCAAGCTCACCAGCCCACGGCCACGTGATGCGAGTGTACCCCGCTTACTTCGCGAGTGCTAGTGTGTGCTACAATTTAAGACTCATTTATATTTAGGAACTCTTCTATATACTTTTATTAGTGTTTTAGGATTATTATACTTCTGTAAGTGTTTGACTGTAGAATAAAATCACCAACTACTACACCAGCGTTCCACTTTTTAATTTTTTTCACATTCTTCCACCACTTCAAAAAAAATCGAAAAAAATTACATTTACAACAATAACTTCAGATCACTTAACTGATTTTCCAGAGTTTACGGAGCAAGAACTCTAAATTTTTCACAGGATCGTATCAAATGGCTCAAGCTGTATCGTATTTAGCTGAGATTATGAATGAAGACGGAACAATAACACTCTATTATGTAAAAATCACACCTAATATTATAAAACTTAAAGTGAGATCTCGACATATTAATTCAAAAACATATGGTTGTTGTGTTGATTATCAGCCAGATAAGTATGACATCTGTGGAATTAGTCGATATTGTTGTGATTGTGCTAATGGTAGGCGCACTGTCGGGTGCTACTTAGACATTGCAGCCATTATCTGTCTCACGCTCGATATTTGACAAAATAGTAAGAACTGCTGGAATATTGAGTCGTCTGTAACTTTTATAATCGAAATTTTTCTTTGAAAAATTATTCCGAATAGTATGGAAAAATTATATAGTTTTGTTTAAGTGTAATTTAGCATAGAAACAAGATTTGTTTAATACCTCTTTTACATTTTTCACAATCTTAATTACTTTAAGTAGGGTATTTCTTAATTTTCTGTTTTTCTCTATGTTTTTCTACAGTGAAGGTGTATTTTCGGTAACAAAAATGATTTTTTATACATTTTTTACCATCAAAAGAATGTTTATTTAAAGGCAAGATTTCAGTAAAAAAATTGCTTTTTAATTTTTTACATATTGTTCCACCACTTCAAAAAAATCGAAAAAATTCCTGAGTATAGAGAAGTATAAAAGACATTTTCTGACAAAATTTGGTGAGTGACACTTTTCAAAAAGGTTAAAAATCGGCTGTTCATCTGGGAATCATAAAAAAATATTTTTTCATGCCTTTTACTCGTAAAAATTAGGAAAAAAATTACCATTAACTAATTTTCAATTTTACTATTAAAAAAAAAAAATAAAATCGAAAGAAGAGGTATTTTTGAAAAACTCGGAAACTGTTTGAGATTCAGAGCTGAAAATTTGACTGATTTATTTTTATTTGGTACCAAAACGATCCCTCAAGTCCCAATAAAAAAAGCTGAGGGGCAGATTTGCTATATACACTGTGTCCAAGATAAGGATGGGGATAGGGATCTCGGAAACGGTAAGAGATGGAAGGTCGGTTAAATGGAACAAAGCTTACGCATTCGAGAGGATGTATTTATGGTCTTTGTAGAACTCGAATATCTCTTTTAGTTTTTGAGATATTTGAAAAAAATTGAATTTTCTGATTTTCGTTTTTATTTTTTTCTGACCTTATTTGAAGAGCTATCAAGAAAAGAAGAGCACATTTTCATTGCCACTTTTCTAGCTCTACTTAATGTTGTTATTCAATTTTTGATACAACGTTTCGTTTGTTAGCAACCATCATCAACCTTATTTTTTTAAATACACGAAAAAATTATTTTTGCCATACGTAAATTCTCTCCTTGATTCTGAATTCAACGATATATCACACTTTATATTTTTGATACGTTTCGGATGAGAAAATTCATATTCAATGTAAAACATCGGAAATGTACAGTTAAAACTAATACTAGAAACATTAGAAAACTGTAAAATTATTATAAAATAATGTTTTCTCATTTTCTAATGCCTGTTGCGAATAAAATAATTCACAAGTATGTATTTAGTGAAAATACTATTAATTAAACAGTTAATATACATCTTCCGTCGTACTGATGCATTTGATAAAAATAAGTTGGCTTTGCATTTTGTTTACCTACCTGTCATAATTGATTGTTGTCCGTATTACGTTTGTTTTGTGGTCTTGAGTTAATTACATTTTGTGTGTTACCTAAAAACAATATTAGGATAATGTGTACTTTCAAATAATAAAATTCGATATACTGACAGTTATCTTCGTCAAGTAATGTTTCTAAATTGTGAAATAAAATTTTTAATTTGACAAATCATCAAAATAGGCGTCAATTAAATGATATTAATTTTAATTACATGTTAATCTAAAACAATATGGTAGCTTCAAATAATGAAAATTCGATATACTGAACTTTTGCAAGTAATTGTTCTGAAGCCAAATAAATATTTAAACAAATATCCAGAAAGGCGTCAATCTCACAAAGAACTTTTGACATTGAGTTAATCTAAAAGAATATGGTGCGTTCAAAAACCTGTAATTTCTAAATTGCAATGAAGACAAAGCCAATACTGTTTTATTAGCTGTAACGGAAAATCCAGAGGTTTCCACTAGGAAATTGAAGACAATGGCTGCCCATTCCACAGCTCATTATGTTCTAAAGAAGGAGAAAGTACATCCATATAAATTTAGAATTTGCCGACTTCGACATGGTGACCCAGAAAGAGGTAGAATATTTTGCGAATGGTATACACACACGTCAATCTCAAGACAATGAATATTTTCCGAATAAAATAATATGGTCCGATGAAAGTATGGTTAATAATAATGGAATTTTTAATCGTAGAAATGCTCATTGTTGGGCAAGAGTAAATCCATGTCTGTACAAAACGGCCAAACACCAACACCGTTTCGGATTTAATATGTGGGATGCTATATTCGGTACTCGAATTATAGGTCCTTTCATTTACTACGAGTCCTTAAATTTGGAACGTTACCAAATTTTACTTCAAAATGAATTAGAGAAAGCTTGGAATGATTTGCCTTTTCAAGAAGTTGAAGGTTGTTATTTTATGCAGGACGGTGCACCAGCACAGAATTCCAGAGTTGTCAGAGAATACCTGTCAGTTAGATTTCCAGAAAGATGTATTGGCACTCATGCAAATGTACTGTGGCCAGCCCGTTCTCCAGATATAACGCCTTTGGATTTTTTTCTTTGGGGATACATTAAAAATTACATTTATGGAAACGATATTAACCTTCCGTCGGGCGCAACTAATCTGTGAGATGAAGTCACGAGTTTTTTTTGCACCACTCAGCGAGATCGGAGGGGAGTGGAGTGAGTCTCCTAGTAGCTTCTTGCCTCCCCCCCCCCCCACTTACAAAAGATCGTTTTCGGGTTTCTCCAGTACTTCACTAAGTGTCGTGGGGTGTATTAATCTCGCAGATGAATTGCGCCCAATCGTTTAAGTATTTTTGATTTTCGAATTTTCACTTTTTTTTGTTTATATTTCTTTTTTTAAACCTAAAATAGCATGTTTAACAAATTCTAGTCCCTAATTTAGTGATATTGACCTTTATTTACTGTAAGATACCAATAGTAATCTGTAAGATTATTGCGCCCGATCGTTTAATAGGATTTTTTTTTAATTTTCTGAAAGGAATGGCTTCTTTATCAAGCAATCTACTACCTCAATGGCTTCAACATCAAACTTGGCGGAAATCCATCTTATTTTGTGGGGTGAAGACGAAATAGTGGCTAATGAAATCAATGGAGATGACGAGTCCGACACTGATACTGAAGAAAATTTAGAAGAAAGAGAAGAGGATTCCAATACTGACCAAGACGGTGAGAGCTCAATGATGAAACGGCTGATCCAGAATTTTATGTAGGTAAGGATGGAACTAAATGGTCAAAAGGAAAGCCTTCAGCTAGAATCAGAAGGAGAGCGCATAATGTTCAAGTTCCTTATGAATGACGTAAATTCGCGAGATCAGAGAAAACAATGCGATAAACTAGCAGCAGTTCGCGAAATTTTTTACCTGTTTGTAACGAACTGTCAAAAGAGTTACTTACCTGGAAAAGATGTTACTGTAAATGAAAAGCTGGAGGAGTTTCGTGGGAGATGCTCATTTATACAGTACATCCCATCAAAACCCAATAAGTACGGTATCAAGATTTATGCTGCCATTGATGCCAAAATGTTCTACACACATAACTTAGAGATATATGCAGGCAAACAGCCAGAAGGTCCCTTTGCGATAAGCAATAAGCCGCAAGACGTGGTCATTAGAACTGTTCAATCGTTGTATGGATCAGGACGTAACATAATGTGCGACAACTGATTCAACAGTTACGAATTAGTGCAGGCTCTCAAAGCAAAAAGGTTGTCAATGTTGGGAACCTTGTGAAAAAACGAACGCCAGCGCCCTCCTGAATTTGTGAACACAAAATCTAGAGCTGTAAATAGTAGTCATTTGGGTTTTACAAAGAACTGCTTACTTGTCTCATTTGTGCCGCAAAAAAGGAAAAATGTGCTTCTAATTTCAAGCATGCACGATGACGACCAAGTTGATGCAGTCACATAAAAACCACAAATGATTTTGGATTATAACGCCACCAAATCTGGAGTCGATGTAGTTGACAAATTGTACGCTACATATAATGTATCAAGAAATGTACGAAGATGGCAAGTGGTGGTTTTCTTTGCACTACTAAATATAGCAGGTATTAATGCAGAAGTGATATGTGTCTTCAATAACAATCCCGATTCAAACACCAGCAGAAGGTGGGGTTTTTTGAAAGCTCTATGCAACGAGCTGTGTTTGGAACAACTCCAAAGAAGGAGTATTCAAACAAGGAGAATGCCTATTCAAATACAAAATGAACTACGTGAGTTCCAGCCTACCTCACAACATCAGGATATGCCTGTACCTGCATGCTACGACGGACAGAGGAATGTCATCAAATGAAAAAGTTCGCTATTCACAATATAAATGTTTTAAATGTAATGTTGAAGTATTCTGTTTGGAGCATGCCAAGATGACATGTGAAAAATGTTATGATTCAGCTTTTATAGTGCCTCAACCTAGGTCATGAATAACTTTCCATTATTTTTATTTTTTGATTTGTATGATTATGTGGACTTGTTTTATAAAGTTAAAGTGAATTTTGAGTTATGTTTTTGAGAAGAGTTTTTTTTTGAACAATTTGATGGTTTGTTCAAATTTGTAAATGAAAACTGCAAAGAAATATTAAAACATTATCTGAAAGCATAAATAAATGCAAATATAAGTGAAAAGTTAAGTTTGAAACGTTTTTCTTTACCTACACTCAAAAATTGCATTAATTGTATACATTAATCTGTCAGATGAATTGCGCCCGATTGTGTTAGGATTTGCATTGCGCCCGACGGAAGGTTAACAACGAAGAAATTTTACAAAGATTAGTTCTCGAAACGTTTGCTAGTATTACTCCTCAAATGCTGAAGAATGTTTCAGATGCTACAGTTAGAAGATACTATTTATGTTTGGACAATAACGGGAATCTTTTTGAACATCTTTTGTGGGTTTATTAACCTTTAAAATAAATTTGTTTTTCATTTGTCTATCATTTAAAATTACAAAACATAATTTTATAATAATTTTACGGTTTTCTAATGTTTATAGTATTAGTTTTAACTGTACGTTTTCAATGTTTTACATTGAATATGAATTTTCTCATCCGAAACGTATCAAAAATATAAAGTATGATATATCGTTGAATTCAGAACCAAGGAGAGAATTTAAAATTTTTTCGTATATTTAAAAAAATAAAGTTGATGATAGTTGCTAACAAACGAAACGTTGTATCAAAAACTGAATAACAGCATTAAGTAGAGCTAGAAAAGTGGAATGAAAATGTGCTCTTCTTTACTTGATAGCTCTTCAAATAAGGTCAGAAAAAAATTAAAACGAAAATCAGAAAATTCAATTTTTTTCAAATATCTCAAAAACTAAAGGAGATATTCGAGTTCTACAAAGACCATAAATACATCCCCGTAGTGGGCATCCTTATCTTGGACACGTTGTGTGTGTGTATATATATATATATATATATATATATATATATATATATATATATACAGAGCTGTCCAAATCAGTTGAGATTTAAATCTTTTTTTGATTTAAATACTTTGATTTAAAATCTTTTTTCAGAAAATGATCTTTGTTTTATGATTTAAATCTTTTTGAAAAGTATCTTTGATCTTTGACTTAAAAATTTAGATTTAAATCTTTTCCAAATGATTTAAATCTCTAAAAGATTTAAATCTTTTAAAACGATTTAAATCTTTTAAAACAATTTAACTCTTTTAAAACGATTTAAATCTTTCTAAAATGATTTAAATGAAACAAAACACTACAACTACTACAAATTAAAAGGCTAAAATCATGATTCATGATTTGTCGGCATTATCGTCTATTCCTGCATAAACGGGTGGCAGACCGGCCTCTCTATATTAGTGTGTCGAATGTGTATTCCTAAATTGACCTGCAACCGTGCGTTGTCATTGTATTATTAGCATTTGCCCATTTGCTGTGTCGTCGTATCAGAAGTATCAAGAAGTTTTTTAGTTATAGTAAAATAACATTTTATATTAGTTTTAAGCTTGTGTTTTGTGTTAAATAGTAAGTTGGACTTTGGACAGTTGTGTAAAAATTCAGTTGACGATTCTAAGAAAGCGAACCTACGGCGGAGAACTAGGAGGTAAGGGGTAATTTAATCCAGCACAATTTAATTATTTTGAAACCCGTAGATTTTAGTTTCTTGGAACTTATAATGTTCGTCCATTTTGTCAAAATAACAGCGTAATTTGAAAGCTGGGAAACGCGTCAATTTTATTTTTGCACCTCATATAATTTTTTCAATATACAGTGTGTCAAAAAAAATCGTGAATTATAAATAAAATCGTCTATTTTATCAAAATAAGAGCATAATTTCAAAAACTCTGAAACACGTCAATTTCATTTCAATTTTTTGCATCTTAAACAGTGTACTCTCAATAATCTCAATGTTATACAGGAGTAGGATGTCCAAAAAAATCGTGACATATACCTAATTCATATATTTTACCAAAATAACAGCGTAACTTTGAAAAAACATCTAATACAGTTTCTTCAATATTATACAGGGTGCTCAAAAACTCGTGATTTATGTGCATCTATTCTAACAAAATGGGCCCTGCGTTCATAAATACCGAGACAAGTTAATTGTATTTTAATATTTCACATCTTATTTTTACAGCTTTTTCGAAAATTATTATAGAGGAAAGTATTGGTTAAACGACTTTACCAATTTTTTATTTTTAAAATTAGAATCTAAAAGAATATATACTAAATATTCCATTTAAAACCAAAATTAGTATTTTCTTGACAGCGTTTCGATTTTCATTTAATCCGATGACAAATTCTGACTGTTCGGAAAAAATCCTACGACTTTTGTATTTCAAAGTTTTTTTAGGTCTTGAAATAAAGACTCTAGTAATGCTCCAAAATATACGAAAAACTGTGTACACATCATAATCTATGTAGGTACACCTAATTTTTTATGATAAAATAATAAAAATATTTTTATTGGTACTTGAACAAGAACTCTTAAAATACGAATTTGTTTAAAATGTAATGTTGATTTTTTACAGGTTATCTACCCAGGTGCCTAATTGCTACCCTACCAGAATAGCAATCGAAAAAATGGAGGAAACTGATATACTCAGAAGATACGCACCCACAGATGATTCGGATGATCCTGAATACAAGCCATACTTAGAAAATACAAAAACGAAAAATAAGTTAACTGATTATTTTAAAGCTAATTCAAATAAGAGTAGCAAGTCAGCACATAATGTAGACATTATATCCGATACTGACACTGATACTGATGGAACTAACGCGTGTCCCAGTCCTAGCCCTAGTCATCAAGAATCATCGAGCAGCATTTCTACTGAGTTTGGTCAATGTCCGCTACAACCATCAAGTGAATCAGTTTTGTTTGATGAACATTTTTAACATTCTCAGTCGCGGTGAAAATGCAGCAATAATATCAGAAATGCCCAAATAAAAAGATATTAAAAGGGAGGTCGTCAACCACTAACTTCCTTAGACATTTAAAAAATAAACATTTAACAGCGTATAATGATTACATACTTTATAAAAGTCAGAAAAAAATAAAGTCACGAGCACAGGTCGTTCAGAAAAAAAACAGAATTTAAAACTGTACCCATAACACAATTGGATATTAGAACCAGTTTTGACAAGCCAAAAACTATATCTCAAGAGCAGTTTGACCACAGAATTATTCAATTTGTTGTTAATTCTATGAGCGCGGTTTCTATAATTAACAATCCCTATTTTGTGCAGTTATTCGATGGAATGAAGTTAAACGTAATGTCACGAACTACAATTATAAGAAAAATTGCAGTTTTAAAAAACAACATGGTGAAAGAACTTAAAGCCAATCTTTCGAATACCAATTTTGTATGCAGTACAGCAGATATATGGTCCTCTAAAAGCGAAGTTTTGTGGCGTAATTGTCACTGGATTGACCCTGATTCCTTTAAAAGGAAATCAGTCGCCTTAGCCTGCAGGCGCTTCTCTGGTACACATTCTTTTGATAAAATTGCTGAGATTCTTGAAGAAATATATATCGAATTTGGGCTTAATGTGACTAAAATATTACACTTACAAATGAGAGTTCTATTAAATTCAATTCCAAGTATTCAAGTGGATTATGATGATGAGGATGACAATAATGACAAAATTGAAGTGCAAGATATTATTTTTGAGCCTGGTGAAGTAACGGAAAATGAACAGGAACAACCTGTTTGCTTGCCAAATCATTTTAGATGCGCTACTCATACGTTAAACCTAATTGCAACGACGGATATAATGAATTCCATAAATAAAAATCATAATATAAGATCCAAACATACAAATATCATTAACAAGTGTACACAACTATGGAATAAATCAGGATGTCGAAAATCAGCAGAAAAAATTAAAAAAATACTAGGACATCACCTTAGCTACCCTGGAGCAACAAGGTGGAACAGTTTTTATGACTCTTTGAGCCAAATTTTGAAAGAAAAACAAAAGCTAAATATCCTGTATAAAACTTTAAATATAAAGCAGTATTCGCTTAAAGAAAATGAGATAGATTATTTGGAAGAATATGTTTCCATCCTAAAACCTTTGGCCTTATCCATAGATATTGTTCAAGGAGAAAATTTTACATACTTTGGAACAGTTATGCCAACGATTGGAAGTTTACGTGTTAAGTATGAAAAAATGAAATCTCTTAACCATCGATATCTTGGATTTTTAATTGAAGTCTGCATTAAATCCATTGAAACTCGATTTTCGGTATATTTTAAGCATAACAGTCAATCAGAGATGGCCATAATAGCCTCAACACTTTTGCCATAGTTTAAGCTAAGGTGGCTGAATTCGTTTAAAAATACCAGTTTTGTTCTTCAAGAGAATCAAGTTAAAAACATAGTAATAAATGCGGTAAAAGAATTTATAAGTGCTGAAAACTATGTCGCGCATGAAGTAATAGATCAGGAGGAAGTTGAAGATTTTTTTGAATTAAGCACTATATCAGAAATGTGTACTGTAAATGGACCACCGTCTATTTCTCAGAAATTTTAATTACAATTTCTTCAGTATCTGCAGGACCCTTCCAATGAATTAGGCATATTAAACAAATATGCTATTCTAAAGAAAATGTTTATTAAATATAATTGCATTTTACCGTCTTCGGCCTTTGCTACTTTTATTGATTCTCCACGTCGGCAAGCATTGACCGACAAAAACTTCGAAAATCTTGTTTTGTTAAAATCAAATAGTGTTTAAAGAGATATATAAAGTAACTACCTAAAAAATTTATTCTGTTATTGTTTAATGCGTTCTTTAGTAAAATATGTTTGTTTTGTATTTTTCAATAAATTACTTAAAAGAGTATTTTTTTCTTTATACACTATACACTACAAAACGATTAGTATCTGCTATCTAGTATCTACTTTTTGATTCAAATTTTTAAAATAACTTAAATCTTTTAAAAAAATTCGAATTTTCAAAAAAATATTTAAATCGCTTAAAAAGATTTAAATCTTTCCTAAAATGATTTAAATCGTAAAAAAGATTAAATAATTTTTATATTCAAAACGATCTTTGATTTAAATCATTTGTCCAAATGAAAATGATCTATGATTTTTGATTTAAATCTTTTTTAAAATGATTTTGAACAGCTCTGTATAAATATATATATATATATATATATATATATATATATATATATATATATATATATATATATATATATATATATATATTGATATATATATAATTTATATCATTTTTAATTCCCTTAGGAAAACTACTAATAAGTACAACCAAGGTCTATAATATAAGTGCGTATGTGTATAATGCACGATATACAAGACTTTGTAATTTAACCTACTCATTTTTACATTCCCTTACGGAAAACGATACTTTAGATAATGGTACAGGCCAAGTGTCTATAATATAAGTGCGTATGTTGTAGTAATGCACGATATACCAAGACTTTGATTTTACCATAAAGTTTAACATACCGTTTCAGCCTTTTAGGACGATGAATTTTGAATCAGACCAAATGGTACATTTCCATTTAGTTGTTTGAATGAAAAATTCCTTTTAGTGAATGTTGTAGTTTGAAATACCGGTTAGACTTGATTTTACCATAAAAAGTTTAATATACCATTTCAGCCTTTTAGACGATGAATTTTAAATCAGACCAAAACCACATTTCCATTTAGTTTTTGAATGAAAAATTCCTTTTTAGTGAATGATAACGTTTTCAATTTCACTTTTTTAGGATTAGGGGATTGATAAAGAATCATCTCAACGCAATAATAGAATAAAATCTATAACATTATAAATTCCTTAATTAAAGGGTGTATTATCTTAAATACACCAATACCATAAAACTATTAAAAATATTTAAATTTATCTTACTGCAGTAATAAAAATTACCCTAAATTAATAAGTATGAAATAGATTTGATTCATGAACCCTGAATAAGCTATATACTCCGTATTACATTTACGTATAGTTAAATGTACATATATGTCTATCTATCTATATTGGGATAAAGATAGTCATCACATAGTTCAATATTCTAACACATAATTTTGCAAGAGTGAATTACCAAAATTTCATTACCGTTGAAAATGAAAGTGAATACAAATAATTTGTTGCATAGCGAGTGCTGCAATGATTTTAAATTCCTTGATGAAAAAGTAAAATCAACAACTTTATACGATTAACTTTTCAATTTGTGTCATAAATAAATTTAAAATTTCAACATTGTAATTAACTCAAAAATATTTGTCTATGTAACAAATAGTTTTTAGCGTAAAGGTGCAAAAAGAAAATAATTAAAATTCTACGTCGATAGTAATAGAAAATACATGTTCTTGTTATTAGTATTAATTTATAATGTTTAGTTCTTTTATACTTTGGCGAAGTTCAAGAAATGAAGAAATTTACTTTCGCTAAATAATGATTGGCTGTAAAAGGGAAACCAAATGTGTTAAGTCTGTAATTATTAATTAGTTGTAAACATTGAAACAAAATGTATAAATTTTACCATAAAGAAAACATTCAATTAATAATTGCGTCACACTATTCACAAATCTGTCTGCTTGAATAAAAAAAAACTGCACAGTAGATATACATATCTTGTAGGTCATATACTCTTAATAAGGTTTATACCAGTGTTTCCCAAACTTATCTAAAGCGCGATCGCTTTTTGTTAAAAAAATTGTTCACGACCCCCTATTCACCCCTTCTCATCGCCCATACCAAAATAGCGACAAAGATAGCGTGCCTAATTTACAAGTAACTGATGGTTTCCCAAATTTTATTTTACTTTACTGTTTAAGTTTAAATTAAATACATTAAAAAAGTTCAACACTTATTTTAATAATTGAAATCTGTCCCACTAATAACTAGTATTACTGCTGCCAGACTACCATTAACAATAAAAATAAATAATAAAAAGTCGACTGTACATTGTACAACGCGACATCTTTGTTTGTGTCTATACCGCAATACTTTTCCATGATATTCGCGAAAGCGCTACTCCTTATTTCACTACTAGATGGCACTCTGGAAGCGGCGATATGCAACGAGACCTCAGTCGCCCATGTGACAACCCGAAGATAGCAGGCTTCACGCTGCACTGCACGGACAGGTTGACCGGAGGGGACAGCCATCTACATCAAGAGCTCCACCGACCACCACCAACTGCCCACATCGAGGATGCAGAAGATGGAAGCCACCACCATAGAAGTCATCACCAGCACAACCGGTCTCATCAGGATCGTAGCCGTCTGCAACCCACCGGGAGCCCAGATAGACGAACAGGAACTGGACGAGCTCTTCCAGGACAACACCCCAACGATCGCAGGAGGGGACTTCAACGCGAAACACCCATCGTGGAACAGCAGGACCACCCACTTCTCATACCAGGAAGTACACCGACCGGACGTACTGGACATTGCCCTTTTCCGGAACGTGAGGCTACATTACGTGATGGAGACGATAGAAGACCTCAGCTCCGACCACAACCCGGTTCTACTCCCGCACAACAATCCACGATCATCTGAAGAAGATACAAGGACATCATAGAAGAAAGGATCACATCGGTGTCGACCATCGACAACGTCCAGCAGCTGAACTTCGCCGTAGAGGACATCACGAGGACCATACTCCAATCAACGGAAACCGCCGGGCGCACCACGGAAGCACACCTAGGAAACACCTACGGACTACCCAGGGAGATCAGGGACTTGATCCGGGAGAAGAACATGGCCAGGAGAACCTACCACAGGATGCAACACCCAGACGACCGGAGGGAGATGAACCGGATGCACCAGAATGTGAAGACAGCAGTCAAGGAGCACCGAAACCCGACATGGAACGCCAAAGTGGAGTCCCTCGACACCAAAGACGGATCACACTAGAAGATGGTGAAAGCCCTAAGGAAAGAATACGTACTCGTCCCACCACTGCACGGAAAGAACGGACTCATCTACACAGAAGCCGAAAAAGCAGACGTGTTCGTGGAGATCATCGAACTCCAATGCAATCCGGTACAAGAAAACACCGACCAGGGCCACATCGCCGCAGTCCACCGCACTGTCAGGGTCAGCCTAGCAGAGGACACCGAGACAACATCCGACTCACGACGCCGAGAGAAGTCCAAGGCATCGTCAAGAAGCTGGAGCCCAGGAAAGCCCCGAGACCGGACTCCATCCCGAACAAGGTTCTGAAGCTCCTCCCACCGAAAGACATCGCATACCTCACGGCCATCTACAACGCGGCGCTGAGACTCAGACACCTCCCAATCAGATGGAAAGAAGCGGACACCGTGATGATCCCGAAGCCCGGAAAGAAACACAGCCACCCTCAAAACTACCACCCAATCAGCCTACTACCAACGATGGGAAAATTACTGGAGAATATCATCCACACCCGACTACAGGAAGAAATCGAAGAACTTAAGATCCTTCCCGGCGAGTAGTTCGCCTTCCGTGCTCGCCACTCGACCACATAATAAGCGCTCCGTGTCCTGGAACGCATAGTGCGTGGATTCAACTGGAAGAAGTTCACCGGAGGGATGTTTCTGGACATCTCCAATGCTTCCGACAAGATTTGGAACCACGGACTCCTCTTTAAGATGCTGGAACGCGGGATCTTGCTCTCCATGGTGAAGATGATCCGATCCTACCCAATCAGTCGATGCTTCAGGACGAAACTACCTCACTGCAGGTCGCTTTCCAGGAGAACCACCGCGGGAGATCCTCATGGTTCGATACTCGCTCCTACGCTTTTCAATCTTTATGTTTCAGATTTGCCGAAGACTAACGGAACCACCCTAGCCACCTACGCGAACGACACCGCAGTCACATAGCAACCACCAGGCGGACAAGATCCTACAAAGAGCAGCGGAAGACCTGGAAGGATGGTACTCCAAATGGTGCATCGGAATCAACCCCGAAAAAATCACCGCGGTCCTGTTACTCGAAGACACATGAGGCACACGAGGACATCTCCATGTTCGGCCAGGACATCCCATGGAGGGATTCCGTGGAGTACCTGGGACACCTCATGGACAGAAAGCTCCGATAGAACCAGCACGTCGCAGACAGAAGAGCCAAGGCCTACGGTATCATCCAGAAGATGTATCCGCTCATGGGGCGGAACAGCGTCCTAACGACCGCCAACAAGATGCTGATCTACAAGTTGATCATCCGCCCGATTCTGACCTACGCCTGCGAAGCATGGGCATACGCCGCTCCTTCGACCATCAAGCGCTTTCAGACCATCCGGATCATCACCGACGCTCCCTGGTACGTCAGGAACGACCGACTCCACAAGGACCTTAAGCTGGCCACCGTAATGAACATGAAAACCGCCGCAGCCAACCAGGAGACGGACCTAGCGGCCCATTCAAATCCCGTCATCGCGGGATTATGGAACTACGACCCCAACGATGTGACAAGGCACAAGAGGCCGAAGATCGTGCTGTGTTGAGTGAAATGAAATATTATACCATATATATGCCTTATTGTTGTTATATATCTGAAGTTAGTTTAAGTTAGGTGAGAATGAAATGATATGTAGATACTATGCCATGAATAAAGCAAGGTCCGATGAAGGTATAGTGGGCATCTGCCCGGTATACCGTAGTCCTACCGATTAAAATGGATAAAAATGAGACCTCAGTTCCAAACAGCGCGTTGTGGCAAATGCGGTATTGAGTAAATATTTTACGACTTACGTATTCCCGACTACGTATTTACGTCTACGATAAATTACAAAATATGTATAAGTTTTTAAAAAGAAGTGCAGAACCATTTACGTCTGAAAGTGTCAGTAATAAGAAGAAAAATAGACTTTACAGTGATGAATATCTTAAATATGGTTTTACAGTTATTTCCTATAAACCACAATGTGTTATTTGTGGAGAAGTCTTGTCAAACGAAAGCATGAAGCCATCAAAGTCACTTCGATATTTAAATAACAAACATCCAGATAAAAAAGACAAACCCGTAAAATTCTTAGAAAGAAAGCTGAACGTCCTTCACAAACAGCAAGATATTTTTTAATTGGCAAACACTACTAATGAAAAAGCATTGTTAGTAAGTTATAAAGTTGCTTATCGCGTTGTCAAAACTAGTAACGCGCACACAATTGCCGAAATTCTGATTTTGCCAGCAGCTACTAAAATGGTACATGTAATGTTTGGCGAAAAAGAGGCTGCAAAGTTAAAACAATACATCTGTCAAATAATACTATTCAAAGAAGAATTAGTGATATAGCAGAATATATTCAAGCGTAAGTTGTGGAAAATCTTAATAAATGCACGTACTTCAAATGGACGAATCCACAGATAGATCTAACTGTGGCCAATTTATTACGTTTGTAAGATATGATACAAATAATGCCGTTTAAGAAGATATTTTATTTTGTTCCCCATTGGAGACCAATACCACTGGAAACTGTTTATTCGATACGTTTGTGAAACGCACAAGTAAATATGATATTGACTTGGGAAAATATATTGCTATATGCACAAATAGCACTAAAGCAGTGACAGGCCATCAATCTGGTCTGATCGTCAGATTACAAGAAATAATGCCTAATGCCACATGGAAACATTGTTTTTACATCGAGAAGCTCTTGCGTCAAAAGCTTTATCTCCTGAAATTGGCTGTGTTATGTAACCATAATTAAAGTTGTAAATTCCATTAAAGGAAAAGTTTTGCAGACCCGTATTTTTCGAAAAATCTAAGACGTGGTTGCTTTATTTGAAAATCTGCTTTATCACACCGAAGTAAGGTGGCTTTCAAGGGGAATCGTATTTCATTTAAGAGCAGAGCTTTTAATGTATTTGAAATATGAATAGTCTCCCTATGAAAATCAATTTTTTGATCCTATTTGGCTTCTGAAACTAGGTTTCCTTGCTGATATTTTCGAACAATTAAATATTTTGAACAGTAATTTGCAAGGTCGCGACATTATTATAATTACAGACACAGATAAAATTATGGGGTTTATAAGAAACATCGATTTCACTTGGTAAAAAGCAGAATTTTGGACTAAAAAGATGCAGGAATACCCTTAGTTGGCCAATGACGCTGTAAAATGTTTGGTTCGATTAGTATCATATTCATGAGAGTTAAGTTTCTCGTTTATGACTGCAATTAAAACAAAAATGAGAAATCGTCTCATACTTGAAAACGATATAAATAGTGTGCGTGTGTGTGCGTATGTGCGTGTGTGCCTGTGTGCGTGTGTGCTGTGTGTGCGTGTGTGCGTGTGTGTGTGCGTGTGTGCGTGTGTATATGTGCGCGTGTGTGCGTGTGTGCGTGTGTGCATGTGTGCGTGTGTGCGTGTGTGCGTGTGTGCGTGTGTGCGTGTGTGCCTGTGTGCGTGTATGTGTCTCAAATATACAGCCTAAATTTGAAAGGCTAGCTTCAAAAAAACAGTCTCATTAATATTATAATATTTCACTTTATTTTTCTCTTTTATTTTTACGGACTTACTAATATGTGTTTTATGTTTTGTTTGACAATTAATTGTTAATTTTTATTTACGACGTTATCATAATAAAACTACATGATTTAACAAAGTGGTGTTTGGAAATTTCCGGCGACCCACCCAGTACCTCATTGCGGCACCCCAGGGGCCGTGACTCACACTTTGGGAAACACTGGTTTATACCAGCTTTACATGAAAATTAGTACCAAATGATAATAGTACTATAATATTTGCAAATGCAGAATAAAATCAAATCAATTTCATCTTATTTCACATTCATAATCATTCTTTTTTCTTTGTGGGATTTACAAGTTGAGAATAATGTTCACAAATTTATCAATGAATGGTTTAAATCTTTTTCATACAGTTTACTTTTTACTAATGCAGCTATTCCTTGCAATTTTATTTTTATTATCTTTAAACATTCCAGTTGTTATACGCTCAAACCGTACTAGGCGTCGCGTCGTGCAGGCCTCCCAAGGTAAGCGGGTTGCCAAGCCAACTACAGTGGAAATGGTGGTAAAATGATTGAGGTTTAGTTTCAAACACCTTACACTTACCATAAAACAATCAAATAAAATTCAATCCAGGAAAAATTGTCTCTAGGCGCCACCATGAAAATTATTAAGTTCAATTCCCTCAACAATAAATTTATTAAAAGCTTAATCAAATTTTTGAAGCATACAAGCCGTTGTAAACTTATTGATCGCACCCTGTATATTCATAAAATCACAGTAATAAAACGTTATCTGGATATTTTATAATTTATCCTCTAAGTATACATACATATAGATTAATATTTATAACTGTCATAAAAATTCTTAAATAAATATTCAATTTAGAACAATAATACTTCGGTCTATTAATTTTTAATCACACCTTACTTCGCATTTAAAAATTTAAAGACGTAATGATCAGTTCGTCGTTCATGAATAATATATTTTCTATCAAATATTATTTGAATACTTCTCTTTAAAATTGTATTAATCATTCACCAACATGAATGTATTGTAATAATTCAAATCTGAAACTTCTACTTAATAAATATCTTGTTATCAGTATTATGTATTTAATGACTGTTATTGAATGCAAAATAATAAATTTTGTAGTAGATCTGACTCAAAAATCTATTCAAACTATGTGCTAAATCAAAATATTAAACATCTATAATTTCGTTGAACTTCGAGCTACATTACACAGTACATGGTAGTTCATTTTCGATTATTAAGCCGCGTATTCACCAAAAGACCGACCAAGAGCAAACATAATCGAGCGAGTATTTTCTGAAAAGATTGTTTGGTGTGTGCCTATTCCGAGCGAGCAAATGTTTGCTCGCTCACATTCGCTGGTGATCCGGTAGTTGTCGTTATTGGCATGCTTTAGAAGAGAACGACAAAAAACACGAGTAACCCATTCTGGAATGGACGTTGAGGACAAATGTATTACCAAATGGTTTGCTTTTAAAAGTTTATTGTTCCTGAAAGACAAAGATAATCCCAGGGCAAGACAAAATACAGAGACCATGGTAAGTAAATAAACATACTTGTACAAATTGCTGTTAACTGTAGATACTTATTTTCTATGCATATAAATCTTGCCAAGGTATTTTTCCGATGTTTGTGAAATACTATCTGTTGTTTTCATTAGCCACTGCAGATTTACGTGCAGTTTTTGGAATAGATTGCAATGTTGATCCGTCAGTTTGTTCTTGTCTCCACGTTCCGTCCCTTACTTGACCACATTCTTCATAATCGAAACTTCCTTGCGGTGTGTATATATTTCGTGATGTTTTACTTTTTCTTAGATAATTGTGCAAATACACACAAGCCGTTACAACTTTTTCTGCTTTCTCGGGTTCCAAAAGGAGGGGCTTTCGTGATACTCTGAAAATAGAAGACATAATGCCATATACATTTTCAACGACTCTTCTGGCTCGTGATAGCCTATAATTAAATATTCGTTCATTAGACCCCTCTTTTGGACACCCGGATATGGTTTCAGAATATGCTCTTGCAAAGGAAAGGCTTCGTCGGCCAAAAATACATAGGGTAAAGATACCTGAGTACCGGGAAGAACATTTGTTTCCGGCAAATGTAATTGATTTTCCTGAAGCAGTTTAAACAACAGTGTATTTCTGATGACACCCCTGTCTGGAATCCGTCCTTGACATCAAATGTCGGCAAAAGTAAAGCAATAATCTGCGTCTACAAGGGCCATTAAACCGATACTAAATGTTGACTTGTAATTAAAGAATTCACTTCCACTGTTCTTTGGTGTCTGTATGACTACGTGTTTACCATCCATACAGCCAATACAATTCGGAAAATTCCATAATCTTTCAAATCGGTTTGAAATATCCAGCCATTCTTCTTGACACGTCGGCAACTGAAAATAAAAATCATTGGTTGAGTTTTATTATTATACAAGCGGCTAAAGGTAAACATTAGCGAACGTACAGTGAACATATTGTAAGCCCTTTTTTGGGATGAGCACAGGTTCTCCTTTAAGGATAGCTTACTAATTATTTTGTGTTTACCTCAGCTAGGTCAGGAGTAGTGGATTGTTTTTAGACTCATATACCTATTAAACAAAACCTTACCTCGGTTTAATACATATATTTAAACAAAAGATTAATGGTTACAATAAATCAAAGTAAAAATAAAAAGTATTCTGGTAAAATAAAATCAACTTCTTAACTAAACGCTACTGCAAGAAATAAATTAAAATTTATTTCTAATTGCGCCTGGTCTGTGGCAGCCCACTGTACACCAGCGTGCTCCGGCTTCCTTGACGCTGGAGGTGGTAAATCCCTCGGTTTGACACCTGCGGCACAGGGGTCGCCAGTGAGTCGATGTCGGTTTGTCAACTCTCTGTAAATCAACCGCGTTATATACAGTATTTAAAACAACTAAATAAATGGTGGATTTTGTTTATTTCTAAACAAATTATAAGGTGTTCGGGTGAAAATAATACAACGGTGTGTGTACAATTTCAAGGAGGATTACTGTGTTTTTGCCAGGTAAGTTTATTCTGATTTAGTTTAATTAGTATTTAAGAAAATGTGGTTGAATTGAGGTTAAGCGTAATTCAAATTTATATCAGGGACTGGCTCTTTATTACTTATTTTGCTTAAGTAACGTTTTGCAATTTTGAACAGGTTAAAGAAATAGCAGGACCAACACAGGTTTTGGTATGTACACGATTTGTGTTAATACAATTTTGGGTTAGGCAACGGATGGTG
>JARFJB010000840.1:0-98241 GCA_036346205.1 Vesta saturnalis | reverse complement strand
CTGTGTCCGTGTCCGTGTCCGTGTCGTGTCTGTTGTGTTGTCCGTGTTGTGTCCGTGTCCGTGTCTGTCTGTGTCTGTGTTCTGTTGTGTCGTGTTGTGTCCGTGTCCTGTGTCTGTGTCCGTGTCTGTGTCCTGTGTTGTGTCCGTGTCCGTGTCCGTGTCGTGTCTGTGTCCGTGTCGTGTCTGTGTCTGTGTCTGTGTTGTGTCTGTGTCCGTGTCGTGTCTGTTGTGTCCTGTGTGTCTGTGTCGTGTCGTGTCCGTGTTGTGTCTGTGTCTGTGTCTGTTCCGTGTCGTGTCCGTGTCGTGTCGTGTCTGTGTCGTGTCGTTCGTGTCTGTGTCTGTGTCTGTGTCGTGTCGTGTCTGTGTCTGTGTCTGTGTCGTGTCTGTGTCTGTGTCGTGTCCGTGTCTGTGTCTGTGTCCGTGTCGTGTCTGTGTCTGTGTCTGTGTCGTGTGTGTCGTGTCTGTGTCTGTGTCTGTGTCTGTGTCCGTGTCCGTGTCTGTGTCTGTGTCTGTGTCCGTGTCTAGTGTCTGTGTCCGTGTCGTGTCTGTGTCTGTGTCTGTGTCTGTGTCTGTGTCTGTGTCTGTGTCTGTGTCTGTGTCTGTGTCTGTGTTGTGTCTGTGTCTGTGCCTGTGTCTGTGTCTGTCTGTGTCTGTCTGTGTCTGTCTGTGTCTGTGTGTGTATGTGTGTGTGTGTGTGTGTGTGTGTGTGTGTGTGTGTGTGCGTGCGTGCGTGCGTTTGCGCGCGTGCGTGTGTGTGGATGTATGTTAATATCCACGATAACTCCAGAACGAATATACCTATGTACTTAGAATTTTGTATTTAAACTTGTTTTCATTTCTCCTGAAGCTGATTAGATTGTGGGATAAATTCAGTTGTGGAGCGGTGTGCTTATTAGGAGCTGTTTTTCAGTTTCATCAAATATTTCTGAAACAGCTGTATTTCAAAAATGTAAAAATACCAATATATAGACCTTAATCATATAGGTTATGTTCTACGCAATTTTTTGATACGACGTGTAATTTAGCGGCAAAAAAGTAGAATTTATGTGTTAGTTCAAGATTTTTCAATATATGAATAATGATTAATTTTATAAGAAAATGTGCAGACATATTTTTTAAAGAAAATTTAATTTTACAAAACTTTACTTTATAAAGTTGTTTAGTATAAAGCGAAATAAATGTACAAATTAACTAAATATGATTGAAAATTTTAAGCTGTATTTAACGATATTTTTATTAAATTATTAATTGATTATTATTAACCTCTATCTGACATGAAGTTTTAAACATGTGTTTGACATAGATTATTGTTTTTGTTTTTGCAATGTTGCCTATTTTCGTAACGAATAAAATACGCTGTATAATTATCTTAAAGAAATTGTTATTAAAATTATTTCATTTCTTTTAATTTTCATTTTGTAGGTTGGAAGGTCTTGTGTTGTTCCACATCAAATAGTTCCGTTTCCTATAGTGCTAGCCAGACCAAGTGGGCTAACCGTGTAGAAAACGGATGCGAGACCTGCATCTCCGTTTCCTAACTGGTAAATTCACACACACGCAAGAGCTTTCTAGGTGCGCCTTGTTTGTAGCTACCCTTGCGAGCAGAAAAAACTGAGACACCCTAAATTTTAGTTGTATGAATTGTGGTGTGACATAGAAATGCCTATTAAATTGACATATCTGAAATCCTTGTCAATTTGAATGCCGTAATAATGTCAAGACGTGACACTCATGACAGACGCGCTAATGTCTATGACAGTTTAAGCAGTCAGTTCCATGCTAAGCCAAATTCTGAACTATAGAAGTACTGTGCCTGGGTTAGTTGTCCCAGTATTTTTGCTCGCCACTGCACATAAAGAAATTATAATAATTGCAATATTGTCATAAAATAACACACAAAATTTAACTAAGTGTTTTATTAAGTAGGTACGTATAAAAAAAGCAAGGCAATTCAAGTAAGTAGCAGGTGAGTACCTACCCTAAGTAACAATAATAGAAGAAGATAAGTACAAAATAGAGTAGAGGAATAATATCAAAAATACAGATTAATATTCTCAACAACTAATGATCACTACCATAACTGTTTGCATTTTGTTGCGTTGAGCAAATATTTGCACTAAATGTTCTTTCCTTTTTTGACTTTCGTCCTCAGTTCTTACTGATTGGACTTTAATGCGGGTGCCAGGCCTTATAATGTTTATCGCTGAACAAATTTTGTAAAAACTTTGTTTTCGTTCAATACCATTTATCGTTGCATCTTCTTTAAATTATCCTGAAGCGATTAAGTTCTGCGTTAAACTCCTCAGTTATCTCATCAGAAGAATTATCTAACGGTTGCACTTATTCAGTTGCAGAAATATTACTATCTAGTTCACTTCGGATGAGTTGTTTAAAATCCGAATTACCGCAAGATGGTGATTGTATCATCTCACTGTTCGTTTCCTTTATACTCATGCAATTGTGCTATCAAAATTCTCTCCAAGAGCCTAACTGTCAAGCTCAACGCGATCTGAGAATAGCACAGGTGGAGTAGTTAGCAAATTAACATCTGTGTTGTAAACTGCACAAAGATGTTTGCATCCATCTGCTCCATCTGGACAATCGCATTGTTCAATGGTTATGTCCATTCACAGTCAATTTCGTTCTAAGCTAAAAGAACGTTGCGGAATAATAGCATCAATGTTCTTCGGTCATCAGTTTCAGTATTATTGGAACCCTTCCACAGCCACCGCCATACAGCTTGTAGGGTGTTGAACGTGCACAGTAGTAATATACAATTTGGGAAGACTTTTTTCGGCGTATTCTTTCGTCACAACTATCGCCTGTCATAAAGATCGCTGAGAATCCCTTTCCATAAAATCATTCGTTTCCAAGTTCCGCAACTTCTCAAAGCACAATTCATATACCTCATATGTCTGAAATTCACGGATTATGCAACATAGTAGTTCGCCACCTATTTTGGAAGCTCCGAATATAAACGCAACAGGGGAACCACTTTAATCGCAAGAACCACTCGAATCTACAAAGGCAATTTTCCCTGAAAAACGAAATGTATGGGCAGCAAAAAGGATTTTCGTAAATAGTACTTTTTACCTCATTTGTTTCGAAATAGTCCTTTTTTTCTAAGAATGTATTTACAACGCTCTTTATCTCTGGCGTGCCGTAATTTCCCTTCCTATAATTTTTTCACTGAAATGTAAAAATCAAAATAATATGATTGTATGTAGCAAGAATAGAACAACAGAGGCCTCAATCCCAAACTTTTTACATAACTGCGTCAAGTATGAATATTGCATAAAATTATGAATTTGATTCCATAGTAACTTTTTACATTGCACAGTGGAATCCTGAGTCAACACCAATAGCCACAAATTCTAATTCAGCTGATTGGTGACCTACCTCAATTATTGTGTTTAGATTTTACTTCAACAACAGATTTCTCAATTTCGTGTATTTGGTATATTTCTTCACATTAAAAATCATTTTAGCAGAACGTTTTATTTCGGACACGTCTGCTGCCTTGTTTCCTCGTTTTTATTTTTACTGAATCTTTTCGAAATTGAAGTCTCTGAAAGTTGTTATAGGTTTGATGGACATTTGTCGTATCACATGTCAGAATTCGACATGCGTCATCAAACTGCGTTATGCTACCATTCACCAATATAGCACTACTTAACCATAATGAGCAGACAGATTGACGGATCCGTCACCTGATAATTTAGAGGTGCAGTTCACAAGTTGATTATTCAGGTACCCATGCGCGTATATCGTAGTGCCATAATACTTGCATGGGGTGCGCTAACCCCTTGGCAAACCGAGATGAAGGTCACCCGATTACTACACGATTAGCGCACTTAGTTTCGCTAGCCTTATAGAAAACGGCAAAATGCTGCCCGCATGTTATCCATTTTTTGTAATTCTGTAACTCGCTTATTAGACGGTTGTTCCGATCATCCCAGACTAAATGGAATTTTCATTTACAAGAGCCAAACATTGTTTGAAAAAGAAGTGACTGCTATCTACTAATAAAAATACGCTATTTATGCTGTCTTCATCTAATAACTGCAGTAATAAATCTTTATCCTGGTTTTCAATTAATAATAATAATAATAATTTTTTTATCTATACAAATACACTATATACCTATATGTACGGAATGGAAAACTAAGAATGCGAGGTACTGTATGTGGGAAACTATACATCGTCGAGACTTGCGCAAAAAAAAGTTACTACTAAAACGGTCAATACAAAAACCTGGAAAATATTTTCATGTTTCTGAAATGGCCTAAACAAGCTCGCGAAAACCGCATCTGGATATCTTGCCCTTAACCTAAAATATCGGCCAAAGAAAACTTTATACGAAAATCCCTTAAATTTTTATTTGTTTTAACTATATTTTTCTGGAATTGTTTCTATTATGTAAGTTGTGGCCCTAAAAAGGACCGATTTAAACGAGGAAGGTTTTTAATGCCCCCGTAAATGCTCGAAATGCTGACCATCACCCTGTGCATTGCTGAGGCCTCTTATGGGTAGACAAAACTGCAGCTTCAATTTCGGCTCTGAATAGGTTACCTAGAAATTTCGATTTTAAATGTTTGTAAATTTATTCACCAGAATAAACACCCTTTCAGAAATTACTACGGGCAAGTAAGCAATGCTAAAAGTTATACGAAAGGCCTATTTTTTGTTTGTTTAAATGCATATTCACTATGGATATATACGAAAAATACAATTAATAGAAGCAGGCAATGGAAACAGATACCTAAACAAAACATACGTAATCCTCAAATTGTCAACAGTTGTCAATACTTTCGCGTTACTTTGAGCAATTTTTGTGCTTTCAAAATGCGTTTTACGAATAATGAAGCTGTTGATATGCTTGCGGTTTATTTTGAATGTGTTCAGAATGCCGCAGTAGCGGCGTCCTTGCGATATAAAAGTTTTTCCCCGATTAGTGGCGAGCGTACGAGCCAATGGTAGTTTTCGGCCTACGTTTCAACGGCAAAGAATTGGAAGAACACAAGAAAATATTAACCGTGTGCTGGGCTATATTGAAGGAAATCCTCATGTTAGCACAAGAACATTATCCACTGAGTTGGGCATATCACGGACAACGGTTCAAAATATTTTGAAGGACCATAGGTAAGTTCTAATGGCCATCAAAATGTATAGGTATTCGTTTAAACTTTTTTTAATTACTTTAAGAATGCACCCATATCATGTCGTTTTGCATCAGGCCTTGAAAGAGGAAGATTTTGATCGAAGGTTAGACTATTGCCATTGGATGTTAGGCATGATACGCGAAAATAAAGAATTTTTATTTCAAATTCTTTGGGCCGATGAAGCCACCTTCAGTAGTGAGGGGAGAGTCAATCTGCACAATATGCATTATTGGTCTGCAGAAAATCTCCATTGGTTGCATGAAGTTCAGCGCCAAGGACTTTGGAGTTTAAATGTATGGTGTGGCATACTAGGAGGCAGAATTATTGGGCCATATTTTTTCGAGCAACCTCTAAATGGCAATGTATTTCTCGACTTTTTGGCCAATCAATTACCGTTGTTCTTGGAAGATTTGTTTTGTTTTTGCAGCACATTGTGATATTAATGTGCGAGAGCATATTAATGCAGTATTTCAACAGCGGTGGATTGGAAGAAGAAGGCTGTTTCCATGGCCTTCGCGATCGCCAGACTTAACTTGCCTCGATTTTTATTTATGGGGGCGCTTAAAGGACATCTTGTTTCGGACTCAACCTACTACTAGAGCAAATATGAAAAACCGGATTCGTAACGCAATACGTAACATAGCGAGAGACGAAATTGAAGCTGCAGTTTTGTCTAGTCATGAGAGGCTTCAGCAATGCATAGAGCGTGATGGTCAGCATTTCGAGCAATTACGGGGGCATTAAAAACCTTCCTCCTTTAAATCGGTTCTTTTTAGGGCCACAACTTACATAATAGAAAGAATTCCAGAAAAATGTAGTTAAAAAAAATTTAAATTTAAGGGATTTTCGTATATAGTTTCCCTTGGCCGACATTTTAGGTTAGGAACAAGATACCGAGATGCGGTTTTTGCGAGCTTATTTAGGCATCATTTAGCTACTTGTTCATGAAAAACAGTCATACCAATGCATTTAATTTTTTTGCGAAAATTAACCGTTTCTATCGGAATGTCGAACAAAGCGTTCTAACGACGACATGTCAAACTAACAAAACTTCAATTATTTTAGCATTTGTAGCTCAAGAAAAGCTCTTTCAACACGCCCAAGTTTGTTAAAATCGGATTAGCTGTTTCGAAGGTACAGGGGGTTATTTAAGGAAACCTTTGAATACCCTCCAGCACTTTATTTTTAGACATACGTCTAAAAGTGCTAAACGAAAAAAGTTCAGATTATCCTCGACTTCAAAAATCAGTTATTTTTTATTAGGTTAATAGAGCAGAATTCACAGAAACATCCCTTTTTTAGATTCAAGATTGCAGTTACGCCCCCTAGCGGCCATTTCAGAAACTTGAAAATATTTTCCAGGTTTTTGTATTGGCCGTTTTAGTAATAACTTTTTTTTTGCGCAAGCTTCTACGATGGATAGTTTCCCAGATACAGTACCTCCCATTCTTAGTTGGCCACCCTGTACAAGGAGAAAGAAAGAAATACATACTTCAGTGAGAAATTAATGAACACGTAGAAAACAACAGAAGATAAATGCAATTGTATAGAATAATTGCAGAAGTTCAGAAGTATTAGGGTACTTCTGTTCTTCCACTTCCCCAACTACGTCTATTGCTCATTGTATATTAGTGCTGATGGGCAATTTACACAATATGGATAAATGAACACACACTATCAAAACGATGTCAAACAGACGTACTTTATTTTGCAAACTTAAACACTTTTCCTCAACAGCTCACGTTTATACATTAGTTTAAAAGCTCCAACAGAAAGTACTTTATATTTATTTGGTAAATTATAAAATTTGCTAACATTGTAAGTAAATCCTCTACAAAAAAAATGGCTGTATTATGAATTAGAATTGTAATTGTAATTTTGCCAGGATGTCTTAAATTTAAGTAATGAACTTTTGTTCGATATATGTTTTTTCGACTCAACATGGTTGACAATTATTTTATAATAAAGTACAGCACAGTGAACCATTCTGCGTTGTTGCATATTCAACCAATTAATTTCAAGTAGTTTATATGAAATTCTCTCAAACTTCTTAATGCCATAAATTAAACGTAAGCAGTTGTTTTGTACCAGTTGAATGTTTCTTCGATCTTCTGCGTCAATGCAATGATTAAACAATGCATCGTCATAGTTAAAGTGTGAAAGAACTAATACCTCAGTTAGAGTAATTTTCAGTTTTTTATTAAGAACATACCTACTGGAATATAACATTTTTAGATTGCAGTATTCTTTACGGATACAGTTTTGAATATATATTTTAAATCGCAGCGATAGTCTATAGTAACACCCAAACTCTTGACCTCGTCCTTAACAGGGAGGAGGGTCCCATTCAAATATAATTGTACACTATGCGCAAATGTACTTCTAGTACTTTTCGTGCCAACTAGTATAACATTGGTTTGAGTAATAGAGAATGTTGTTTACAGTTGTTTGAACGGTTTTCTAGGTCTTTATTTAGTTTACTAACCGCCAAGTAGCAGTTGGAAGGGGGAAAAGACAAATACACTTGGGTATCGTCTGCGTATAAGTGAAATTGAGAACGTTTTATTGAGTACGACATTACGTGGCACGTGTACACAGTAAACAGCAGTGGTCCTAAGATTGAGCCTTGCGGTACGCCTTGTTTTAAGTGCACCGCCCGCGATACACTGCCATCAAGTGAGTCCTGCTGAGATCTTTCAGTGATATAAGACCGTAGTATATTTATTGCAGAGTTAGGAAGATCAATAAAATGTAATATAGACAACAGTACATTATGATTAATGGTGTCAAACGCTTTACTAAAGTCCAACAGTACTAATAATGTCAGTTTACCCGAGTCAGTAACAACCAAAATGTCGTCCACAATGTTTATTAGTGCTGCCGTACACTAAAAGCCTGGTTTAAAACCTGATTGGTGACTAGGTAATAAGTTATACTTCTCAATATAAGACCTAAGTTAAAATGCCATTACTTTTTCATTAATTTTTGATACTGCAGGAAGTATACTTATAGGGCGTAAATGTGAGAAATCTGTAGGATTTTTATTTTTCATTGGGGATAACCTATGTTTGGTTCCAGAGTTGGGGAAATACACCATTCTCGAGGCAAAAATTTATTATATGAGTAATGATTGGTACGACATGAGGACAACACAACTTAATCATTGAAATCAAAATTCCGTCAAGACCAATTGCATTACTATTTATATTATTTATTATTTTTATTGTGAAGGAATCATCAATTTCAGAAAATTAAAATTTATTGTCAAAATTGGTTTTATAATTATTACTGTAAAATGTTATTATGTCTTCTGTAATATGCTCATTAGCAATCGGGTAGTTCCAAAAGTAGTATAAAAATCATTATAATTTAATTTTGTAGGTCGTAACACCACGGCAACACCATAAGTACAACCATTACTTTTTATTCTAACCCACATTTGCGTTTCGCACGATAGTACTGTACAGGGTGGTCAACTAAGAATGCGAGGTACTGTATCTGGGAAACTATCCATCGTAGAGGCTTGTGCAAAAAAAGTACTGAAACGGCCAATACAAAAACCTGGAAAATATTTTCAAGTTTCTGAAATGGCAGCTAACTGCAATCTTGAATCTAAAAAAGTGATGTTTCTGTGAATGCTGCTATATTAACCTAATAAAAGAATAACTGATCTTTAAAGTCGGGGATAATCTGAACTTTTTTTGTTTAGCACTTTTTGACGTATGTCTAAAAATAAAATGGTGGGGGGTATTGAAAGGTTTCCTTAAATAACCCCCTGTATCTTCAAAACGGCTAAGCCGATTTTAACAAACTTGGGCGCGTTGAAATGAGCTATTCTTGGGCTACAAATTTTATAATATTTGAAGTTTTGTTAGTTTTACATGTCGTCGCTAGAGGGCTTTGTTCGACATTTCAACAGAAACGGTTAGTTTTCGCAAAAAAATTAAATGCATTGGTATCACTATTTTTTCATGAACAAGTGGCTAAATGATGCCTAAACAAGCTCGCGAAAACCGCATCTCGATATCTTGTTCCTAACCTAAAATATCGGCCAAAGAAGACTTTATACGAAAATCCCTTAAATTTTTATTTTTTTTTTAACTACTACTTTATTTTTAGAAATACGTCAAAAAGTGCTAAACAAAAAAAGTTCAGATTATCCTCGACTTTAAAGATCAGTTATTCTTTTATTAGGTTAATATAGCAGAATTCACAGTAACATCACTTTTTTAGATTCAAGATTGCAGTTACGCCCCTTGCGGCCATTTCAGAAACTTGAAAATATTTTCCAGGTTTTTGTATTGGCCGTTTTAGTTAACTTTTTTTTTGCGCAAGCCTGTACGATGGATAGTTTCCCAGATACAGTACCCCGCATTCTTAGTTGGCCACGCTGTACAATTTAGATCACTTTTTATATACATACCGACACCTCCTCCTCGCGTCAGACGATCAGACCTAAAAAACTTATACCCATGTATTTGAGTTGCTTCAGTAGTATTCATGTTTGTCAACCAAGTCTCACTTAATGCAATAATGTTGAATCCGTGATCTAAAACAAAACTTTTAAAATCCACAAAATGAACTGTAAGAGACCATATGTTTAGGTGAGCAATACTTAACGTTGCATCAGTTATCATCGCATTGATTTGGTAGCGCTACAATAAATCAATGATACAAAAATCAAATTATATTAGGTGGTTTCTTTTTGCTTTGACGCAAAACCCAGAAAACTCAAAGGAGATAGCCACACACTTGTAAATTCAGCTATTAATGCCAATGATTTGTAGTAATATTGGTAATATTAATAGAAATTATTATGTAATCAAGTTAATTAACAAAATAAACAAATTTAAAATAGTAGGTAAGATTGGAGACTTCAAGAACACACCACATTTCCAAGGTCCCACATTTCCAAGGTTGCCACAAAACCAAGGTCCCCACCATACCAAGGTCAAAAAGCGCAATGTGTGACCTACTTACATATCATTACCACAAACCCACGGTCACAAACCCCGATTTCCTGTTCCACTACTACAAGGCCATCACTGAGACATATCATTACCACAAACCAGGGTCACAAGCTCCGCTTTCCTGTTCCACTATTACAAGGCCATCCGTGTAACCTACTTTATGCTTAGCCACCTGCTTGCTACTCTATACCCCACTTGTATGTTTTTGCTCACTTTTTTTGCTCAACCTCACTTTTTACCAAAATAAAACAAAAACGATATAGTAATATATTTAATTAATTTATTACTCAGATATATGATTTTCTTTAGGAATAAAACATTTTGATTTAGTACACGTGCAAAAGGTCCTCTCGACTTCCGTTTCAGTACATCTGCGCGGACGTGGTGCGAGGAGCTGAGCATAAGTGCAATGTGGTGCCCATCGTAGATGTTCCTGTAACGGATTGACATCTGGCTGCCATCGGTTTATTCTAACCCCACACATGAAACATTCAACCGTATCGTCTGAAGATGTGGAAATGAATCCTGCTGCAGCAAGCGATGAGGGTGAGTGAACTCCAGACCATGTTCGATACGTTAGTAAGCGTTTATCGAAACAGTTGTAATACTGAGGATAATAAAAGTTTGGGTCACACATGTTAACATCAGCGAAATCAGTAAGATACTGACAGGAAATAATGTATTCTATACAATATATACAATATATATACATATATACAATATATACAATATGTACAATATATACAATAGATACAGTAAAGACTACTCGTCTACGTAGCACACCTCATCACACAGTATACATGAGTCATCATCGTACACATCGTATAACTGTGTGAGAGTGCCCACGACGAGCACCAACAATATTCGTGCGACAGGTAGTATCGCGCAGTCCACCGCTCCATATGCATATGATGGTCCAGTACGCGGTAATCTCCTGGTTTCAATCGAGCGAAACAGCAATGACACAAATTCATGAAGTCCACCAGATGGTATCGAACATGTATTGATACAAAGTGGGCATATGCTGTTACACGACTTGCCGCAAAGTGCTCGCGTATTACCTTGCTCATTTCGGTATACCACACTGAATTCCACTGAACCAGTTCATAATTATTTCGTAGCACTTTGTTTATGGAAGCCGGTAGTATTCCTTCCTTTTCAAAATTTACCCAGTTCGGAATTAATTGACATGTCCGTCGCGTACTAAGTTGAAATAGGGTTTGTGGTTGGTACATTGTCTTCCAATCGTCTTGCACTGGAGTAACTGACATAGTGAAGATCGGTAACTATGGTATATGTAAAAACCCTCCCTTTAAGTATATGAAGAAAACTGAGTGGGAGTATGTAACCTTGTGTAGTAAACTTGTTGTGGCAAAGTGGAACAACCTTGGAAATGTGGGACCTTGGAAATGTGGTGAATATAAGGTTGGAAAAAAACGAAATATGGCAAAGTGGAACAACCTTGGAAATGTGAGACCTTGGAAATGTGGTGAATCCTTGAAGTAGTGGAACGAAAAGAAAACCTTGAAAAGGTGTAACTGACAAGACCGCTAAAGCAATGTGTGGTACAATCGTGAAGGTCACGTAAGTAGCCTTGAGGAGGGTACATAGTGGGGAGAGTGTCATATATAAAGAGAGGGAATGTATGTAAAGTCAGTATCGTATATAATGGATAACATCGTACGTCAAGCCATAGAAAAGGCGAAGATTCTCGGTGCTATAAGTTCAAGTAAATATTGCGATATTTTGCTTAATAATGTGCATTATTTCTTAAATAAAAGTAAAACAAAGTTTGTTAGTGTCGGTCTATCACCCAAATTTGGATTTGAGCCAGTCGTAAAACTAGGTGGAACGAAGAGTGGTGGAGTGGTGTTTGACAAGCAGGAATGGCGTATACTTATGGATAATCAAGGGTGATTACTAATTATTTCTACAGTCCTGAAGGAACATGGCTACCTACCAAACTGGGATCGAAGACTGTCTCGTACGAAAATATTAACAAGAAAAAATTATACGCCTCTGTGATAGTGACGAAATTGATGTCTATTTAGGATGGGAGTCTATAGAACAGTTATGGAAGCTTTTGAAGATAATATATTACCGATTGGAGTTGGCAGATACTGTGAACTTTCCAGAGTTTTATAAAACCTAATACAGTCGACAGCGACAATTCCTGAATGTAACATTCACCAAGTTATAGGTCCATTGCGTGATGTATTTGAGGTCAACATAGCCTGCCTTCTGGAAATGGAAGTATTTGCCAAGGAGAAACTATATATGGATATGGATCTTACCAATCCTATAACTCAAAGGGGGTAACGCGCTTGTAGTCAATAGTGGATAGTATTAGATGTTAGTCAATATGTGGATGTGTTATAGTGCGGAGTCGTGGCCTAAAGCTGTAGATTGTGTTAGTGCAGTCCAAAGACTAATATGCCAGTTACAAGCATTAGAATTCGATGCTGATCATGAAAAGTGTATGGAATGGGTAGATTTAGTGATGACTATTTAAATAATCTAGTTAATAAGTATGGGGAGGAATACGCCTTTGTGAAAAATACTTAACATCGCATGTAGGCGATATAGAGTGTATTTGTTGTATAAAGCGATTAATAGAAGACCTTAAAGAAATATCATTGGAGCAATTTATACACGAAATAGAAAGATATTTACCGAATTTTGAGTCATCAGATGACGACTCACCCAGTGAAGAAGGTGCGCATTAATGAGTCCAAAACGTAGTTCACTACATAGTAGTATGGGAGTTGGCTTACAGGCATGCGCGAAAAGGAGAATGGGAACAATTAGCTAGAGATTCTGCACGATTTAAAAAGAATAGGCGACTGTGCTAATATAATTTCACCAATTCTCGAAAAACAGCATCGTGAGTGTGTGTTTGTCAGACGCTTTAGTAGTATGTAGTGATGTATATGTATAGGATAGTAGTAATAAAAAAGTAAAAAAAGATCTGTTTATTGCATATTAATATTACAGTATATATAATTAAGGTTAATTAGCGTATTACACAATGTCTTTGGTAGAAATCCAGGAGTTGTGAGAAGTATCAAAACCCAACCACTTAACGAGAGCTTTATTCCCTTGACGTCGGATGACACGTTCAACTAGATGAATGTCTGGATGTTTAACACTTTGTAGTTCGGGCTCATAGAACCGACCTTGAATCTCTTCATCTCGACTATCACGTAATGTGTAGGTGAGTGGGCTTGAACGTTTAACTGTTGATATTCGAAAGACTTCGTAACTCCAATTAGGTGTGTACCCTTAGAGAATATGCTTCTATGTTTGCTAATGCGTACATGTTCCCCACTCTAAATTTAGGTGTTTTACGGTCAAGAACTTTCTGACATTTTAAATGTTGCAAAATATCTGCAGCATTCTTTTCCGTTACATCTACCGGTTTATATCCGGTTGTTCTATGCTTTCTTGAATTATAATCGGTAACAATTTGAGGCAAGATTGATAGCCACTTATATGATCCTTGCATGCTGAATGTTTTCCACATTATTGCTTTAAGGGTACGATTGACACGTTCGACTATGCTACTTTTCAAGGTGGAATAACTACTGTAATGATTGATATTGAATTTTTCATTACTTTTTAAATTCTGCATTATAAAACTCCGTTCCCATATCAGTTTGTATATGCGTAGGCATCTTTTGCAATCCAGATAGCAGTTTATCCATTACCTCCGCGACTAGTTTACCATTCTTGCGTTTGATGGGAAAGCCCAGACATATTTAGAGAAGGCATTAATTATTACTAAAATATATCGAAATCCTTTATTCACATGAGCATAAGGTATCATTTCCACTAAATCAGCTTGAAAGAGATCATTTAAACCTTTTAGTACTACACAACGTCGCGGAAAATTTCTCCTTGCTGGTTTGTGCAGTTCTTCAACAACATCGGATTTACTCATTTTTTACTTTGGATTGTAGTACAATCTCTAGGATGAATAATTGTTCTTTGTCGAAAGTGATATCTTTTGGAATTATGGGTTGAATCACACCTTCCTTACGAATAGTTTTATTATTTAGAAACAGCGGTGTCGTATATATTACAGTATCCACTCGAAGATGAATATCTCGAGGTAACCACTTACAATGCAATATTTTTCCCTCTGTAGGAAAGAAATATCTACCATTGATACCCAATGGAATATCTACTGTTGTCTGTTGCAAGACACCTTGCAAGGTAAAATAAGTTTCGTAATATATATCACTTTGCTTCGTAGCATCACTGCGATGCTGAGTAATATGTTTTCCAAATTTATCCACTGTCATTTGTTGATGAAGATGTCTGCCAAATTTATCTATTGGCATAACTGATGGACATGTAGTACTGCCTTTAGTGGTAGTCGGTGTAACAATGAAATGAAAAGGATATAGTAATAGGTTTATAACAAGAGCTGTTACTGTATTACTTTTGCTTCACGTAGTTCATCAATTATATATACTACTTCGTTGTGATTGCTAGTATTTCCTGTCGACATTGATCCTAATAATTTCCGTAGCCAATCTACTAACTTATTCGGGTTATTCCACGGTACAAATTCAATAGCTTTGTTATTGTATCGCAATAGTTGCATGCCACCACCTCTTTTGGAGATAGAAGTTGTTCGAGATCTTGTGGTTGGAGGGACAATAGATGATGTAGCTGACCGTTTTCTAGGTTGAAGTAATGGTTTAATGATTTCCACATATTTTTTACTATTAGTTCCTCGGATTTGGTCTGTCGAGTTATAATTACGTCGGGCAGCATTAGTACGACGCAATATGTCATTGTATTGCTGTAGGTCACTCTTTTGTACCCGTAGGCATTTTTTAAAAAGTAGTTCATATAATCCCGGTGTTCCTTCATAGTCTAGGGAGGATCCATCAGGAAGAGTGATATGAAGGTTTTCACCAATAAAGTCTAATTCAGCATCACCAATAAAAATTTCTCTTCTTCCGGAATGAAATGTACGCCATATGTTAAGTCATACTCGTCTTCTGTATCTCTAAATATACCTTCAACGTAGTACTTAGCTAATCCTTGGTATTGATTTAGATAATCTTCAAAGGCGGGTTGAGATCCAGCAGCTAACAGTTCTGATTTCAATTGTTGTAAAGTAGGAATTTCCACATCATCATCGTTAGTGGTATCAGCAATTACAGTTTCCTGCGAAGGTTGCGCAATGGTTGCGGAACAAGAGTGCGTGGAGCCTTCCGTAATCCAGCTGTTTTAGGTGTGTGATGTAAAAAACTTCAGTTTCTTGTGCAATGACTTCATTTTGACAGCTTCTGGCGTAAGGGGTTCAGCTTTGATGAGAGAACCATCATTTTAGTAATTAATTGTTTTAATGGTTGTGTAATAGGTTTAAAGTGTGCTTCTATTGCACGTTCTGTAAGAGCGGTATCTTCTTTCAAACTCGCATATTTTTGTTGCACGCTCTTGCGAGCACGCAAAATGTCTTGTACTAAGCGCTCCTTCATTACGACTGCATATGTTCCATACTGCTACCATATTTATAATGCTATAAAACAGTCAAATCTCTTACGGTACCGACCTGTATTAACATCGCTTTCTTTATCAATAACAATAAAACCGAATTTATCTTGCCAGCAACAAAAACATAAATCTTTAAACCTATCAAAGGACATATCGACATTAACGTGATCATCATACACATGCTTAAGATTAGTGTGATCTTGTTGAAACAGAATAAGTAAATTAGCATTATCACGTATAAGCTGTTTTGGAATTGAAGAATATGTTTGACACAGATAGAAACAATCATTATTTCGATGTCTGCCAAAACAGAAATGATCTCTTATTTCATTTTGCTTATGACACGCTACATCATCGAAAATCATTATTGAATTTTACGGGAATCACTAGGGATATAACATCACTATTATCACTGTATTCGAAATGCCGACTTCTTTTATGGGTGTCAGTAAATTTCGTAGGTACTGGTATTTAGGTTGATATAATGATTTGCAATAAATATATACATTTTCAAAACGTAAACCATTTGGATGTTCTAACAAGGTAATCATAACATTTGTTTTTCCGCACCCAGATGGACCAACGATTATACCTCGTTTACATCCTCCTTTCAGTAGACCGCTATGTTTAGAGTAAAGTTCCTTGTTATCAGCTGTGTCATAATTTTTAATAGGTAATTCTGTGTCTTGCGGAATGAAGCGTATGGTGCCCGTCATAGTACTAAACCACAAATTGTATGGTACTAATATATATACGTGTCATACACTAAAAGTAGTTTAGTAGTGGAGTGACAGCCAGTCTGGTATGAAGTATACTTCTCGGTGTAATAAGAAGAAAAGGTTCAGGATTAATTAATACCTTAATAAATAAATTACCCGTGGAGTTGCATATACCTGGGTATAGATACTGCGGACCGGTACCCGTTTACAAAACGACTAGCTCGCGGCGACAAAGGTATTAATGAATTGGACGAAGCCTGTAAAGAGCACGATATTGCATACTCCCAGTCAAACGATTTAAGTCAACGACACATTGCCGATAAAACTTTGCAACAAAAAGCTTGGAATAGATTTCGTTCCTCAAACGCTACATTTGGAGAAAGGACAGCTGCATTAACTATAACTGGAATAATGAAAGGAAAACGGAAAATGGGGATGGGTGGAAGATCACGGACAGGCAATAGAATGGGAAGCAAATCACGAAGAACAAAGCGTACTCCCAAACCAATTTCATTTAACAAAGCGGTACTTCTAGCGCGACGTCGTGTTGGTGGTAAACTTCGATCATCTTTACGATCTACAATACACCAAGCCTTAAGCGTTCTAAAACACAAAAAATCATGTCACCCAAGAGCAGAATATTACCTATACCAAAACGAGGGGGTTCATACCTCTTATTCCCTATTTGCAGCATTAGGAGCCTTAGGTTCGTTAGGTGGCGTGCAGCTGCAGTTGCAAAAGCGGTTACCGACGCAAAAGCTGCGACAAAAACGTTAGAAGAAACCAAACGACACAATCAAGCAATGGAAGCAGCAACCGTTGGAAAAGGTTTATATCTAAAACCATATAAACGAGGTTTGGGCATATATTTACAACCGTATTCAAAAAACTCCCACTGAAGCTACCACGCCACGCCTTAAGTAATGTTGAGCTATCAAAATTTGTGGAGCAATTAAAGATTCCCTACTTTAGAGGGATATATATGCGAGATAAGCTACCTACACGAATCCATAGGAATGAATGTGGTATCGTGAATCTGGATAATCAAGCTAATCAGGGAACACACTGGACAGCATATATTAAGCGTAATAGACATATAACATATTTTGATAGTATAGGACATGTTAAACCACCCTTCGAATTAGTCCACTATTTTAAAAGTGATGGTAGCAGAAACACAATTGATTATAACTTTACTAAGGTTCAAGAGTTCAATACATACAACTGTGGTCATCTAGTCTTACGATTTTTATACGACTACTCGTTCTGATTGTCAGTAGTTGTTACGTGATCGTGATGTCGTACACATTTACCTTCACCGGTAAAAGCAGTATCCTGCAAGCCACATTTAATCCACCGATTTTTCTTGATAATGAGTCGGAATATGTAATGGGGTTAACTAGTTTTGAATCGTTCAATACTATACAAAACGTTACTTCAAAGAACAACATGCTCATATTTGGAAGAGATAAAATTACAATACCGCCAGGAACATACGAAATCGCAGATGTGAATAAATATATTAATGACTCAGTGAAAGACGATAAGGGTATATTGATTTACGAGCAAATAATAATACTATGAAAGCAACCATGAAAGCAACCCATAACATTAGTTTCAATGTGGTCCATTCGATAGGGCCTATGCTAGGCTTTAATAAAACTGCTGTTTACCAAGCTAAAAAAGTGTACACCTCTGAGAACCCTATTAACATCATCAAAATTAACTCATTAATTATCGAGTGCAACATAACAAGTGGTAGTTTTAAAAATGGTGAGTCATCACACATAATTCATCAATTCTTTCCCAGTGTACCAGCGGGATATAAAATAATCGAATCACCTCAACATGTTATCTACTTACCTATAAATACATCTACCATTTCAACAATAACACTTAAAATAGTAGACCAAGACGGAGATCTCGTCAATTTTAACGGAGAAGTCATAACGATAGGACTACATTTAAAGAAAATATGGTGACGCGGTATAATACATGTGCATGTAACCAGTGCAAAACAAACTATAAAAGAGTGAAGTGTGGAAAGGGTACAGTCAGTAAGCGTTCAGCGACCAAAGCGTTGACAGCGCAGAACAAAGCATTCTTGGAGAGTCTCGGGTTTACAGTACTACAATGAGTGTATTAAACGTTAATGAAAAAGTTGTTGTTGATAATGCTATCGTTAATTCCGAACTGCACACCCATCAACCATATACTACGAGATTTGGAAACAATGATGAAATCAGGATACCCATTCAGGAAGACATGTGCACTCTACCATCAGAAAGTTATGTTTATGTAGAGGGAAGATTATTGCGACAGGATGGCACTGTCTCCAATACCGCAAGGTTCGTTAATAATGGTATCGCATTTTTATTCAGTGAAATTAGATATGAGATGAATGGAATAGTGGTAGATTCCGTAACTAAGGTGGGGTTAACGTCGTACAATGAAAGGTTAGTATCATTGACACCCAATGATCTTGCCCGCCATCAAAATGCCGGTTGGTTTCCTACATCAAACAGCACACTAACAAATGAGCAAGGGTATTTTAATGTCTGTGTACCTTTGCGAATGCTGCTTGGCTTTGCTGAAGATTATAATAAAGTGATTTTGAACATTAGACAAGAACTTGTATTAATTCGTAGTAATATTGATACCGATGAGTAATTTCAACTGTGGACGAAGCATTAAAAGTTGAACATAGATAAGATTTATTGGAAAGTTCCACACATCGTTCCAGCATTAGCGGAGGAATTAGCGTTAACGAAATACATTGATAAAAATGTGAATACTCCACTAGCATTTAGAAGTTGGGAAACCCACATATATCCCGCTATACCAACAACAGATAAGCATACATGGGCAATCAAAACATCGACTAGTATTGAAACACCGAGATACATTATTATAGGGTTTCAAACTGGACGAGAAAATAATGTTATGCACGATGCGAGTAAATTCGATAAATGTGCACTAAAGAATATTCGGGTATTCCTCAACACCGACCGTTACCCGTATGATAATTTAAATGTTAATTATGATAACAATTGCTTTGCCACGCTGTATGAAATGTTTGCTAAATTCCAAATGTCATATTATCAAAGAGATGGACAACCATTACTCACACCTATTCAATTTACGACGGCTGCACCACTGATGGTGGTCGACTGCTCAAATCAAAAGAAGTATTGCACTCGAAAGCAGTAGTTCTTCGTGTAGAGTTTGAAACATCGGCCAACATACCCGCTAATACGACCGCATACTGTGTTATACTCCATGATCGTTTAGTTACATACAACGCGTTAACCAAAGCAGTACGACAGTTGTAATACAATGTCCGTCATAATCGATGTACAAGGGTTCAAAATATCAAAAGCGTTTATACCAAAAGAACTCGCCATTTATAATGGGAAACAAATTGCCCATTTTGTTTTTAAATCACCGTATCCCTGGCATACGTTGGATGCAGAGAGTCGTCGTCAAGCTACTTGGTTAATGCAAAACCAGCACTGTATTAAATGGGAAGAAGGGTATACACCACCACACCACTTTCGAAGAATACTCGAGAGATTGATTCAGCCAACAGATACTGTCTATGTCAAGGGCAGAGAGAAAGCAGATTACATCAGAAAATTTGTGACCCAGCCTGTTATTGAACTTGAGGAAAGTCCACCTCTTCCTGCTATGCAACCCGTTTGTTACTTTCATTGTAAATCATTATGCCACTGTGCTTTGGCTACTGTATATCATTTATATATTATATATATATATATATATATATATATATATATATATATATATATATATATATAATGCAATAAGTCTTGTACATATTTTTAATAAAAAATAGTAAATAGTCATTTTCGTTTTTTTTATTTATATCACACAGTATTTGTATAGTATATATTCTCTTACTAACGAATTAATACATAATATTAATATATTTAAAACAACTAAAGGAATAATACAACTTATTATTAATATAAGTTTCATTAGGAGAGAATATAGGAAAAAACTAGCAAGTGTCAGTACCCAAACTATTCTTCTTCCGGTTAATATAAATTCATTTGCTTAGCAACCTGTAATAGTTCGCTCAACGGATCAGCATTCTCCAATTCCGGTATTCGCCAATGCCCCCACGCCAATGTGGAACACGTATCACGTAGTCGATATCGTTTGTCATCCTGGGACCTAAAGGCAATTTTGTTTAACATTTCGGTATATATATCATGTAAGGTTGATCGAAACACAAGCATTTTACACATTACTGTTTTATCAGACCCTCCGCGACCGCTTTGTAGTCTACTTCCGTCAACACTTTCTGAATAATAACTTTCTTAACACCTTTCGCTTTCTTAACAACTTCCTTATCAGCAAGCTTCAGACAGTATGACTTCGATCCAGCACCATAAAAATAATGAATCGCTTTCCCTGCATACTCATCTTTCATTCGTCCAACGACGGAAGCAGTCGTAGGAATACCATGCAACTCATTATGATAGTTGGAAGTATCATATTCGTCTAAATTATTTCGCATGTGTGCATACATATCATCAGTTACTATCTCAACAATCAAAGAATCCGTGTCAGTATAGAGCAACGTGACATTCTTGCCATAATGAGCTCGTAAGATATCATAAAAACCGATACATTATAATTTTGGAAAGATCTAAAATACTGAATCCGACATAGACGGGTTTGTCGTACGTAACTACCTGTTTCGACAATTCCGCCGCAAACAATTTATCAGTGAATTGAATAAAATTTTTAAATTGCGGTTTTGCAACGTACCGTGCTAGACCTACCGACGACCGTTATTTTCCCAATGTGTTAACAGTTTAATAACTCTTCGTTTATCGACATTTTCCATTGTTTTACCAAACACCCATTATTCATGATTTTATAGAAATCCTTTTCAAACTTGTTTTGTGCTGTGTTGCGGAGAGCTGTATTAAGGTCTACGTATGGTATTAGCCACGGACTCTGACGAAATCGTAAAACCCTATGAATACGAGTAACAATTAAGCCATGCTCTATACATTGTTTTAAATAGCGGTAATGTATAACATAGTTGGTCTTATCACACAGGTTCGGGATTAACTTCTCCTCCTGGGAATGTGGTGCGCAGATCATTTCAGGACAAAACGGATAATCGTTGTGTTCGTCATGCAGATGGTGGGGATAATGTATATCAACCTCCAGTACAAATCCAACATCGGCGTCATCATCAATCTTTACTACGTCAAAGTGTTCTATTTCCTCTTGAGGTAACCACATAAACCCATCGTGAGGCAGGTATTGCTTCATACTCCAGCCGTATAAATTCGTGGCATCTAAATATTGTAAAAACACTTTCGGTTGTTTAGGATCATAGTTTGGAACAAACTCGTTATTAGCGATGCTTCTCCGCTTGATACAAGTACTTACTCCACCCCGAATACCTTGTTTAAAAAGTGATACATATCCATATCCGTCAGTAATTCTAGCTCTACTTTCGTACATTTCAACATGGCATCCCACGCCAATCCAGGTAAAGTGACATACTGTGCAGGTTCTAACCCATACACACCCATACATAATCTCCTAAAGTTTTCAAACACGTCAGCCAATAACAACACATCTGATTTTAAATAAATATCAGCATAATCACCTAGTGTATTACACTTAAAGTGATCCCATACCAGTAGAACGCGACAGTATTCGTCATCGGAAATATTTGCATCGCGCATTTTATCGTAGAATTTGTCATATGATGGCACCGTGATGTCGTTCAACTTACTAAAGCTGTCTACGTACGCATAAGGGAAACTACCTTATTTCTCACTAAGTTGAAGTCGCTATCATTACTAAAATATTTCCGTACCTCCATACATTGATCATCTGATAAATTCTGTGATAGAGTATCTAAGGATGCAGCCATGAATCTACAACTATCGACGAACCGTAAATTAATGTATTTCTTTTCCCTGATACCATGACTGTTTACATACTCATCAACAAAATATGCTTACCAAACGTTATATATTTTTCACTGTTAATCGGAAGTACGGTAATTTCTTCCGTTTCACTCGCTAACTGTTTAATGAACAGGTGAACATCATAACCACTGAGATTATGTAGAAAAACGGGAAGAAATGTAGGTACCTGATAGTTTAAGTTACACGTCGAATGTGCTGCACCACGATACTTACCAGTAACGTGACAGTGATCTCGTACTTTCGGATTTGTCGGATCGTCCGTAAAGTGCTTACCGCATATGTAACAACATACACTGCATTCATACGTAACCTGCTGTTCATCCGTTAATGTTGTCATTGGACAATAGCTTTGAAATGTTCATTATATAACCGTTTTACATCACTTTCCAGTCGTCTTATAAATATCTCCCTGCATTGCTCCTCTATACAGCTCTAACTTAGACCACGCATCGTTTACACTACACTTAATGTAATAACTAAACGAGTATGGTTCGTGTTTACACGTTTTTATCGTGAACGGTTTTCGGGATCTGGTTCAGCCGTATCTACCGGTACTAAGAGCGCTTCAAAATCAGCATATATTACGAATGGTAGAACCATTTGTTTCTGATAGTTCCGAAAAGCGAGTATATTTTCCGCGTAGAATTCCCCGGTTATGTCTTTTTTTTGTTTCACGCCCGGTAATTTTGTATATACGAAGTTACAGTCGTGTGACACGTGTCGGGTTAATTGCTCCTCGGATCTAAAGTAATACAAGCATGCATCACAAAAATACATTGCTCCGTTCCGCCGAGTTATTTGGTTGCTAAGTAAACGAGAAAAATTTTTTATCCATACATAATGCTGATTATCTGTTTGGTTACTGACTAATAATAATAAATTAACATGAACTGCCTGTTTGGCTTTGGTGTAGTATAGAGGCCCCACTACCTCCGTGACACGTTGACCATCACGATAGGTATCGTCTAACCCATAAACATTAATGGAAATGTTGTTATTGCTCTCAAACGTTGAAATATTCGTCAGCTTAACAGGGAACTGTACACCAGTCCAGTTGAATAACGTCTGGAAATCAGGGTAAGAAGATGTGCGTTGTGGTACTCCCGTTGGTGTCACTAGTGCCGATACAACAGCCCATGCAAGCAGCAATTATCATTATTTTTACATTGACTATGGCGTGTTTATGTGCGATTTCGGCGGGGACAGCCATATAGGACGAACTAGTGGTGGGAGAAAATTTAAGCATGTTCACCTCTAAATAGACGAATTGCACCAGGGACCACCCTAAAACAGTTGTTACTAATCGATTACACCATGACTCACACTTACCTGAATCTTTATGTTGAAATTCGGATTGCTTTGCATCCAATATTTTATTTATTTTTGGAAATACTCTTCTAACACCGTCCCTACACTGAGAATATCATACTTAGTCTGAAAGGATTTCAGTTCTGTGCTTTCCTACTGTTTAAAAAGTATAAACCAAACAGCTCAACATTACATTTTAATGAGTAGTGTTTCTGCAACTGATTTTGTACTACCTTCAATACGTTCCCTTTAACCTCTGCCATAAAGGTGAACACATCAGTATGAGTGACAGGCGGTACGACACAATGCGTTGTTTAAACGCATTCGAATCACTTCGACCCCAGTATCGATAAGGAAACATACATTTGCTTTATGCCTATTGCTTCTGAGGTGTCCTTGGAATGCATACCTAGGTACATCCATTGAACAATCTGTGCAGTGCACACTCTCACCATTGTTTTTGGTTCTACCGGTTCATCGCGTTGGTCAGACTTCCGCTTCTTGAGTTGCTCAACCCTGATGGTCCGGGTTTCGCATTATCCTTCGCATAGTTTACCCCAGATGGTCCTGGTTGCACAAATGAATCAGTAACATGTCTATGTACTGCTTTGTTATCGTCGGAAGTGCTTCCTTGCACCACATTGCTCCCTGTGGTTTGGTTTTGCAACGAAACCTCCTGCATGCCAGATGGTGGAGTAGATACTGACATCCAGCACGCTGTTTTTTGATGTCTCAGTAAAGAATCCTTTCGAGAAAATTTCTTTAGACATTCACATTGAAACATTTTTGCTGCAACAAATAATGAATAATAACTGCATGCTGTAGTGTAGGTTGATGTGAATAAGAGTGTTGGATATGACGGGTAGCCGGGAGAAGTAATACGAAACTAACACTTACTATTCTTTGAAGACATGATGTAACACCGCTTGAAAACTTTACTTGGTGGTTCATAAAGACGGACTAACACTGTAGTGGAACCGCTCCGTCTTAAATACAAAATTTGAAGTGTTGGGGGGAGTGGGGAATTGGAATGAGGGGCAGAAGTGGTGAATCCGGACTCCCCCTCTCCCCAGATAACCGAGTTGCTACCTACAGTAAAAATATCATTGTTCACATTTAAAATTCTTCTTTACTTCTATATATATATAAGTTCCAACATAATCCTTGTATTTAAGCTGTATAAGCATAAGCTGGTTTGGAGCTGGTTTGGTGCTGGTTTGGAGCTGGTTTGGAGCTGGTTTGGAGCTTGTTTGGAGCTGGTTTGGAGCTGGTTTGTAGCTGGTTTGTAGCTGGTTTGGAGCTGTATTTGAACTGCTTTTGTTTGATCTAACTTGTAACTCGTTTCCGAGTTACGAGCTATCTCCGTTAGGGGGGGACCTATAAGGGGGGGTCCCAGGTCAAAAGATGCGCGCCGTCGGGGGACGATGTTAGAGTACAAACTCGACGGGTCTAACCCTAACCGTTCCCGAGATATCGCGCGGGGAAAAAATGGAAAAATGAGGGTGGGGCAAAATGTTCCCCACGAAAATTGGTGTAAAAAAGGGGGTAAAAGGAATGGGGTCGAAAATTTTGTCTTTCCGAGACGTCACCGACGCCCCGCCCCGACCGAATCGTCCACCGTTCCGGAGATACGGTGCTTCGAGAAAAAAGGGTCGCCATCTTGGATTTCGAAATTTCTCAAAACGACGGTGGCGCCATCCACGAGTCCGACGGAGCGTTCGGCAATCGAGAGGAAAAACCTACAGGTATTCATTGGTGTACTATGCTATAATTGAATTATACTACAAATCGGAATGAAAGCGTCATCTGTTGATAAATACGTTATAAAAACATGATTTCCTTTTATTCCTTCTTCATTATAAGTATACGCATACCATTACTTAAAATCGTTCAATAAGAATCGTATTTGTACCTAAACCACTATACATGAATGAAAGGTCATCTCTCTGATTGCAAGTATACCAAAACCGGATATATAAACTTATGTAGTTCTTACAAAGCAATTAAATTTATACAATTATACAACTCATATAGCTTTAACAATTAAATTGACCTTTACAGAAATTGAGAACGTTATTTGCATTTTTATATATAACAAGAATGTATGTATAGAATTTATAACGAGATGATGACACACGTTATTGTATTCTATTTATTGATTATACTTGCAGTACAATTAGCTAAATCAATGGTATTGTTTTTTTTGCTGTTTCATCTAATAAATAAATGCATTATCATGTCTATTTTACGTAACTAATAAGTACTAAAAATAGTTTACGAATGCAATTTACATCTGATTATTACTACGTCTATACAGGTTATTTTGTCTGCATATAAACCAACAGGTTTTTTCCAGCCAGAATTACTTTAATCATACTGAAAATGATTTAAATCATTCAATAAGACAAACAAATCGTTAATTTATATCTAAATCCTTCAACGTTTAAAACTGGGATATATTATATACGAATTTATGTATAAAATGAGAGGTCATCTCTATCTGCAACTACAAACCGGATAGAGAGTAAACGAACTGGTGTGATTACTACAAAAAATAATTGCTATATCATGTACTTTACATATGCTTTCAGTAATATCAAAAAATGTTTAATTTACTATTTCCTACTTACATTTGCAGTATAATTTGCAAAATAAATTGGTATTGTTTTGCAATTCCTAGTAAAATCAACTAATAACTATTAATTATTATTTCTACTGCAATATTTCCATGTTACAATGTATCTAAAGGTCAACTGTCTAGACTAAAACCATCGCAATACGGGTTATATATTCGCTAAAAGTTGTTTGTTACTTTGTATTATATATTTTTTTCTTTTAATACCCGTAGTTGAACTCGGTCAGTGCCAGAGACCTGTGACCAATAAGAAACCAGATTCAGCGTCTCAAGGTATTTTCAGGATATATAAGCTTTGCTTAAACCGCATTTTTCATTATGATCTCGAGTTTTTCCAAGTATTCTCGTCGTTTAGTAAGGCTCCTTGAGACTGGGGAGTTGGCTTGAGATCCAACACTTGGGGTTGCAAATCTAACTTTGCAACCCTAAGGCAACATCCACTTCGGGGACTGGGAACACATGATCTCGAGTTTTCCAAGTATTCTCGTCGTTTAGTACGGCTCCTTGAGACTGGGGAGTTGGCTTGAGATCCAACACTTGGGGTTGCAAATCTAACTTTGCAACCCTAAGGCAACATCCACTTCGGGACCGAACACATGATCTCGAGTTTTCCAAGTATTCTCGTCGTTTAGTACGGCTCCTTGAGACTGGGAGTTGGCTTGAGATCCAACACTTGGGGTTGCAAATCTAACTTTGCAACCCTAAGGCAGCATCCATTTCGAGGACCGGAACTTCTCCATCGTCGGTAAGTATACTGGTGAATGTGAGTGTTAGTGTAAGTGTGTGTTTGAGTGTGTGTGTATTGCAGTATGTGTGTTTTAGGGTTGGTTGTTATAGTGTGTGTTTCGTTTGTGAGAGCGATGAACGGCTTGGTACCACATGTCACACGTGAATACTGCCTCATGTATATGAGGCATATGATCATATATCTGCGTAATACATATTTATAATATAATTTATGTCATGCTTTCTACATGCATTACACATATATTTTAACCATGTCTTTATTTATATGAAGAATTTGTGCATGTACGTCTACTTGAATGAAATATATCCATATCGTTTTCTTTTATTTTTTGGTAAATGACGTGAAGGTGAGCAAAAAGCATTTATAATATAATTTATGTCTTGTTTTCTACATGCATTACACATATCTTTGTACATGTCTTTATTTCTATGAACAATTTGTACATGTCTGTCTATGTGAATTAAATATATACATATCGTTGTCTTGTATTTTTGGTAAATAACGTGAGGGTGAGCAAAAAAGCATACAAGTGGACAAAAAACATACAAGTGTACAAATACCATACAAGTGGGTAAAAAGCATACAAGTGAACAAAAACATACAAGTGGACAAAAACATACAAGTGGACAAAACCATACAAGTGGGTAAAAAGCATACAAGTGGGTAAAAGCATACAAGTGGACAAAAACATACAAGTGGACAAAAACATACAAGTGGGCAATAACCATACAAGTGGACGAAAACATACCAGTGGACAATAAACATACAAGTGGACAAAAACCATACAAGTGAGTAAAAAACATACAAGTGGGGTATAGAGTAGCAAGCAGGTGGCTAAGCATAAAGTAGGTCACACGGATGGCCTTGTAATTGTGAAACAGGAAAGCGTGGTCGGATAGCCTTGTAATAGTGGAACAGAAAAGCGGAGCTTGTGACCCTGGTTTAGTGGTACTGATATGTCGCACAGATAGCCTTGTAGTTGTGGAACAGGAAATCGGGGTTTGTGACCGTGGGTTTGTGGTAATGATATGTAAGTAGGTCACACATTGCGCTTTTTTGACCTTGGTATGGTGGGGACCTTGGTTTTGTGGCAACCTTGGAAATGTGGGACCTTGGAAATGTGGTGTGTTCTTGAAGTCTCCAATCTTACCTACTTAAAATATAATTTGTCAATGGAAAAACCAATTTCTATAACAATAATAATCTTATCAATGCACAGGCTAAATTATATTCAGAAATATAGAGCATTATATAAGATTATTTTGGTGCATGCTTCTGTCTACTACTAGTACGGACTTGTGTTTTTGTCGTAACATTATCATCTGCGACAGGTTCTGATTTTTTCGGTTCTTTAATGTTACTAGATAATTGTGTTAATTCTTCTAATGACGTGATTGTTTATATCTTATTACCACATTTAACACAAATACGTCCGCCCATTGTCTATACTTGAGTATTAGAAAAAATATCCCTAGCCTTCTGGTATAGTTGGTACCTTCGTTAGGTCAAGGATTTCGTGGTAATGATTTTGGTGCCCTTTAAATTTTTCTTATGACCTTATTATTAATTCGATTTACTTAAGGTTAATTGTTATATGTTATTATATCTTATTAACCAAATCACTTAATATGATTCTATTACTAATAAACAGGCACTATTAAAAATTATTTGCGGAACTATCAATTCGAGCGGATACTCTCACTAACAATAATAATTCTTCGTTGTAGCTAAAGTTATATATATCGACAGCCATCACGCGCAATATTTTCTCATGACATATCGCAGTATGCGATATACAGCACTTTTTAGAATGTTTACCATCTGTACTGTTTCGATCACTTTCACTTGACGGACGTCCAGAACCATTTTATGTTTTTTTTTCCGTTTCCCACATACTAACCTCGTACATCCACCTTTAAACTCGAACATCCAGTGTGAAAGCGGAGATTTTCAAAAAGTAGAATCTACTTGGCTTTAATATTAATTGGACTGAAACCTTTTAAACCAAAGTATTGATGAATTCCGTAACAATAGCCCATTTTTTCCATGTTTACTAATTCAGGAAATCATTCACTATTGACTGTCAAAGTAATACTGGGCAATACATCGTTTTGAAATTGAAGTTTTTTTAAGATTGGTACTTTTCGTCAATATTTTTTTTACAACACATGCTCTCTGTGTCAGGCCAGGTACACCTGAGACTGTCTTCCTAGTATGCAAAAAATCGTTACTTTGCATTAAATCGGTTGGATTTACCGAGTAGCAGCTTCAACCTTCGTATTGAGCAATTAACGGTAGATTTGCCCAATTTTTTAGAATAAGTAAATTGTTCAGTTGACATTAGTTAAATTAGCTTTAGATTTCACAGTATTTATTTTTTGAACAAACACTAATATTGCGTTTTACAATACAAAATGATAGAACTTACAGTTTTTTATAACGTGCTACCCATTAGTGTTCTCTGTACTTTAATCTTTTCAAAATATGCTTAGGGGTTTGAAGCACTTTAATTTTATTTCCTTCGGTAGTAGCTCAAACAGAGAATGGCTTTTATAACTTCGAACTTTTCCTAGTAAACTACAAAGCATTTTATAGCCTTTTCATACATTAAATATGAAATGAATTTAAAAGACACTTAATACCAGAGGTTTCGAATATTTATTATTGGAAGGAAAACGTTTTATGAGTACCTTTTAAAATTATGAAATTCATGTTTTACATTATAGGTTGGTGCAACGTATATGTATATATATATATATATATATATATATATATATATATATATATATATATATATATATATATATATATATATATATATATACAGGGTGAGTCATTGGTGCGCCGTCGGAAGATCTTGGCTTTATTATTAAAAATAAAAAATGTTATAGCGCCGATCTATATCAGTCTTAGATGTGCATCGAATAAAAATAGTTTCATAATTGCAGAACCGGGCTCAGCTTTGTTTTATTAAATGGTACCCTATATTTATTTAATTTTATTATTATTTGTCTTGTTGAATGCTAAAAACGGTACTTCGTTTTTAAATTTATTTTGTGGCTTTGCCACGTTAGAGCATTTTTTCTTCAAAAAAGTGAAAATTTATACCTTTACTTAAATTGTTCTGAAGACTTTAATATTAACAGTAGAACTGTAAGGTTTTGGAGACGGGTAAACAAGACCTTGCTCTATCTTTTGACCTTCTTACTTCCTAATTATACTATACTGGGTGTTTACAAAATATGGTCAATTTTTGCAAATTTGAAATGACCATAACTTTTGTTTTTTAAATGGAACACCCTGTATTTTATCATGTTATCGTGTAAAAAGGGCATCCAGTAGGCCTGCGATTTATAATTCCTGACGTTTGGCTTAAACGTGATTCACTAGTTCCTCAGTTTAGTGTGAAAAATGAAATTTTCACAAGATGAATGTGAATGAAGGTGAAAGAAATTCACTTCTTGCTTCCAGAATTTATCAACAACGATTTCCTGAGCGCAGGCATCTTGATCCAAGTATATTTGAAAAACTGAAAGAAAGATTTGAAAGAACAGGACATGTACAATACGAAAGAAAAGAACGAGAAAAAAGGGTTATAAACGAAGAAAACATTTGTGGTACTAACCAGTGTAGTGGCACAAGGAACCTCAGTGCTGATTTAGGTATTAGTCAAACTAGTGTTTCCAAGATTATTCGAAAAAATAAATTCCATCCACACCATTTTCAATTAGTCCAAGAGCTGAAAGCTGAATGCAAATGATTTTCAAGGACGCTTGGAATTCTCCCAGTGGGCACTGGAACGATTAGGACAGGACAATGATTTCTTTAAACACATTTTGATAACCGACCAAGCAACCTTTCACAAAAATGGTTTTGTGAACAGGCATAATTTCCATTATTATGACAATGCAAATCCCCACGCTATCAGAAGAATAGATCATCAGTATCGCTGGTCTTTGAATGTGTGGGGCGGGATAGTAGGAACCATATAATTGGACCTTACTTTTTTGAAAGAAACATTAATGGTCAAACCTATCTTGAATTTCTTCAAAATGAGTTACCTCCGCTCCTTGAAGAATTGCCAGTTAGACATACGTTAAAGGATGTGGTTTCAGCAGGATGGTGCACATCCTCACTATAGTCGCATTGTTAGAGACATCTAGACAGAACGTTTCCCAATAAATGGATTGGGAGAGGAGGGCCAGTAGGATGGCCAGCTCGGACTCCTGATCTGACAAAATTAGATTTTTTCCTTGGGGTTATATTAAAAGCTTAGTATACCAAGAATCTCCTACCACCAAAGAAGATATGAAAATTAGAATACGGAATACATTTCAAATGGTTAACCAAAATATGTTGCGAAATGTTGAAGATTCTTTTTGAGGAGAATTCACACCCTTTTGCAAGAAAATGGTGGACACATCGAGCGCTTAATTTAGTTATAACTTATTATAATTTTCTCAGTAATTTATGATTTTACAAATACAAATTCTTTTGTTTGCTTTATTACTTTTGTATAGACCGTCCAGTTTGTCACAATTGTCATTAATTTTGCAACAAATCTTAAATATTTGGAAAACGCGTAACGTCAGATATATTATATGCTTAATAAAAAAGTAAGAGAATTAAAAACAGAACACGATGACATGATAAAATACAGGGTGTTCCATTTAAAAAACAAAAGTTATGGTCATTTCAAATTTGCAAAAATTGAAAATATTTTGTAAACACCCAGTATAGTATAATCAGGAAGTATGAAGGTCAAAAGATAGAGCAAGGTCTTGTTTACCCGTCTGCCAAACCTTACAGTTCTACTGTTAATATTAAAGTCTTCAGAACAATTTAAGTAAAGGTACAAATTTTCACTTTTTTAAAGAAAAAATGCTCTAACTTGGCAACGCCACAAATAAATTTGAAAACAATGTACCGTTTTTTAGCATTCAACAAGACAAATTATAATAAAATTAAATAAATATAGGGTTCCATTTAATAAAACAAAGCTGAGTCCGGCCCTGCAATTATGGAACACCCTATAGGGATGAAACTATTTTTATTCGATGCACATCTAAGTCTGATATAGTTCGGCGCTATAACATTTTTTTTATTTTTAATAATAAAGCCAGGATCTTCCGACGGCGCTCCAATGACTCACCCTGTATATATATATATATATATATATATATATATATATATATATATATATATATATATATATATATATATATATATATTAAACTTTCTAATCCGGCATGTCCGGGCTTGACACATCCCGGATTACAAAATATTCCGGATTACAGGATAAGTATCGGGAAAATGCGAGTTAAACAAAAATAACATTGTAAAACATGTTTTCTTATTCTTTCAACAACTTTAGTACAGAATAAAACATTGATTAATACATATGTAATGAAAAATACGTGATTATGAAACAAAATGTGCACTGTAGGCTTACAAAACTTTATTTTGAAATTGAGCAAGACAGTTGGTCTAAATTCATGGAATTGTTCTTCGTGGTAAAAGCCATCTTCAATAAATCTCGAATGTCAATTTGCTTTTGTAGTTGTTTCTCTTAGTTTCTTTATGAAATCATTTCGTATGACGTGTAGTTTCATAATTTCACATCTTGAACGAGCTGCTGCGTTCATAAAACTTGATTAAAGTATTCAAAGCATCAGCTGCTTGATTCCATGTGATGTTGTTTGACTCGTCTACATCATCATCATCTGAGTCTACGTCTTTGGGGTTGGAAGATTAAGAACACTCTGTATGATGACCTCATCTGTCAGAACTTCCTCTGGCGGCTCATCACAATCTACTTCAACCCACTTCGTAATTTCTTCCCGATTTATCTGAGACATGGGATTCTCTAAAGGCAAATAACTTAAAATAACTTCAAGTTCATCAACTGTATTACTGTCAGTAACTTCGATATTTTCTGCCATTACTTCAGGCCAAAATTTACGCCATGACTTTTTCAGGGTTTCTTGTTTTACCTCACCCCAAGCCAAATCAGTAGCAAAGATAGCGTCTTTAATGGAAAACTGTGTTTGAAAATCCTTCACATTGCAATCTGATGAGAGTAAATTTTGTACAAAGTAGCGTGTGTAGTGTGACTTGAAGTTCTGGATTGCCCCTTGATCCATAGGTTGTAGCAGGGATGTAATATTGGGAGGAAGATAGGCTACTGAAATGTTACCAGGCATTAATTCTGCCTCATTAGAATGAGCTGTACAATTGTCTAAAAATAGAATAGCCTTACTGCCTTCAGTCAGTTCTAATTTTTCAAAATTCTTTGTAATGGCTGGCACAAAATCTTTGAAGAGCCAGTTTTTAAACAACTTTTGATCATCCATGCATTTAACTGTGCCCCATAAATCACAGGCAATGTTTTCACACCTTTTAAGGCCCTAGGCTGCTTTGACTTTCCTATCACAAAAAGTTTTAATTTGTGATCACCAGATGAATTGGATCACAGCAGAACTGTTAACCTATCTTTATTTTTTAAAAGTTTTTAACACTCTTTTCATCCTCACCAGCAAGAGTAGAATTTGGTAAGCAACGCCACAAAATGCCGGTCTTATCTGCATTACATATTTGACAAGCAGCCAGTTTATTTTCAGATACAATAGACTTGAACTTAACTTTGAGCTCTTCACCACCTACATCATCAGTTTTAAGCTCGCCAGAAATATGTAATTTTTGGATGTCGAGACTTAAAGCTCCTAAGCCAGCCTTTAGAAAATTTGCAATCAGGGTTAATGTTCAATTCTTGTTGAAACTGCTTACTTTTTCATTAATCATAGGACCAGTCATGGGTTTACCCCCTGATCGTTTTGCTAGAAGCAAAGGGTACAACATCGAATCTTGTTGGTCTAATTTGTTTTTTTTTAAGTTTGCCTTTCAGTTAGATTATTCATAGTTTCTGATTCTTTCAAAACTGTATCAACTTGTCTTTGTTCTTTTAATGTCGTAATTTGTAGACTATCCTACACAAATTCTTTCATGATGATGTCTACTTACGCCATTTTCAAACTTCTTCGCGTTTTCCAGCTTTCGAACCAAAGTGAGAGTCTGATGTTTTCTTTTGAAGACACTACGTTAACTTTAGGGCCCATGTCATGTCAGTTACTACATATAAAATACCTCAACAAACAATCAAGCTCTACAAAACACTAAAACGCAATATCCAGCGTTCTGTTCATCAATCTACTTGTCACACTACTGTAATTAAAATGGAGTAGACTGAACGCAAATGTAAACAAAGCCGAACAGGTAGCTCTGAAATTATACGATGTCACCCGATGTCGGCCTAAGACGACTGGCCTCCATTCAATACGTTTTGTCCGGCACAGTGTTTTCCTCACGACTTGACCGAAACGAACTTGAACGCGCATTGTTGCTTTTTCCCATCAATATAAACTTTTATTTTTTACCGAAAGTCGTGTCAGATTATCCAGCGTGCCGTATTAGAGGAGGTTTACTGTATGTATATATATATATATATATATATATATATATATATATATACTGAAATTATCCTTGTAATTAAAAGAATCGAGTATAGTTCCATGCATTACTACATTTAGAGGAGATTATAATAGGAAGTTACATACTTGTAATTGATCGAAAATTCGTAATTGAACTAAGACCAGAAATATCCGTTTGAGGTCTGCAATCAACTTTACATAACTACTTCAATGAATTAACTCGGATAACAGAGGGTGAAAAAGCGTATCGAGTCGGCTGACTCAAACTTTATATTGCATAAAAATGTTCAGGTATGCTTGAAAATAAGACAGACGGAGTATAGCGCATTAAACATAAATAGTTGGTTCTCTTGTGATTAATATTTAAAGTTATTAACATTCATAGGGTCGTGGAAAAGACCAATTATCTTACACCATATGATTTACACTTCTTCATGGAACAGCGACAGTAGTCATTAGTAGAAGGGACCAGCGTCACCCCCACCACTTTATGTGACGTCATACCCATCAGCAATCAACTACCCATATTCAGAACTCAAAAAGAATGGTTTACGTTTCAGATGAAAACGATAGAAAAGATCTTTCCAAAGGTTCATTGCAAAACAAGTTTGCACTTTTCACACCATCTTATTTGAGGGTACATTTCATAGAAAACTCGACTTTCCAATTTTGTGTTCGTATTACTCTAGCGGTATTGCGCATGAATCATTTTTTGTACAAAATATGCCTCCACATTTGGACAAGACCCTTATTGATGTTATTAATGATGATGTTCCTAATTTTACAGTATTCGCTTTTCATAGATTGCTCCATGGTGTTAGATTTGTAGTGTTACTGCTTTAACTAATAACTCATTTTCTGCAATAATACACGAAAAATATTATCACACCAAGCTTGCACTTGGGTAGTTTTAAATTTAAATGCAATTAATCAATGATAGTTTATTAAATTGTCATATTAATTCGCAAGAAATATCAGAAATAATAATAATCATCTGTGATAACTGCCAAAAGGAATGCCAAAACTTGAGTTTCCTGCCCATACGTTATAATTAATTAAAAGCGGTGCACTTAAGGAAGATGGGGTGAGTCGGCTTTTTTCGGAGGTCATTTTCAATCCCTTGATGGCATTTTCAACCCTTGTTGGCATTTCCACCCTAATTAGGGCCCTTTGTCTGTATTAAGAGACTTTTGGCAGTTTATCCCCTGGAGGATAGGCGAAATGCGCACGGGCATGGGGATAGTCACGCAACCCTGGAGGACGAGTTGTAGTCATATGACATGGTGTAGGGTGAGGTCAAAGTCCAATTATTTTAATTATGAGTCTTAATCAAACTCCGCGGCCATTTTGTTTTTTCTTATGAGTCATAATCAAATTCCTCCGCCATTTTCCTTTTAATTATGAGTCATAATCAAATACCGCGGCCATTTTGTTTTTTAATTATGAGTCATAATCAAAGTCCCCTGCCATTTCATTTTAATTGTGAGTCATAATGAAAGTCCGCCGCTATTTTGTTTTTAATTGTGACGTCACAATCAAATTCCTCCGCCATTTTGTTTTTAGTTATGAGTCATAATTACATTGCGGGGATAGTCAAATGGACAGATCAAGTCCAATTATTTTAATTATGAGGCATAATCAAAGTCCTAGCCATGGCGGAAAATATGAATACCCAGCAAGTGTGTAGAGCACACCGTTCTGACGTAATACAGCGACGTATATCAATTAAGTACTCTGGTTCGTGCCCTTAAACTGAGCAAATTTAAAAATCAATAATCGATCATTGACAGTTAGTACTTTGTGAATTTAAAAAGCATTAGAACATAATGCGCTTTCCATGTCTGACAAATAAGTGCAGAAGAAAATCGTTTAAAGAGGTTCGATATCTAATTGAACAGAATGAACTATCTAAAGGTGCGGTATAAACGCACTTCGGATGCTGAGACTGGTGCCAAAATTACGAAGCAAAACAAAAGCTTCACCCTCAAGTCTGCATTTGTTTAAATCTATTATATAAACAATTCGCGGTTTCTTAAATCATCGCGATTTGTTTGAAAACGAAGATTGCATGTGCAGCACATTATTCAGATCGACCATTGGAAGAGAGTCACTTCCATGTCGGCATTCACGTCCAGCGATAAGATCAACAGTTCCTGAGCTTTACGTCTAACGTACAGAGGTGGTGTATATAAATACATTATTTTATTCATTTGATCGATGAATGAAACAATGTTATAATTAGATTAAGAATATTTCTTTTCACGTGTGCTGTTTGAACGGTTACAGAAGGTAAAGAAGGTAAACGAACATTTGGTACTGAATTTTGTTTTATAAGATATCAGAGGCCTTCGGTTAAGTATTCGTATTTTATTTTATATTAGATAAATCTATTTTGTCCACCAGTTGCAGTTTTTCACGTTAGTTTTCAGTGACTAAAATCAAATTTATTCACTAGTGTCTAAATTTTATATGGCGAGTGAAGTAAGCCATTACAACCAAGACCTCTGCTTGATTTTTTTTATGCTTTTTAAATAATCTCTTCAAGTATTTCGTTAAAAAATGCAACTGTTGAACAAAACTGTCGTATATCACACGTGAGTGAACTGCCATTACAAGCACGTGATAATTTGTGGCACTGCGCAAGCGCTCGTTCGTCAAAATCTCACTTGCTTATAGTCTTATTTCACTGGTTTCTAATATAATCTACTATTAATCCGTACAATAAACAAATTGAATGTTGTCAATGTTTGCATTAAATTCATCCTTCAACGCTTGAAAAGAAAGAGTTTCATACCATAAGAGCTTGTAAGGTACCTACCTAAATTAATTGGTCAATTATTTTAATCAACAAGCTGGTTAACAAATTTGTCACCAACGCTTTTAAAATAAAGATAAACGTTACAGTTGAGCATTCATAGTGAGCTGTTAGTTACATATCGTTCATTAAATGATTAATTATAAATTAAAACAATCCGTAACAATGTAGCACCCAATTATGCTAACAATCCTTAACCACTTCAAGAGTTTTGAGGAAATTGAGTAACTAAGGACGATTACGTTTGAAGGAAACCCTTGAGAAAGTTATTACTTATTGACAAATTGATGAACGATAAATTTTCGAAATTAGGATAAAAACATTAAATGAAAATCTGTTTTAATAGTAAAAAGTCCTTTGATCTTATTAATGTAACTTCTGACGTAGTAACGATGCTGGCGGTATATGTTTAAAAAAATGTGTATAATATAATTACTTGCAAGATTTCCATTAAAATTTGTATGAACTTTGGGGATTACACTCGATTAGATGGAAGGTAGTAACGTAAGTATACAATTTATGAAGACTATCGATGCTGAAGTTTGATATATAGAACGTGCAGCAAGTAGAGTAACAATTATTTCTATATTCATATTTTGATCAAAATTGATCGTCTGAATTTAGCGGAGTATGTATATCAAGATGTCCTTATTGATGTGACGTATTAACAGGGTACCTGGTTAGCTACTTTTGGTTCGCCGTATTACAGGCCAAATATTCATTAGATCATCAAGCCCGTAAAGGCAATTAGTGCGCACGGAATAGCTTAGTGCTGTAAAAGGGCACTCGTCACAACTCCAAAAACGTCAAAATCGAGTAAACAGGTCAAAAAGGCGCCACCTGTTAGGAACATTTATAGCGGGAAAACGTCACGAACTAGATATTATAATGGCCTAACAGGAAACCATAATGTTCGTTCAAAATAAAACTACTCTCCTCTCTGAAAATATTTACGCAAAGTTCTCCGAAATCTCAATAAAATCTTAAGCTTCATATAAAGCCACAAGATTGCGATAATCAATCTAAAAACTCATTAAATATTTCGATAAACTTAGCGCTAAAATCATTGGCTCAATTATCCAAAAATAACTGATCAAAACGGGAATTAATTATATAACTTTAAACGGAAAATACGTCACAACAAAACTAAACAAACACGATCAAAATTTATAGAATCCTAAAATTTACTAAACCTGTAATACCTCAATTCGAAAATACATAGCTTCGCCATACCAAATAAAAATTCGCTTACCTGTTTAGCATCATCAGTCAAATAAATGAAGTCTACAATCAGGACGTTGATTCCTATATACATAACTTCAAAAAATTGCGACTACTCCCAATTTATCACTGGCATGCAAATAAGCGAGCTGTTCAGATTTACTTTACATTTACGTTATGGTATGTCGATTAAAACTTATCTTCAACTTCAATTATATCAACCACTTAAAATTAAGTCAATCATTCCGCTATAAAATGTGCTCAAATTCAAGAAAATACTATAATGTGTTAACTCATTACCTTTAAAAGTTAAGTTATAATTCAATAATCAGTGATATCTTTCGAACGTAATTACTTTACTTCAAATAAATACAAAAATAATGACGTTAATTCAATGACTCAATCTCATATAAAACAAACACTTAAAATATGCGTAAATATTGTGCTGTATAATAAATAGGTTTACCTTTAAAATAAAAAACAATAAGTACATTAACCTAAAGATATATTCATTCTATTCAATTAAATCATTTAATTTACCTAATAGGCGGTGATACTAACTAGTTTCAGAGTTGGCCTTTACTAAAATTTATTGTAAATCTAATTCCTATGCCAAATTAACAAATGGTTATAACAACAAAATTGCGTTCTCCTCCTAACGCATTCCGCACATACAGTTTCAATATAAATTCGCCAGTATAACAAATAAAAGAAAACACTTTGATAAGTTTGGATTATAATACGGATGAATACGCTTGCCTTCAAATTTAAACGATAAAATAAAGTTAATCTCAAAAGACAGCGTATTCAACCGTTTGGACATACAACAAAAAAAAACAAAATACACACAAGAATTTATTAAAATCTGTCAACCACAGCAAAAAATATACAGAAATGTTTACCTTAATTTGGTTCAGCCTCTTTGTTATACAGACGTTTGGTGGAAACCCTAGAGGATTATCTGTGCGGCGGTCTCGGCAATATAATCGAAGTTGAAGCTACGCGGATCTCAAAGTATGATACAACTCGTGAATGCTTCTCTTCCCAATGCGTTTTGATTAATATTACAATTGGTTGTCCGTTGCACTAATATTTATGGTTCCACGATGCTCGTTAACTTTACTCTAATTATATACAAGTTCTGCATGACACTCATTCATTTAAAATATCAAAAGTTTATTTATTTTTATCGGTTCAACTGTACACACGAAGCAGTCAAAAACTAAAACCTGAACTATTTTACCATTGATCCGCACACAGATGCGATGGAACGCCAGAATGAATGGGTGACCGGCACTTATCCAACACCTAATTCCATTCCCTGGACGAGAAACTACCGATAACGGTATACTATTTCGGGAGGAACGAAGTCACTAAATTATCCACCAAATTATGGGTAACGGAAAGACTTCCAACGATATACTTCACTGGCCTCCCGAAATGCGCGTAAATAGTTCACTACCACCAAACCAACAAATCTTCGTGTGTGTGGCAGCAAACAAGAGCTTTGCCACTACGACATCCCTAACAAGACTACCTTCAACCTTCTTTACTCGCAGTCATCTTCAATAACACCTCCCAACCATGCTTATTAATCAATCACAACAATTTACTACTTAAAATTTTGAATAGCGCCAAAAACGAATTGATTCGTGAGCGAACTGAAAAAATTGCATCATCCAGCGAGATCGCGCTCCCAAAACGTAGTACACAATTATGCAAGAAAAGTATGAAATCTGTACGAAGATTGTATTATTTTCTTATATTTGTTACTTTTAATATATAGGTAATATTACCCCAAATTACAAAATCTACTGTATTTTTCTTTAAAACAATTGTTTTAATTGTTTATGGTATCAACCAAAAATCTGATGTGGCTAGCATATAACTTTCTTATGTCTTTGTCGTGGTATATTAGCAAATAGCAATAGAGTTAATCAATAGCATGGATATTTTGAACTTATTCTTATTTTCGTATGTTAATTATACAACATAAGATGTCTACCAAATACAACATACAAAATTTTTACATCAAAGTCAACTTAAAACAAATAAATTTTTATATTGCATCAAGAATTTAAAATGTTATTAAGGTACAGTAATTTTAGCATATAATAGAGGTCATTTTGCAATATAGCTTAACTTAACGGAGATATAAATTAAGATACTGTAATTTGAGAGTTCTTTTCTTGATCAACAAGTCGTAAGGATTCATAAATCTATCCACAGCTATAAACCAGACATATATCGGTTAGAAAATTTTACTTTAATATGTAAACTTACTAAACTTACTTAAACTTTTTCAATGCTTTAAAATAGTAAAATTCTTAATTGGACCTTAAACTATACACAGAATGTAACATATCTTTCCGTTGAATGATTTTAAAATGAAAATTAAAATTTGAACTAAACAAGTTCTATGTAATAAGTAAAATTTATGACTTATGTCGACGAAATAACAATGGTGCAGGTGCACTCCTGTGTATTTATAATACAAAACACTGAATAACTGTAGTCATGTGTTTTATTCTTATTAACACTGTACTTAACTTTACTGAATGTTGTTAGAACTAGTTTTACTTTAATGTTTGGAAAACAATTTATCTAATTTGCTCACTTAATAACGTAATTTGAACAAAAAAGGATATGTACTTACGTTTTGCTGATATAATATAAATCGATTACCTTAAACTTAGGTTATGTTTACTATTTCTAATCGTATTATGGGCACGATTGATTGTATAATTTCAAATATTAAGAATATTTGCTAGGTTCTTGCAAAGCGATATCCTTGATTTGCTAAATTATGGTAACAAAATAATGGTTATTTTCTCAAGAGAAGAGAATTTACATTAATTTCATAAAATTGAACTGGGGGTCTATAATTAAATGATTACTTAGGACAGATTACTGAATTTTATGGTTTCTCAGGTGGAGTTTATATCTTCAGGAAGCCCGGATTTACTTAACGTAAATATACAGACCTTCCAGTGAGAATATGTGTCAGGAGAAAATTATCATTACGGGAAAACGATTTCAAGCAAACACTTTTTGTGTTTAAGGTTTCGGTTTAGTAAACAGGATTTTTATCGGTACTTCGTAATGAAGTTATTATTTTTGAAACAGGACTTAGGTAAGGTGTAGATAAATATTACTTACTTCTGGACAGAATCTCCTTTGCTTTTTGAACTACAGCGGAGGAGATTAAAATTGGTTATTTGTTAATATCGTTCCTGTAATTACAGAAGAAAGTTTAATAAATGGTTAATTAATAGTTGGTACCTTCGTTAGGTCAAGGATTTCGTGGTAATGATTTTGGTGCCCTTTAAATTTTTCTTATGACCTTATTATTAATTCGATTTACTTAAGGTTAATTGTTATATGTTATTATATCTTATTAACCAAATCACTTAATATGATTCTATTACTAATAAACAGGCACTATTAAAAATTATTTGCGGAACTATCAATTCGAGCGGATACTCTCACTAACAATAATAATTCTTCGTTGTAGCTAAAGTTATATATATCGACAGCCATCACGCGCAATATTTTCTCATGACATATCGCAGTATGCGATATACAGCACTTTTTAGAATGTTTACCATCTGTACTGTTTCGATCACTTTCACTTGACGGACGTCCAGAACCATTTTATGTTTTTTTTTCCGTTTCCCACATACTAACCTCGTACATCCACCTTTAAACTCGAACATCCAGTGTGAAAGCGGAGATTTTCAAAAAGTAGAATCTACTTGGCTTTAATATTAATTGGACTGAAACCTTTTAAACCAAAGTATTGATGAATTCCGTAACAATAGCCCATTTTTTCCATGTTTACTAATTCAGGAAATCATTCACTATTGACTGTCAAAGTAATACTGGGCAATACATCGTTTTGAAATTGAAGTTTTTTTAAGATTGGTACTTTTCGTCAATATTTTTTTTACAACACATGCTCTCTGTGTCAGGCCAGGTACACCTGAGACTGTCTTCCTAGTATGCAAAAAATCGTTACTTTGCATTAAATCGGTTGGATTTACCGAGTAGCAGCTTCAACCTTCGTATTGAGCAATTAACGGTAGATTTGCCCAATTTTTTAGAATAAGTAAATTGTTCAGTTGACATTAGTTAAATTAGCTTTAGATTTCACAGTATTTATTTTTTGAACAAACACTAATATTGCGTTTTACAATACAAAATGATAGAACTTACAGTTTTTTATAACGTGCTACCCATTAGTGTTCTCTGTACTTTAATCTTTTCAAAATATGCTTAGGGGTTTGAAGCACTTTAATTTTATTTCCTTCGGTAGTAGCTCAAACAGAGAATGGCTTTTATAACTTCGAACTTTTCCTAGTAAACTACAAAGCATTTTATAGCCTTTTCATACATTAAATATGAAATGAATTTAAAAGACACTTAATACCAGAGGTTTCCGGAATATTTATTATTGGAAGGAAAACGTTTTATGAGTACCTTTTAAAATTATGAAATTCATGTTTTACATTATAGGTTGGTGCAACAGTATATATATATATATATATATATATATATATATATATATATATATATATATATATATATATATATATATATATATATATACAGGGTGAGTCATTGGTGCGCCGTCGGAAGATCTTGGCTTTATTATTAAAAATAAAAAATGTTATAGCGCCGATCTATATCAGTCTTAGATGTGCATCGAATAAAAATAGTTTCATAATTGCAGGACCGGGCTCAGCTTTGTTTTATTAAATGGTACCCTATATTTATTTAATTTTATTATTATTTGTCTTGTTGAATGCTAAAAACGGTACTTCGTTTTTAAATTTATTTTGTGGCTTTGCCACGTTAGAGCATTTTTCTTCAAAAAGTGAAAATTTATACCTTTACTTAAATTGTTCTGAAGACTTTAATATTAACAGTAGAACTGTAAGGTTTTGGAGACGGGTAAACAAGACCTTGCTCTATCTTTTGACCTTCTTACTTCCTGATTATACTATACTGGGTGTTTACAAAATATGGTCAATTTTTGCAAATTTGAAATGACCATAACTTTTGTTTTTAAATGGAACACCCTGTATTTTATCATGTTATCGTGTAAAAAGGGCATCCAGTAGGCCTGCGATTTATAATTCCTGACGTTTGGCTTAAACGTGATTCACTAGTTCCTCAGTTTAGTGTGAAAAATGAAATTTTCACAAGATGAATGTGAATGAAGGTGAAAGAAATTCACTTCTTGCTTCCAGAATTTATCAACAACGATTTCCTGAGCGCAGGCATCTTGATCCAAGTATATTTGAAAAACTGAAAGAAAGATTTGAAAGAACAGGACATGTACAATACGAAAGAAAAGAACGAGAAAAAAGGGTTATAAACGAAGAAAACATTTGTGGTACTAACCAGTGTAGTGGCACAAGGAACCTCAGTGCTGATTTAGGTATTAGTCAAACTAGTGTTTCCAAGATTATTCGAAAAAATAAATTCCATCCACACCATTTTCAATTAGTCCAAGAGCTGAAAGCTGAATGCAAATGATTTTCAAGGACGCTTGGAATTCTCCCAGTGGGCACTGGAACGATCAGGACAGGACAATGATTTCTTTAAACAAATTTTGATGACCGACGAAGCAACCTTTCACAAAAATGGTTTTGTGAACAGGCATAATTTCCATTATTATGACAATACAAATCCCCACGCTATTAGAAGAATAGATCATCAGAATCGCTGGTCTTTGAATGTGTGGGGCGGGATAGTAGGGAACCATATAATTGGAACTTACTTTTTTGAAAGAAACATTAATGGTCAAACCTATCTTGAATTTCTTCAAAATGAGTTACCTCCGCTCCTTGAAGAATTGCCATTAGACATACGTTAAAGGATGTGGTTTCAGCAGGATGGTGCACATTCTCACTATAGTCGCATTGTTAGAGAGCATCTAGACAGAACGTTTCCCAATAAATGGATTGGGAGAGGAGGGCCAGTAGGATGGCCAGCTCGGACTCCTGATCTGACAAAATTAGATTTTTTCCTATGGGGTTATATTAAAAGCTTAGTATACCAAGAATCTCCTACCACCAAAGAAGATATGACAATTAGAATACGGAATACATTTCAAATGGTTAACCAAAATATGTTGCGAAATGTTGAAGATTCTTTTTTGAGGAGAATTCACACCTGTTTGCAAGAAAATGGTGGACACATCGAGCATTTGATTTAGTTATAACTTATTACAATTTTCTCAATAATTTATGATTTTACAAATACAAATTCTTTTGTTTGCTTTATTACTTTTGTATAGACCGTCCAGTTTGTCACAATTGTCATTAATTTTGCAACAAATCTTAAATATTTGGAAAACGCGTAACGTCAGATATATTATATGCTTAATAAAAAAGTAAGAGAATTAAAAACAGAACACGATGACATGATAAAATACAGGGTGTTCCATTTAAAAAACAAAAGTTATGGTCATTTCAAATTTGCAAAAATTGAAAATATTTTGTAAACACCCAGTATAGTATAATCAGGAAGTATGAAGGTCAAAAGATAGAGCAAGGTCTTGTTTACCCGTCTGCCAAACCTTACAGTTCTACTGTTAATATTAAAGTCTTCAGAACAATTTAAGTAAAGGTACAAATTTTCACTTTTTTAAAGAAAAAATGCTCTAACTTGGCAACGCCACAAATAAATTTGAAAACAATGTACCGTTTTTTAGCATTCAACAAGACAAATTATAATAAAATTAAATAAATATAGGGTTCCATTTAATAAAACAAAGCTGAGTCCGGCCCTGCAATTATGGAACACCCTATAGGGATGAAACTATTTTTATTCGATGCACATCTAAGTCTGATATAGTTCGGCGCTATAACATTTTTTTTATTTTTAATAATAAAGCCAGGATCCTCCGACGGCGCACCAATGACTCACCCTGTATATATATATATATATATATATATATATAGTAAACTTCTTCTAATCCGGCATGTCCGGGGCTTGACACATCCCGGATTACAAAATATTCCGGATTACAGGATAAGTATCGGGAAAAATGCGAGTTAAACAAAAAATAACATTGTAAAACATGTTTTGTTATTCTTTCAACAACTTTAGTACAGAATAAAACATTGATTAATACATATGTAATGAAAAATACGTGATTATGAAACAAAAATGTGCACTGTAGGCTTACAAAAACTTTATTTTGAAATTGAGCAAGACAGTTGGTCTAAATTCATGGAATTGTTCTTCGTGGTAAAAGCCATCTTCAATAAATCTCGAATGTCAATTTGCTTTGTAGTTGTTTCTCTTAGTTTCTTTATGAAATCATTTCGTATGACGTGTAGTTTCATAATTTCACATCTTTGAACGAGCTGCTGCGTTCATAAAACTTGATTAAAGTATTCAAAGCATCAGCTGCTTGATTCCATGTGATGTTGTTTGACTCGTCTACATCATCATCATCTGAGTCTACGTCTTTGGGGGTTGGCGGATTAAGAACACTCTGTATGATGACCTCATCTGTCAGAACTTCCTCTGGCGGCTCATCACAATCTACTTCAACCCACTTCGTAATTTCTTCCCGATTTATCTGAGACATGGGATTCTCTAAAGGCAAATAACTTAAAATAACTTCAAGTTCATCAACTGTATTACTGTCAGTAACTTCGATATTTTCTGCCATTACTTCAGGCCAAAATTTACGCCATGACTTTTTCAGGGTTTCTTGTTTTACCTCACCCCAAGCCAAATCAGTAGCAAAGATAGCGTCTTTAATGGAAAACTGTGTTTGAAAATCCTTCACATTGCAATCTGATGAGAGTAAATTTTGTACAAAGTAGCGTGTGTAGTGTGACTTGAAGTTCTGGATTGCCCCTTGATCCATAGGTTGTAGCAGGGATGTAATATTGGGAGGAAGATAGGCTACTGAAATATTACCAGACACTAATTCAGCCTCATCAGAATGAGCTATACAATTGTCTAAAAATAGAATAGCCTTACTGCCTTCAGTCAGTTCTAATTTTTCAAAATTCTTTGTAATGGCTGGCACAAAATCTTTGAAGAGCCAGTTTTTAAACAACTTTTGATCATCCATGCATTTAACTGTGCCCCATAAATCACAGGCAATGTTTTCACACCTTTTAAGGCCCTAGACTGCTTTGACTTTCCTATCACAAAAAGTTTTAATTTGTGATCACCAGATGAATTGGATCACAGCAGAACTGTTAACCTATCTTTATTTTTTAAAAGTTTTTAACACTCTTTTCATCCTCACCAGCAAGAGTAGAATTTGGTAAGCAACGCCACAAAATGCCGGTCTTATCTGCATTACATATTTGACAAGCAGCCAGTTTATTTTCAGATACAATAGACTTGAACTTAACTTTGAGCTCTTCACCACCTACATCATCAGTTTTAAGCTCGCCAGAAATATGTAATTTTTGGATGTCGAGACTTAAAGCTCCTAAGCCAGCCTTTAGAAAATTTGCAATCAGGGTTAATGTTCAATTCTTGTTGAAACTGCTTACTTTTTCATTAATCATAGGACCAGTCATGGGTTTACCCCTGATCGTTTTGCTAGAAGCAAAGGGTACAACATCGAATCTTGTTGGTCTAATTTGTTTTTTTTTAAGTTTGCCTTTCAGTTAGATTATTCATAGTTTCTGATTCTTTCAAAAACTGTATCAACTTGTCTTTGTTCTTTTTAATGTCGTAATTTGTAGACTATCCTACAACAAATTCTTTCATGATGATGTGTCTACTTACGCCATTTTCAAACTTCTTCGCGTTTTCCAGCTTTCGAACCAAAGTGAGAGTCTGATGTTTTCTTTTTGAAGACACTACGTTAACTTTAGGGCCCATGTCACATGTCAGTTACTACATATAAAATACCTCAACAAACAATCAAGCTCTACAAAACACTAAAACGCAATATCCAGCGTTCTGTTCATCAATCTACTTGTCACACTACTGTAATTAAAATGGAGTAGACTGAACGCGAAATGTAAACAAAGCCCGGGGAACAGGTAGCTCCTGAAATTATACGATGTCACCCGATGTCGGCCTAAGACGACTGGCCTCCCCGCATTCCAATACGTTTTGTCCGGCACAGTGTTTTCCCTCACGACTTCCGACCCGAAACGAACTTGAACGCGCATTGTTGCTTTTTTCCCATCAATATAAACTTTTATTTTTTACCGAAAGTCGTGTCAGATTATCCAGCGTGCCGTATTAGAGAGGTTTACTGTATGTATATATATATATATATATATATATATATATATATATATATACTGAAAATTATCCTTGTAATTAAAAGAATCGAGTATAGTTCCATGCATTACTACATTTAGAGGAGATTATAATAGGAAGTTACATACTTGTAATTGATCGAAAATTCGTAATTGAACTAAGACCAGAAATATCCGTTTGAGGTCTGCAATCAACTTTACATAACTACTTCAATGAATTAACTCGGATAACAGAGGGTGAAAAGCGTATCAGTCTGACTCAAACTTTATATTGCATAAAAATGTTCAGGTATGCTTGAAAATAAGACAGACGGAGTATAGCGCATTAAACATAAATAGTTGGTTCTCTTGTGATTAATATTTAAAGTTATTAACATTCATAGGTCGTGGAAAAGACCAATTATCTTACCATATGATTTACACTTCTTCATGGAACAGCGACAGTAGTCATTAGTAGAAGGGACCAGCGTCACCCACCACTTTATGTGACGTCATACCCATCAGCAATCAACTACCCATATTCAGAACTCAAAAGAATGGTTTACGTTTCAGATGAAAACGATAAAAGATCTTTCCAAGGTTCATTGCAAAACAAGTTTGCACTTTTCACACCATCTTATTTGAGGTACATTTCATAGAAAACTCGACTTTCCAATTTTGTGTTCGTATTACTCTAGCGGTATTGCGCATGAATCATTTTTTGTACAAAATATGCCTCCACATTTGGACAAGACCCTTATTGATGTTATTAATGATGATGTTCCTAATTTTACAGTATTCGCTTTTCATAGATTGCTCCATGGTGTTAGATTTGTAGTGTTACTGCTTTAACTAATAACTCATTTTCTGCAATAATACACGAAAAATATTATCACACCAAGCTTGCACTTGGGTAGTTTTAAATTTAAATGCAATTAATCAATGATAGTTTATTAAATTGTCATATTAATTCGCAAGAAATATCAGAAATAATAATAATCATCTGTGATAACTGCCAAAAGGAATGCCAAAACTTCGAGTTTCCTGCCCATACGTTATAATTAATTAAAAGCGGTGGGGGCACTTAAGGGAAGAGGGGTGGGGGTGGAGTCGGCTTCTTTTCGGAGCTCATTTTCAATCCCTTGATGGCATTTTCAACCCCTTGTTGGCATTTCCACCCCTAATTAGGGCCCTTTTGTCTGTATTAAGAGACTTTTTGGCAGTTTATCCCCTGGAGGATAGGCGAATGCGCGCGCACGGGCCGGATGGGGATAGTCACGCAACCCTGGACGAGGGGCGAGTTGTAGTCATATGACATGGTGGGGGTAGGAGTGGGGGGAGGTCAAAGTCCAATTATTTTAATTATGAGTCTTAATCAAACTCCGCGGCCATTTTGTTTTTTCTTATGAGTCATAATCAAATTCCTCCGCCATTTTCCTTTTAATTATGAGTCATAATCAAATACCGCGGCCATTTTGTTTTTTAATTATGAGTCATAATCAAAGTCCCCTGCCATTTCATTTTAATTGTGAGTCATAATGAAAGTCCGCCGCTATTTTGTTTTTAATTGTGACGTCACAATCAAATTCCTCCGCCATTTTGTTTTTAGTTATGAGTCATAATTACATTGCGGGGATAGTCAAATGGGACAGATCAAAGTCCAATTATTTTAATTATGAGGCATAATCAAAGTCCTAGGCCATGGCGGAAAATATGAATACCCGCCAGCAAGTGTGTGAGAGCACACGCCGTTCTGACGTAATACAGCGACGTATATCAATTAAGGGTACTCTGGTTCGTGCCCTTAAACTGAGCAGAATTTAAAAAATCAATAATCGATCATTGACAGTTAGTACTTTGTGAATTTAAAAAAAGCATTAGAACATAATGCGCTTTCCATGTGCTGACAAATAAGTGCAGAAGAAAATCGTTTAAAAGAGGTTCGATATCTAATTGAACAGAATGAACTATCTAAAGGTGCGGTATAAACGCACTTCGGGATGGCTGAGACTGGTGCCAAAATTACGAAGCAAAACAAAAAGCTTCACCCTCAAGTCTGCATTTGTTTAAATCTATTATATAAACAATTCCGCGGTTTCTTAAATCATCGCGATTTGTTTGAAAACGAAGATTGCATGTACAGCACATTATTCAGATCGACCATTGGAAGAGAGTCACTTCCATGTCGGCATTCCCCACGTCCAGCGATAAGATCAACAGTTCCTGAGCTTTACGTCTAACGTACAGAGGTGGTGTATATAAATACATTATTTTTATTCATTTGATCGATTAAAGAAACAATGCTATAATTAGATTAAGAATATTTCTTTTCACGTGTGCTGTTTGAACGGTTACAGAAGGTAAAGGAAGTGGTAAACGAACATTTGGTACTTGAATTTTGTTTTATAAGATATCAGAGGCCTTCGGTTAAGTATTCGTATTTTATTTTTATATTAGATAAATCTATTTTGTCCACCAGTTGCAGTTTTTCACGTTAGTTTTCAGTGACTAAAATCAAATTTTATTCACTAGTGTCTAAATTTTATATGGCGAGTGAAGTAAGCCATTACAACCAAGACCTGCTGCTTGATTTTTTTTTATGCTTTTTTTTTAAATAATCTCTTCAAGTATTTCGTTAAAAAAATGCAACTGTTGGACAAAACGTGTCGTATATCACACGTGAGTGAACTGCCATTACAAGCACGTGATAATTTGTGGCACTCGCGCAAGCGCTCGTTCGTCAAAAATCTCACTTGCTTATAATGTCTTATTTCACTGGTTTCTAATATAATCTACTATTAATCCGTACAATAAACAAATTGAATGTTGTCAATGTTTGCATTAAATTCATCCTTCAACGCTTGAAAAGAAAGAGTTTCATACCATAAGAGCTTGTAAGGTACCTACCTAAAGGATTAATTGGTCGATTATTTTAATCAACAAGGTGAGTAACAAATTTTCCACCAACGCTTTTAAAATAAAGATAAACGTTACAATTTAGCATTCATGTGAGCTGTTAGTTACATATCGTTGATTAAATAATTAATTATAGATTAAAAACAATCCGTAACAATGTAGCACCCAATTATGCTAACAATCCTTAACCACTTCAAGAGTTTTGAGGAAATTGAGTAACTAAGGGACGATTACGTTTGAAGGGAAACCCTTGAGAAAGTTATTACTTATTGACAAATTGATGAACGATAAATTTTCGAAATTAGGATAAAAAACATTAAATGAAAATCTGTTTTAATAGTAAAAAGTCCTTTGATCTTATTAATGTAACTTCTGACGTAGTAACGATGCTGGCGGTATATGTTTAAAAAAATGTGTATAATATAATTACTTGCAAGATTTCCATTAAAATTTGTATGAACTTTGGGGGATTACACTCGATTAGATGGAAGGTAGTATAACGTAAGTATACAATTTATGAAGACTATCGATGCTGAAGTTTGATATATAGAACGTGCAGCAAGTAGAGTAACAATTATTTCTATATTCATATTTTGATCAAAATTGATCGTCTGAATTTAGCGGAGTATGTATATCAAGATGTCCTTATTGATGTGACGTATTAACAGGGTACCTGGTTAGCTACTTTTGGTTCGCCGTATTACAGGCCAAATATTCTTAAGATCATCAAGCCCGTAAAGGCAATTAGTGCGCACGGAATAGCTTAGTGCTGTAAAAGGGCACTCGTCACAACTCCAAAAACGTCAAAATCGAGTAAACAGGTCAAAAAGGCGCCACCTGTTAGGAACATTTATAGCGGGAAAACGTCACGAACTAGATATTATAATGGCCTAACAGGAAACCATAATGTTCGTCCAAAATAAAACTACTCTCCTCTCTGAAAATATTTACGCAAAGTTCTCCGAAATCTCAATAAAATCTTAAGCTTCATATAAAGGCCACAAGATTGCGATAATCAATCTAAAAACTCATTAAATATTTCGATAAACTTAGCGCTAAAATCATTGGCTCAATTATCCAAAAATAACTGATCAAAACGGGAATTAATTATATAACTTTAAACGGAAAATACGTCACAACAAAACTAAACAAACACGATCAAAATTTATAGAATCCTAAAATTTACTAAACCCGTAATACCTCAATTCGGGAAAATACATAGCTTCGCCATACCAAATAACCAAATTCGCTTACCTGTTTACCATCATCAGTCAAATAAATGAAGTCTACAATCGGGACGTTGATTCCTATATACATAACTTCAAAAAAATTGCGACTACTCCCAATTTATCACTGGCATGCAAATAAGCGAGCTGTTCGGTCAACGACCTATTTACTTTACATTTACGTTATGGTATGTCGATTAAAACTTATGTTCAGCTTCAATTATATCAACCACTTAAAATTAAGTCAATCATTCCGCTATAAAATGTGCTCAAATTCAAGAAAGTACTATAATGTGTTAACTCATTACCTTTAATAGTTAAGTTATAATTCAATAATCAGTGATATCTTTCGAACGTAATTACTTTACTTCAAATAAATACAAAAATAATGACGTTAATTCAATGACTCAATCTCATATAAAACAAACACTTAAAATATGCGTAAATATTGTGCTGTATAATAAATAGGTTTACCTTTAAAATAAAAAAAACAATAAGTACATTAACCTAAAGATATATTCATTCTATTCAATTAAATCATTTAATTTACCTAATAGGCGGTGATACTAACTAGTTTCAGAGTTGGCCTTTACTAAAATTTATTGTAAATCTGATTCCTATGCCAAATTAACAAATGGTTTTAACAACAAAATTGCGTTCTCCTCCTAACGCATTCCGCACATACAGTTTCAATATAAATTCGCCAGTATAACAAATGGAAAAAAACACTCAGATGAATTTGGATTAGAATACGGATGAATACGCTTGCATTCAAATTTAATACTAGAATGTAATCTCAAAAGACAGCGTATTCAACCGTTTGTACGTACAACAAACAAATAATATAATACACACAAGTATTTATTAAAATTTGTCAGCCACAGCCAAAAAAATGCACAGAAATGTTTACCTTAATTTTGTTCAGCCCCTTTGTTATACAGACACCTGGTGGAAATCCAGAGGATGACCTCTACGGTGGTCTCGGCAATATAATCGAAGTTGAAGCTACGCAGGATGCTCAAAGTATGATACAACTCGTGAATGCTTCTCTTCCCAATGCGTTTTGATTAATATTACAATTGGTTGTCCGTTGCACTAATATTTATGGTTCCACGATGCTCGTTAACTTTACTCTAATTATATACAAGTTCTGCATGACACTCATTCATTTAAAATATCAAAAAGCTTATTTATTTTTTATCGGTTCAACTGTACACACGAAGCAGTCAAAAAAACTAAAACCTGAACTATTTTACCATTGATCCGCACACCAGATGCGATGGAACGCCAGAATGAATGGGTGACCGGCACTTATCCAACACCTAATTCCATTCCCTGGACGAGAAACTACCGATAACGGTATACTATTTCGGGAGGAACGAAGTCACTAAATTATCCACCAAATTATGGGTAACGGAAAGACTTCCAACGATATACTTCACTGGCCTCCCGAAATGCGCGTAAATAGTTCACTACCACCAAACCAACAAATCTTCGTGTGTGTGGCAGCAAACAAGAGCTTTGCCACTACGACATCCCTAACAAGACTACCTTCAACCTTCTTTACTCGCAGTCATCTTCAATAACACCTCCCAACCATGCTTATTAATCAATCACAACAATTTACTACTTAAAATTTTGAATAGCGCCAAAAACGAATTGAATTCGTGAGCCGAACTGAAAAAATTTCATCATCCAGCGAGATCGCGCTCCCAAAACGTAGTACACAATTATGCAAGAAAAGTATGAAATCTGTACGAAGATTGTATTATTTTCTTATATTTGTTACTTTTAATATATAGGTAATATTACCCCAAATTACAAAATCTACTGTATTTTTCTTTAAAACAATTGTTTTAATTGTTTATGGTATCAACCAAAAAATCTGATGTGGCTAGCATATAACTTTCTTATGTCTTTGTCGTGGTATATTAGCAAATAAGCAATAGAGTTAATCAATAGCGATGGGGATATTTTGAACTTATTCTTATTTTCTAGTATGTTAATTATACGAAACATAAGATGTCTACCAAATACAACATACAAAATTTTTACATCAAAGTCAACTTAAAACAAATAAATTTTTTATATTGCATCAAGAATTTAAAATGTTATTAAGGTACAGTAATTTTAGCATATAATAGAGGTCATTTTGCAACATAGCTTAACTTAACGGAGATATAAATTAAGATACTGTAATTTGAGAGTTCTTTTCTTGATCAACAAGTCGTAAGGGATTCATAAATCTATCCACAGCTATAAACCAGACATATATCGGTTAGGAGAAAATTTTACTTTAATATATGTAAACTTACTAAACTTACTTAAACTTTTTTCAATGCTTTAAAATAGTAAAATTCTTAATTGGACCTTAAACTATACACAGAATGTAACATATCTTTCCGTTGAATGATTTTAAAATGAAAATTAAAATTTGAACTAAACAAGTTCTATGTAATAAGTAAAATTTATGACTTATGTCGACGAAATAACAATGGTGCAGGTGCACTCCTGTGTATTTATAATACAAAACACTGAATAACTGTAGTCATGTGTTTTATTCTTATTAACACTGTACTTAACTTTACTGAATGTTGTTAGAACTAGTTTTACTTTAATGTTTGGAAAACAATTTATCTAATTTGCTCACTTAATAACGTAATTTGAACAAAAAAAGGATATGTACTTACGTTTTGCTGATATAATATAAATCGATATTCCTTACCTTAAACTTAGGTTATGTTTACTATTTCTAATCGTATTATGGGCACGATTGATTGTATAATTTCAAATATTAAGAATATTTGCTAGGTTCTTGCAAAGCGATATCCTTGATTTGCTAAATTATGGTAACAAAATAATAGGTTATTTTCTCAAGAGAAGAGAATTTACATTAATTTCATAAAATGAACTGGGGGTCTATAATTAAATGATTACTTAGGACAGATTACTGAATTTTTATGGTTTCTCAGGTGGAGTTTATATCTTCAGGAAGCCCGGATTTACTTAACGTAAATATACAGACCTTCCAGTGAGAATATGTGTCAGGAGAAAATTATCATTACGGGAAAACGATTTCAAGCAAACACTTTTTGTGTTTAAGGTTTCGGTTTAGTAAACAGGATTTTTATCGGTACTTCGTAATGAAGTTATTATTTTTGAAACAGGACTTAGGTAAGGTGTACATAAATATTACTTACTTCTGGACAGAATCTCCTTTGCTTTTTTGAACTACAGCGGAGGAGATTAAAATTGGTTATTTGTTAATATCGTTCATGTAATTACAGAAGAAAGTTTAATAAATGGTTAATTAAGGTTACCTGCGTAAAGTATTCTGATCTTTACATACCTTCGCTACCTGTACGTGCGTCGGTTAAAAGGGGATGTTTCATAACGGTTTTCGTGTCTTTCAATTCCGCTTCTCGATCATCGGCGAGCGCATTTTATGTATAAGATACTGTCCGTTGTACATCGGAGCTAATTTTGTTGTGAATTCTTTACATTTGCTCGAAATGTGATGGCATTTTTGTATACTACGTCTTCTTTTCGGGGACAACAGGCTTGTCGCCGCATATAAGATCATTGCTGACGTTGCCCCACGCTGCTCTGGTCTCAAAAAATACATGGCTCCAGGATTTTTCTGAGTTGAGTTAAGCCCGGGAAGCTTTATACGATTTTACATATTTTATGACCTCTTGCATTATTTTCGGCCAGTAATAATTTCTATATACTCTTGGCAATACGGAAGTGTCCAGCGGTGGGTAAATCGTGACATTCCCGTAGTACGCCACAGCGGCGTTCCGGTATAGGAACACATAGCTTCCATTGTGGATAGTTACTCATCTCTGGAAAATATCTATAAAGACGTCCCTCGTCGACTTTATAGCGGGTATCCTGGTTTTGCCGTTCCTGGGTTTACCGAAGGAGATTTCGGCACTACAAGCAGTCGGTTCTTCGTCTTTGTCTGGCTCTAGCGATGATACATTAACGGTGGTTGTAGGGACGTCGTGAAATCAAGATAAATCACCTACCGCTTGATTTTGTGCCCTTGTTCGGTATTCCACATGTAAATCCAGATGCTAAAATTCCATGGCCCACCTACTAGCTGGTCGTGAGATAGATTTCTCTAGTGTTCAGAGCCAGTTTAGACTCCGGTGATTTGTAATCACCGTAAAACTATATACTTCTAAGTACCCTTTAAATTTTATAATTGACAACACTACCACAAGATCCACCTGCTCTGTGATAAAATAATTTTTCTACGCTGGGGTAAGCGCTCGGCTAATATAAACGCTTACTTGCTCCTCGGGTGCTTGTTCTTGCGTCGATACGACTCCGATACCGGTGTTCCAGGCGTCAGTCTGTAATACGAAGGGTTGTGTAAAGTCCGGACGTGCTAAGACGGAAGTGGCCGTCGGTGCTTCTTTTTTTATTTGCACCAGGTTTGCTCCTGGAGGTTGGTACTTTACACCTTTTTGTTAATAACTGTGTTAGGGGCTGGATTAACGATGCAAATCCATTCACGTACCTTCTGTACCACGATGTTAGTCCCAGGAATTTGCGAAGCTGTTTTACATAATGGGGTGCTAGTATATGCATGATTGCTTCTATCTTTTCGGGGTCAGATAAGATTTTTGAGACGTTACTACGTGACCAAGGTATTTCAACTGAGTTTGACAAAGCAACATTTATCTGTTTGCAATTCATTGGCACGTAAGCAGTTGGAAACTTCCTAAAAGTTATCAAATAAGTGTTCGAGCGTGTTTGAATAACGATGCCATTTAAGTAGGTAATGGCCCTTTCGTTATGTCAAACCCGATGATTGTATTTAGGAATCTCCGAAACATGGCGGGTGCGAAGAAAACGCTGAACTGAGCAATCTTGAAAAATAATTCTCTTCCTGGTGCAGTAAAGGCGGTAATTGATTTACTTTCTTCTTCCAGCGGGATCTGCCAATATCCCTATTTCAAGTCCAGGATGTAGTTTGGCTCGCGCAAATGGAAAGTATGATTACTTGATTTACGTTACGTTAATTGAATAGGTACTTAAGTACTATTGATCAACGTGGGAGGGATTTGTAGGTGGGTGGATTGGTGTTTCCTTGAAACCAGGTGGAGTGAGGTGGTCTCTCGGAACACCAATAGGACTCGGGATCGCTGCCATTGGTATAGCTATTTGTGGGGGTTGCCTGTAATTAAATGAAGATTATTATTAATCTGTGTACTGTTAATTGGGTTGTATTATATTGTAATTGTGTCTGTGTTCAATGAATTAGTATAACTAATGATAGATGTATTTTGGAGATAATAGATAGATAATGAAACGATACTGTTAAGCTATACTTATTCCAGGCATTCCGATTCATCGAACCCTAAAGCGAGAGGAGCGGCCTTTTTCTCGTCTGCGGCAGTCACCGAATTTGGCACCTCAGCCCTCTCGCTAATGCTCTCCGTCGGTTTGGGGTAACTAACTACCGTTCGGACTTGAGAGATGCCGCTATCGGCGGTGTCCTTTTCTGTCGCTGTTGAGGTGTTGTTCCGTTGCGGGAGGCATAGAAACTTCGGGCAACCTCTGAAGTTGGATGATTACCACCCGGTTCACGCCGTTCCGTGCGGGGTTTAGTGCATTGACTGGAGTGGTAGTGTTTCTGCGCACTTGACACAGCGTACTGCCTCTCTACATTATCGCTGTGGGTGACTGAATCCCTGACACCGGTGAGACTGTCCGATGTCGGATTTCTGCATCAAGTCTTCCGTGGAGACACGAGGGCGAGTCACGTACTTTACCTTCTGGATCTTCTTAAGGTCCTCTTCTGATGGTAGCTGTATGAGCAGAACCGGGATCGGTCGTCTTTGTTTCTTCATTCTGAAACAAGCAGTGATATTAATGTTACGCTCAGTAGCTCCAAGGAAAGGTCGCTATCGGATATTTTTACAGGTACTACCCGTAAAACCACATTGAACGTACGTTCGCTCTATGTATGATAGGTATGGTACAGTGTACCATGCTTATCCATATACCGCATTCGCTTGTCACTATCCTTGGCAGTGTAGAGTGTACATATGAAGTTGCTTGCTTTAAACTAAGAGTAAGCGGTCAACAGTAGATGTCTGCTCTGATAGCAGACAGTGAATGCCCCATCATAAGTTTTAGAAAATCAAAGATATTAAATTATTAATATATATATATATATATATATATATATATATATATATATATATATATCCATATACCGCATTCGCTTGTCACTATCCTTGGCAGTGTAGAGTGTACATATGAAGTTGCTTGCTTTTAAACTAAGAGTAAGCGGTCAACAGTAGATGTCTGCTCTGATAGCAGACAGTGAATGCCCCATCATAAGTTTTAGAAAATCAAAGATATTAAATTATTACAATATATATATATATATATATATATATATATATATATATATATATATATATATTGCCCATGATTTCATCATCAGACCGACTTCAAACACAAGTTGAACCCTATAACAATAGGGCTAAATTTAAACAGTTCAAACCTTTACATTATATCATAACAAACACAAATTAAAATTATTACAAACTCAATAGAATTTAATTTCAAGTTTTATGGTGGGTAGTTAGATCATTTTTGTAAAGGTATAAGTTGCTTAGTTGCTAAAATATGTGGGAGAGTGAACACATTATGGAATATCTTGTGCTATGTGTAGTGGTTTAGCGTTAATTGCTAGCGACTGAAGCGCGATCATGATTTGCCGCCCTTAACAGGCAGTGAAAAATGAAAATAAAATCTGAAAAATAGCAATAAAGTTACATTATATTTTAAACCATCAAAGCACAACCTAATATGATTGCAATATTGGGAAATCAAACGCCAAGATTAAACTTCTGAATTAATTTCAAAAGCTCCATCGGCTCCATAACCGTGATATCCTGGTCTTTGCAACAGCAACGAATTTCTGCAAGCACTCTCTTTTTCTCGTTCAAACTCTACCTTATCATATTGACAAAGGCAGTAGTGAGGTCATATTTGAATTCCGAATCTAACAGTTTCGCCGGCCCGGGAAATTCCAATTTTTCGTCTAACTCATGTAATTGTTGAAATATTGAGGTAATCCGTAATTTTTTCAACTGAGCTAAACATATGCTTGTAAGATAAAACAGCATCTTCAGATTCGTCGTTTTCACCTTTTTTTTTCCTTCTGTTTCGGAGAGTGATTATTTCGATGTTAACGCTCTTCGTAACTCGAGGTATCACTGACTAGCACATTACCATTTTGTAGCATAACGGTTTGCAGGGATCTAAGCTTTACTAAAATTGGTAAACGTTTAAGCCCTTTGTATAGAACTGAGCATCGTTGATCCCAGAAAACCTTACTCCATGATCCAAGATGTGAAAGAAACGATTGTATCGCCCAAAACAAAAGCTCTGCATCAGATTTGGTCGCTGAGTTTATGCTTGTTGATTCTTCAAAAATCTTCCAACGCATCCAAGATCTCATTGTAGTTATTCTTCACTACCAGCGTCATGTCAAACTCTCCAGCGAGTTTCTGCTTATCTGCTTCACACCTTGGTATTGGTTTGTGATTGTGCAGTTCAGGGCAACCGTTCCGAAAGATGTGACCCAATCTATTGCGACGGAAGCGGCATGTATGCCAACAATATTCAATCAATGAATGATTAGTGCAGGCAACGTATTGAACTTTTGGGTTCACAGACTTGATTCGTACTTGCACTCCGGTGTTGATCCCGGATATCACTGCAGCATTATCACATGCCTAGGCGGGAATTCCGGCATATCTAGACCGTCTGTCGATTTTCGCAAGGATAATGTCCTTAGCATTTTTGCATTTGGTTTTAATAAAATCGACGAACTATTCAACCACTTCAACTTTCGCCTCGTCGACTTTTGCATTTCACAGAATTTGACTCATTTGATCTCTGTGGGAACAACCGGAATTTTATTCAAATGTAATGAAGAAATACTTTGCTTTTTTCACTTGCTTCAGAATCTTTGCTAGTCCGATTTCCAAATTTTTCTATTTGGAAAAGTTGTCTAGATAAAATTGGTTGGATTCATACTTAGTTACTTCCATCACTTTTTAAAACCAGTGGCTGCGTTGCGATGCCTTTAAATTAGTGTACCATACAAATTTGCACAAGTCTCTCTCCATTTCGTTCGGACAAACCAATCACTCTCCTCCTTATCTCCTCTGGTAGATTCACCAGAACGAGCAAATTCTCCCACCTCGGGTTCCAAATGTTGCATAACTATCGAGTACTGCTTCACCAGTGAGGTGCGTAGCTGCTCTGAGACTATCGTTAAAGTGTAGGAGTATTATTTTTTTCCGCGACCACGAGTAACCCACTGTCCACTGCTTCTTGAATTTATATGAAAACCATTTATCGCTTTCACTATTTTTTTTCAGTAGTTACTGTTTCGTGTAAACCGATATCGTTCGCGGATTGTGAAGTTTTTATATTCGATTTAATATTTTTTAAATACATATATCCTTTACATATAAATGATATATAACAGAACTGAGAATCTCTCCTGCTTAAGAATCTCTTTTAGAAATGATTCAGTTTACTTCTTAATTATGAATTTCGCATACTTTGAGCTTAATTAAGAAATAATATCTACTGTTTTAAATATTCGCCGGAAATCACATGCCGAATTTCCATCGTTTAAAACCTTTCCACTCTAGCATTGTATTTGCCAATTAAAATTATGATAATTATACTAAGGCATATTCATTCCTTATATAACAAAATATTCCACATAATTGAAATTACATAACGTTAACTAAATAAGTGTGATAGGTATAAACTTTGATTTATCAATTAGAAAGATTAAGATAAAGTCGCTCTTTTCAAAATATTAAATCCAAGCCAACGTGTTGAAACAGCACAGCATTGTTTTGCAAAGATGTATCTTTATCGAAATATATCCAAACATTTTAACTCTTACATCTCGATAAGTACGTTGACACCTTATGTCATACTTAATTTTATTCTAAACAGATGTCAGGAGAAAACTTCCTGGGGCTCAATACAGAAAATGAAAGCTCAAAGAAGAGTTAGCCAAAAAGGAAAGTGGCTCACTTCCAAAACTTTTAATCTCAAAAAAGTCGGAAGAGGCAACAAGACATCACATCACGAGATCACAATGAAGAGATAGACGAGCCACAGGAAGGGCCTACTTCATTAAACAAAATTCTAAAGGCGATTGATTTAACCGAAGACATCCTGAAACAGTCGAGTCTGTGGTCAAGAACAAGTAAGAAGGCCAGTGTTCGTTAGAAGAAGCAAGCATGCATAAAAACGATGTTTATAAGGACGTTGGACATTGGCCTTCCGTACTATCCGACAAAGTTAAATTATGTTTAGTAGAATTAGACATAACCCAACTTACAGAAACGGATGTAAACTTTCTCTTAGATAAAGATTGCAGAGATTTTTCATCTGCGTATAATAAAAAAAGATTAAGTAACGGGAAAATAATTCCATGAGTTTGGCTAATCTATTCTAACCTTTGTTAAAGGGTATAACGATTGAAGACATTTATTTCAAGCTAAAGAGCGTCATGAAAAATCAAAAAGCCATATTTGTAACACAAAATCTTGGCTTAATTTAAATAAATCGATTCAATCTCAAACCACTACTAATTCATTAAATGAGAAATTGATAAATCAGGAAAAGGACAGATGGATGCGCGTGTTAAAAATTATAATTTATATCGTTACATTTTTGGCCGAACACAATTTAAGTTTTAGAGTTAAAAATAATAAGTTACACGAGCAACAAAATGGAAATTTTTTTTAAATTAACTGAAACAATTGCACAGTTTAATAATATTATATCAGATCATATCTCTAGAATGAATAGAAATCTACTAACTATTTGGGTCTTATTTCCCTTTTGGTACATATGATAGGCACGAAATAATAAACCTGATGAAAGATAGTAAACATTACTCTATCAAAGCAAAGTGAAAGTAGGAAGCATCTTTTAGGATACATTTCAATATCTGATTCAATAGCACAGGGTATAACTAATGTAATAGATTTTTTGAAAACTCACAACATTTACTTAGATGATCTAAGGGGATATGAGGGGTCGCAATGGTGGAGTGCAAAAAAATACTTTACATATACCCTAGCTAATTATGTGCCTTGTGTAACCCTCTGGGTTGGTGCTCCCCAATACGCTCTCGATATCGTTGATCGTATTCAAAAGAGAACGATTAGGCTTGTAAATTACCTGCCCTTAACTTCTGACATACAGTCCCTTGAGCATAAAAGAATCGTTTCAGTTCTTTCTTATCGGTATTACAATGGCTATTGCGCTGCTGAATTACATTCTTTGATACCATCTCGGGCTACCTTTGCTAGGAATACTCGGTTCACTCATTCACTCATCAGTATGCAGTAAAATCTCCACTTGTCATACCAAACGAGCGCGCATTCTTTTACACGTTTTTCTACACGGCTTCTAAACTCTGGAATGATCTCCATAGTTCCTGTTTTCCTCTCACTTATGATATGAGAAAATTTAAGGTAGCTGTTCATAGGTATCTGTTGCCAATTCAATGTCCCTCTATCCATCCTTCTAAGTGTTCCTGAGTGCTTTAGCACGATAGCTCAAATTTAATCTGTTCAGGTCCACAATTATTAAAAAAAAAACAAGTTTTTTTGTAATTGTACCGGGTGGCCAACTAAGAATGGAGGCCGGCTATATCTCAAGAACTGTCAATCTGACAACATTGGAATAAAAATACGAATAGGTAAATCAGCCAAGATAAATCGCTGGAGATTATTTTCAAGTTCGAAATATGCACTAGGTCAATAACCAGCCAAATTAGAAAATCGGTTTTTTTAAATCGGCATTATCAAGATATGTCCAAAATAGTTTATTATAAACTACGTAAGCTTAGAAACATTTTCTTTTTTAGCATTTTTCTCTATTTTGTTAAATGAGGGGAGGGGGAGAGTTCAATGTTCACTTTAAAAAAATGCTATAACTTCTTTTTAACTCAACCGATTTTTATAAACTGAACCTCGTTTGAGAGAGGCTTCTCAGTTGGGTTAAAAAGAAGTTATGGCATTTTTTCAAGTGAACATTTACCTCTCCCCCTCCCCTCATTTAACAAAATAGAGAAAAATGATAAAAACAGAAACGTTTCTAAGCTTACGTAGTTTATAATACAACTGTTTTGGATATATCTTGATAACGCCGATTTAAGAGAGATTTTCTAATTTGTGTTGGTGTATGCCCCCTAGAGGGCATCTTTCGAACTTGAAAATAATTTGCAGCGATTTTTCTTGACCGATTTACTTATCAGTATTTCTTTCCAATGTTGTCTGATTGACAGTTCCCGAGATATACCCGGTGTCCATTCTTAGTTGGCCACCCATCGACTAAACGTTGGCAGGTATTATAATATAGAATCCCTGCTTTAATATTAAACCCCTAACCCCTGTCGGATACTAGGTGGGAAAACAGAATCGATGCACTAAAAGTTCTTAGGCACAATTGACATAAAGTACAATAAATGTGGCAATTTTTTTACTGTTAAAAATTAAGTCTTTTAAGTTCATATCTTCCATAGTACTATAATATGGTATAGTGTTTTAGTCAAAATCAACGTCGTAAGCAAAACAATGCACGAAAAAGTACTGCTTTATCGAATACTATGTTATTACTGCAACAAACTAACGCATATTTACATAGGATTTAATGATATTTTAGAAGAGGCAAAAAATATTGCTGATATTATCGATTGCGAGCCTTTATTTCGACCATTTAATACTATTAGACGTCGAACGAAAAAACGATCATTTGATTATGAGAGCAAGGATGAGACTTCAAAAAATCCACAGGACCAAATGAAAAATCATCACACAGTTTTACATTTTCTGAACGACAAATAATTTCCTCAAAATAGATAAAGTAAATATAAAAATATAAATCTTTAGAGAACATATTATTTGATACATCTAAAAATGAAAAAGATATTATTGCCCAATATTTATGCGATGAAATTGATAACATTGCATCTTACTTCCCCAGAAATGAATGCATGAAGCGTTATTTAATATCTGTTTACGAACAATCTTATCCATCTGTTTCCAAATTTAGTAATCTTTTTAATATTACCACTGACAGTTGCTAGCGGCGAGAGGAGTTTTTCGAAACTTAAAATAATAAGAAATTATTTGCGATCAACAATGGGTCAAGAAAAGTTATCAGACTTATCTATTATTAGTATAGAAAAGACAAAACAATCTCTGAAGATATAAATGTATCTGATATTATTTCAGAATTTGCTTTAAAAATGCAAGGAAAGAAAAATTTATTTAAATTTTTCATAGTAAGGATGCATTAATAAATATAAGTATTAATTAGTATAAATGTTATATTAATTTATCAATCAAAGTTTATTCCAGCTTTTTTTGTATGTATCCATTAAGAAATATAAATATACAATTTCCTTTTTTCACATTTCCTGTGTTTTATTTAAGGTAAAATTACTTCAAAGAAGTTATAGTTAATCAGAAGTTAGGGGGCGGGAGAATAACTTTCGCACACCGGCGGCCGATACGTTATTAACGGCCCTGCCTATATCGGTTTGCTATCGATAAGGATTTTAAGCAGTCGATACACAATCTCGAATTCTCCAAACCAGACTAATCTATTTCCGGTGAGTCATCCAGATAAATGCAAGCATATTTTATTCAAATAATCTGGAACGTTCCAGCAGTCGCATTTCGTGAGGCACTGACCAGTGGCAGTGCACGTTACAATGCGTTCAACTTAAATATTTCTTCTGAGTATGTGTTACCAAACTTCTGAAACAGTGTAATTTAGTTGATAGTCAATACAAATTTTCCGGAAATGCCAAGACACACGCGAAACATACGCGTTTGTCGCCACGATTAACCATATTGCACGTCACAAGATTTTCCCTAATTGTTTCTTACGTGCTAGCATATCTCAAGGGCGCACTGTCCGGAATATCACCTGGGGGCGCAGCGCTGCCGCCCCCGAAAGGGTGTCGCCCCAGACGTTGCGCTCTTCCACTCGCCTACGCCATGCCACTGAATATGTGTACAGTGCATCCCATTTTGGTCGAGACAGCGAGATATCTCGGTTTATTGTTGAAGATAGAACCTTGCGGTTTCCGCGGTCCTGTGCCACTTTTTTGTGAAACTCAAGGTGGCCTGAACGGATTTTGCCTAACTTCTTTCGTTTATAAATTACAGGGTGTTTTTGAAACTCCGCACTTTTTTGATCCCCTTCATATCTAAGAAGTTTCTCGGCGATAATGTCAAATTGAAAAATTGTCCCATAAAGAATTTTACGTAGAATCCAGGGGCGCACTCAATTTTTTTTTCGGGGTATCGTTATGGAGATAAGACTCAAATTTATGATTTTTTCAATGGAACACACTGTATTTTATTATCTCATTAAATTACTTATTTTTTTTCCTTCGAAATGATATATAATATATAACCATGAAGTTTTCAAAAATGCTCCAAAATTATTATTTGTGATTTTTTTATAGTAGGTCATGGATGCTATAAACACTGTTGGTGACTTTTGGAGCATTGTTTTATCAAGTGACTGTGGAGAAATCAACACATCTGCTGTCATGATGATAAATTTTGATGCGTTTTACTGTTTGTGTTTGACGATTTTGTTAATTTGTAAAATTTTATAATGGCTGAAAGATTTTTTCAGAACAACTAAAAGTATGATATCATACAATATTACAATCAATGCCATGAAAATGTTGACGAAGCATTAGAATTATATTTAAACAGGTAAACTAGTAATTTACAATAAGACATTATATGACATATGACATATTTCGACTAAAGAATAATCTACTAAATTATGGTGCGTATTCTAAACCCCGACCCAAGACGTATAACAAGGAAAATAATGAAATGGATGAAATAAATGTCTTAGCCAGCGTCTGTGTCTCTCCTCAGACTTCTTGTACGAAGTTAGAAAATGACACTGGCGTTCCCTGATCACGGGTACAAAGGATTTTAAAAAAACACAAATTGAAACCCTACAACGTGAATATTGTCCAGCATTTATACCCTGGTGATGCAGCGAGGCGTGTGAATTTCTGTAATTGGTTTTTGAACCAAACTCGAAGGGACAATAATTTTGCGAGTAAAGTCATATGGTCAGACGAAGCCCATATAAGCAGTGCCGGTTTATTTAACAGGCAAAATACAAGGCACTGGTATGATGAAAACCAACACCTAATTTTTGACCAACAACAAACAACAGGGTCGATTTGGTTTTAATGTAGCCTGTTTCTTATTGGGGATATCAATAAAATACCGCATTTTTGAAAGGGCTCTCAACACGAATAGGTACTTGGCAATTTTAGAAGAAGTAATACCAGAATTCCTGGAGAATGTTCCCCTCGCCTATCTTAATGCCATTCACTTCCAACAAGACGGTGCCCCTGCCCACAATTCGAGGTTGATTCTTAGAAGAAACTTTCCAGGACCATTAGATTGGAACAAATGGACCCATTAGGTGGCCTACAAGGTCACCTGATTTGTCAGTGTTGGACTTTTTTTTGTGGGGTTTTTTGAAAAATAAAATATACGGCACAATAATATTGAAGAACTTCGTGTAACAACAGAGGCAATTTTCCAGAATTTACAAAATCGTCCTTTCATAATTTTAAATGCATTAAGATATATTAAGAAATTGTGTCAATTGTGTGTTAGGGAAAATGGACATCAATTTGAACAATTCAATGAATAAGTTACCGAATAATTTCGTAATGAAATAGTATGAGTAAATATTTAATTAGTTGCTTATTCTACATTATGAACTTTTTATTACTATTTATTTGTTGCTATTAGTTACCTACGTTTTGTATTTTGTTAGTGAATTAGTGTTAGTATTGTTCTTGTTCCTTTCATGGAAAATTCACAAGTAGTATTTCTTCAATTTGAACTTTTTTTGTATAAAAAATTCATAGCCTACTATTAAAAATCAATGTTTTAGTGATTTTGGAGCATTTTTGAAGAATTTATGTTTATATATTATATAGCATTTTGAAGGAAAAAAAATAAGGAATTTAATGAGGTGATAAAATACAGGGTGTTCTATTGAAAAAATCATAAGTTTGAGTCGTATCTCTATAACCATACCCCGAAAAAAAAATTGAGTACGACACTGAATTCTACAAAAAATTCTCTATGGGATAAGTTTTCAATTTGACATTATCGCTGAGAAACCTCGCAGATATGGAGGGAGTCCAAAAAGTGTGAATTTTCAAAAACGCCCTGTAACTTATGAACGAAAGAAGTTAGGAAAAATACGTTCAGGACATCTTGGGTTTCACAAAAAAGTGGCACCGCGAAAACCGCAAGGTTCTATTTCAACAACAACCGAGATACTTGGCAGTGTCAACCAAAATGGGATGCACTGTACGTTGGCGTTGGCTGTACGGTAGAAACTAGAAGTAAAATGTACTATGCTTTGGCGCATAGAAGAATCACCGTCTACACTTCATATTTCGCTGTTTGCAGTATTACTTTTATTTCTGATGCTTTTTTGTTTGTTAATTGAAATAAACATCATTACTTTACTATATTACTTGTACTTACACTTATGGTTATTTATCTAATACGGATATCATCCTTTATATTAAATTGGTTTGGTATAACTATTATGTAAACCATGGACACCTCACAAAATTTCAATATATTAACGCTAAAAAGGTGATGTGCAACGCTTATTACAATATGGGATAACTTCTTGATAAACAATTTTAATTAATTATGTACATACGTAAAAAAGAAACAATCTGTACTGGAGAAACCCAACTTATTAATGTGTGGTGCAACAATAGTTGAAGAATATATGGTACACTTAACAATATTACTATTCTCCCCTTCCTCGATCCACTAGGAATATGGCTGCAATATATTTCGTCTATACGTGAAATCAATGTGTTCAGTTGGTAACCATGACGACAAACAGTTGCTACGGCAACGACGTCGTTTCAGAGACGCCGATGAAAATTCTTAAACGCCGCCGCAAATAATATCGTTATTATTCGAGCGACCTCGCATCCGTTCGTATACGTGCAAACTTTTTCGCAATATTTTCTTCGTGACCTGGTTATTATACGAAGTCATTCCGTTAACTACGTTTTTAGAAAGCTTTACTACCTTCATTTTAGCTCGCAGTATAAGGGTAGGAGTAAAATCCAGTATTGGCAGGATTAGGGGAATAAATAGGACGGTGTATTAAACTCAAACAGATTTTAAAAATTATTTGATTAAATCCTTATCTCCTAACTGTACAAAAATAGTATTTTTAAGTAACATTGTATGTCAAAATCGCACTACCTTTACAAGAGTTCAAGTCATCTATTCTCATCTTACCATTCTAAAGAGGAACATTTTAGAATTATTACATTAGAGATAAGATTTAACTTAATGTTTTATTTTCCTTTCGGCATTTACTGATACCATCCCTCTTTCTCCTTACTCTACTCTTTCATAAAACAAGAAAGTGTATCACTAATTTGTTTTTATATCCTTGTAAACATGTGATGTAGATTGGGATTATGTTTTGCACGTTCTTTTATTATTTCAGTTAAGAAGGTGTTATAAGATAATCTTAATATACAGAAAACACTTCTTTTACTTTAATTTTATATATAATCCTCTAATGCAAGTACATTTATAGTTCGTGTAAAATTTCAAAACCCAAAGCAACTTAACCTTTTTCCCTTTTGTCATATAGGTTGCTTTATTTTTTCCAACAATTTAACAGACTTTTGGAAAAAGCTTAGATTAACAAAGTTTTCGCTAAATGCTAATGCAGCGCGCTTCTCAATATTATAGGAAAATGCTGCAAAATATAACTTATTTAGATACACAGGGAATAATTTGTTTTTTATTATTTTTTCATCGTTTATTTGCAAGTTACGGCACCAGTACTTATCTAAAATAGCGCATCACATAAATGTAATAAAGAGTGAATAGTGAATATAAAACGTCAACTAAAATAAAATTCTGGTGTTAAGAGGGATCTACCGCTCATTTTGGTTATACTGTTTGGAGTGTTCCCAATAAGGTGCCATTTCGTAAGTATTCAACTTAAGGGATAGAGATTTGATTATATGATAAGACGATATTATAATCTAAATCGGTAAAGGCTCATATCCTCATTTACTTTATTTAATTTCCTAAGACGACACCGCAAACTTTGCGTTTTTAAGTTAAAGAAAAAATGGCCATTTACCGAAGTAAATTATACATTTGTGAAGATTTTTTTGGTAATTTTCAGTTCGTTAGTTTATTAACCCATTAAGTACCGGTACCACAAATAATAATGAAATTTAGAAAATTGTTACTAATTATCTATTGTAATCGTATTTTTTTGTCGCTTTTGATTTACAAGCAATTAAATGTCCTATATATATATATATATATATATATATATATATATGACACTGGTACAATGTACAATGCAACAGGTGGTAGGCATGTATCCTCCATGCCAGCCGGGGAGGTACCACCACCCTTACCATGGGCTCCTTAATATTGGGTCTCCGATTTTCTGAGCTCGATAAGGGCTGCCGGTTACCTTTTCCTTCATCCTTAATCTATTCTCATCCTTATTCTTCCTTCTCACCCTCACTGTCTTCCTATCGGATTAAAAGTCCCAAATTAAAAAATAAGATGGCTATGTTTTCTAGGGGAATAAATTCCGGACATAAAATCCTGCGCCATTCGGATGTCCGGGAGCGCAGGGCCCAAGCGACCACGGTCATCGAAAGTATCAACTTTCTGATTCACTACTGCAACATCCGCGGTATCCGGTCTAATCTTAATGCTATTCACCAACATCTTGAACAATTACAACCTGATATTTTGTTTCTATCTGAAACACAAGTCTCCTCTGAGAGCTCCGAGTCACCCGACTTGCAATTTCCTCAATACCACCTTCACTCTAACTTTCGATATAAAGGAGGCGTATGTGCCTACATCAAGGACAGAATTGCGTGCAAGAGGGTTTTTTTCCTTGATTCCGTGATTTGGTTTAAACATTCTGGTCCTAATTTTGTGAAATTCTATTGTTGCATTTATAGGTCTCCTAATGACAGTAACTTTCAAGACTTCTTCGATTACCTTATAAATCGGTCGACAGTCATGTAGAATACGTTGGTGCTAGAAATATCTGCAAAAGTGTCATCACTAAAACTAAAAAGTTGTTCGAACAACGAAAATGCAATGAACTAGCTACATCTTCTTTAGGTAGTCGTAAATTTTGGTCGTCAGCTAAACCCATTAGTAAAAACTTTGGAACATCTTCATTTCCCCCCCCCCCCTGACATCTATTGACGGATCGGTTGCTGATTCTGTAGACAAAGCCAATGTTTGTGTGGATTTGTTTGCATCAAACTCGTGTCTCAGTGATTCTAGAAAAGATGTGCCCCTAGTCAACTCTTCTTCATACGCTATGAAACCAATTCATTTTCGGTACAAGCTCTTGGAATCGATCATCAGTAGGCTTGATCTCAATAAGAGAGAAATGTTCCCCCGAACTAGTACCAGTCCTATCTAAGCCCTATACGATCTCTATGCCTTCTGGTGAATTCCCTTCATCATGGAAGTTAGCAAATGTTCAACGTATTCCCAAAAAAGGCGAGAAGACCGATCCCTCAAGCTACCGATCAATTGCCATCACTTCCATTTTGTCTAAAATCATGGAAAAAGCCATCAATCAGCAACTGCTCACATTCCTTGAAACTAACAAACTCTTTAGTGACCACCAATATGGGTTTAGGCAAAGTCGTTCAACAGGTGATCTTCTTTCATATGTGACCCAAGTTTGAAACAGTTGTAGTCGTTTCAGATATCTCAAAGGCATTTGACCAAGTTTGGCATAAGTGTTTACTTGCCAAACTCACCTCGTTTGAGTTAAATGATACGCTCATCAACTGGGTTTCTAGTTTCCTTGATAAAAGACGAATACGTGTCGTAGTTGATGGCTTTTTTTCAAAGGAAGTTAGCATTAACGCGGGCGTACCACATGGATCTGTTATAGCGCCTACACTTTTTCTGCTGTACATAAATGACCTTATTTCTTCAACAACTAACCCCATCCATCGCTTTGCTGACGACAGTACCCTTCACTGTAGTTCATCTCAGTCTACTCATAGTGATAATCCACCTTCTATGTCAAATCAAGAAATTAAAGCTGAAATGGCAAATTCAATCAACAAAGACATTCAACGTATTCTCGAATGGGGAAGCAATAATCTAGTTAAATTTAATGCTAACAAAACTCAGTGTTGCCTTGTGTCCGCCAAAAAAGATCGATTATTTCCTGTTGTAAGTATGAATGGCTGAGTTCTTAAGTTTTTAGACTCTATTACTCTGTTGGGTATGACTGCATCTTCAAATCTCTCATGGGTTGACCATCTTCTGTCAGCTACCAAAACAGCTGCTCGTAAAATAGGCTTTTTGTACAGATCTAAGCAGTACTTTACCTCTCGACAACTCCTTCTGCTGTATAAGGCCCAAATTCGGCCTCATCTGGAATATAATTCTCACCTCTGGGTTAGTGCTCCCCAATACGCTCTCGATATCGTTGATCGTATTCAAAAGAGCGCTATTAGGCTTATAAATGACCCGTCCTTAACTTCTCACATACAGTCCCTTTGTATTATCGTTATTACAACGGCTATTGTGCTGCTGAATTATAATCTTTGATACCATCTCGGGCTATCTTTGCGAGAAACACTCGGTTCGCTCATTCACATCATCAGTATGCAGTACAAATCTCCGCTTGTCGTACCAAACGGGCGCAATCCACATTTTTCTCCACGGCTTCTAAACTCTGGAATGATCTCCCTAGTTCCTGCTTTCCCCTCTCTTATGATATGAGAAAATTTAAGGTATCTGTTCATAGGCATCTATTGGCAATTCATTATCCCTATATCCATCCTCCTAAGTGTTCCTGAGTGCTTTAGCACGATAGGCCAAATTTAGCCTATTCAGGTCCACAATCATAAAAAAAAAAGTAGGATTGCACTCCCTATAACAATGAACGTACTATGCGCGCAATCTGAAATAGTATGGGTTTAACGACTCATGAAACAAAAAACTATTTTTATTTTTGGTAGAGTTCAAAACATTCTACACACAGGGTTACATCGCATTTTGAACAAAAAGTCAAAGGTTTTTTCTGGCAATTTGGAAATTGGCATCTACGTTGTTTTTCTCTCCGTCTTATCCAATGTCTGTTTCCGTCATACCGAACATCAGGCACTACGACATGTACGTGGTGTTTCCCATGGCTAAAATGGCTTTGTTTTAAATAAAATGGGGCAACACTTCTTGGGAAATCTAAACAAGATAAAGAACCTGGCCCGTGAATTTTTCTGTACAAAATCCATGCGTTTCTTATGGACATTCATTCTTGTAATTAACGGCCAGTACTATTTTTTGCCTCTAATCCTAATAGCAAATTTTCCAACTATCCAGTCATGATGATCTTCACCTCCCATATAGTGATTGTACATTTTGATAACATTAGGTTGAGGGACATGAATTTTTTACTGTTTAGATTTGCACCACCGTGAAGCATTACCTAGTGGTTCAATGGTGTCAAAATTTGTACCAATTGTGACATATTTGTTATCGTTCCATTTTAAGGTTAAAATTTCACCATTTTTGTCAAATCGATAATCAAATATGCCACGCTCTTTCTTTGAAAGTTCTTTTGAATTTATCTGTTCATTAGGATTTTCAACGATTACTAAAAAATCTGTAATAACTGTAATAACTTGCAGTAAACCCGGAGTTGCATTTTTATCTTTGCCAATATAAACAGAAAAATTATAGAAATATCCATCTGAACTACATAGCTCTCATAATTTATATCCAAATCGAATTGGTTTTGCTTGTATAAATTGCTTCATACGATTGTGCCCATAGTATTAAACAATCATGTCATCAATTGATAAATGAGCAGAAAATGTACCCCATTGTTGAAATGCTTGGGTTATTTTATTTATTAGTGGACGAATTTTATGGCACCTACAATAAAAATAAATTTCGTCGTTACTACAACAGTGAAAAACTGATTTCAATTTCAAGTATCTATTTCGAGACAGTGCATCCGCTACAAGTTGTATTCTGGTGTCTTCATCTGTACTCCAATATAGGTTTTTGAGAAGGTAAAATATGGTAACCAGAAAATATTAAAAATCCAATAAACGTTTTTAATTCCTGTACAGTCACAGTAAAATCAATTCAATTTTTTACAGATTTAGCATATCTTTTCATTTCTTCTTGCAATAAATTGTAAACATCGTCGGAGAAAAATTTTTCAAATAATTGTACAGGAGATAAATCATGTATTTCGGCACTAATAATTTTAATTTTCTCATTTTCACTGTGACTCTCTTCTTGTGTTTGTATAGGATGGCTGATATGCTAACGCGAAGTAATATTAGTTAATTTCTTTTTACCCGTACTTGTTGAAGAGCTTTTATCGGGTTTCTTACGAGTACATCGCGTATCAGGATTATCATCACGATTAGACACATTAGCTCGTTGTAATTGAATTTCTATATTTCCAGAAATATCACTGATTTCATTTTTATCTGTTATGTCTTCGTCGCCTTCATCACAATCACTTAAAACGTCCGGATTCGGTGGCAAAACAGCTATATCTACACTATCCACATTTTCCAAATGTTTATAAAATTCCTCATCTCCGAATAACGCTTCAATATCTTTAACACTTAAAAACCGCTTACTTACCATGTTTTACACCACAATAAATGCACTAAATGAATAAGGGAGCATCGCCTCTAATTTATATACCAACAAGCTCTGCAAGAATCATCTAGTCTGGACGTGTAAATTCAAGGTATAAACGTATACGAATTGGACCAGTGTCCTATAAATATGACATCATATTTTGTGAGTGTTTATTCCTGTTTATGATGAGATCAATGTTTGAAAAAATTATGCAGTTTTAGCAAACAAACTTTCTGTTTATGAATTCTGAACAGAAAAGTTACATAATTTATTAAATTTTCAAAAAAACTAAGGAAAACTAAATGCATGACAAGCGAAGAAAAAACAACCTTTCTTGTAAATTATTTTTCTGTTTATAATTACTAATTTCTTATAAAAGTAAAGGTACAATCTTGCTCCTAAAAGATGACAAAGCAATATAAAATTTAAACAAAATACATTTTTGAATTACAACCAAGGAATAAAAATTGCTATTTTTGCTGTCCTATATAATGACACCGGTATATTATGGGTTAATGGCATCTTATTTTCAACACAATCATTACCATGGATATTAATCAATGACTATCATAGTCATTGATATTAATACGTTGTACGTATATATCCATGATCATTACTGATTAGTAGCGCAACATACAGACTTTAAAATTAGCGCGAGACGTGACGATATAATAAAAATACCGTCTTGCAGAATAAAAAATACACGTATTGTATTACCACAACATAACATTTATTTAGTGTAAAAAGGGAATATAAATACATCGTTTGTCTAACGTACGTATGTACCTACTTTTGAATTTTGATGAATCCACTTGATTTATGAACCACTATTAATTTTTATTTGAAATTTTCTGTGTACTTTTGATCAAAGATCAGGACCGCCCTGTTCTATAGTGCAATGTGGGCGAGGCATACAGCGGAAAGTTTAGGTACAGTCCTATTCGCATTTATTCTTTAAGGATCGCTGAACACCAATCTGAGGTTTGCTGACAGATATTATGCCCGGAACATAGTTTTTTTGCGAAAAACGTCCAAATTTGGTCAATTTGTTAGGTTTTTGGGCTAAATCTCGGTAATTATGCATTTTTTCGAAAAGCCAATACTTTGCAAAATTAAAATAGACAAAATTTACTACAAGTTTTATATATAATATTTCTTTCTACGACCAACCGTTACGCCGCTAGAGCGAAATCATATACAAATGACCGATCCATTGTTGCAAGAGGAAATATTCAACGAGCCAAATCAGCAGTAACGAGATTTTCCTTCAAATCTCACTGCTTCATATGTGGTTTTGAAATTACTTACAATTGTTTGGCTGCAGAATACAAAAAACCATGTTGCATATCAAGTTCGTGACAAAACTCAAAGTTCGAGAAAATCTGTTTTGAAGGATGCCCAAGATCTGAATGATGATTATGGAAGAGATATACTTCGCCGGATTAAGCATGTTCCTCACTTGGTCGCACATAATGCACAATATCACCACAGGTGTCGTACAAAAGCAAAACAACCAACAGCAGCTTCAAAAAATCGTGGTCCATTTGCACTTAAAATTTATTCAGCGTTTTTTTAATTTTTGGGAATCATGACCATGATTTAGTGCGCTCTAGCGGCGTAACGGTTTGTCGTAGAAAGAAATATTATATATGAAACTTGTAGTAAATATCATCTACTTTAATTTTTCAAAGTATGGTCTTTTCGAACAAACGCATAATTACCGAGATTTAGCCTAAAAAACCTAAAAAATTGACCAAATTTCGCAAAAAAAAAACAATGTTCCGGGCATAACATCTGTCAGCAAACCTCAGATTCGTGTTGAGCGACCCAAAAAACATAAAGAATAAATGTGATTAGGACTGTACCTAAACTTTCCGTTAACTGCCCTTTTTATTCCTAAATTAACTAGCCTAAAAGGCAATGTTTATATGAAGTACCATATATAAACAATAGATTGACAACATTTGCTGTACAGGGTGTCCCAACGATAGAGTAAAGTAAGTTTATGCTTAACTAGAATTATTTGTGTAAATATTGTATTTACCATGGGGTAGAGGTAAGAAGTGTGCATTTTTTTAAAATATTGGAAGTTATACAGGGTGTGCCAGAAAAGCAGGACGTGAAAAAGTATGATTTTTTTTAAATAGAACACCCCGTATTTGATTTTAGTTTTAATTCTACGTGTCCATACAAACATATTTTGTCATACAAAATATTGGCTAAAAGTTTTAGTTCTTGAGATATTCGCGTTTAAAGATTATTATGGTCATTTTCGTGGGGTTGATGAATGGGCAATTGTTCCGTTATTTCACAATAAAAAAATTGATATTTCGTGTGAAAAATGAGTAATATTATACTAACGTTTAGACCGAGTAGTTTTCTAATTTTCTCAACAGGGTGTTTGTTATAACCATTCAAATTTGAAAATCCTCAAATTAAAAAAATCAGTTTTTTTAATTGCACACCTATATATTTTGATTTCATTTTATTCGGGATTAAAAATCTATCATTTTTGTCAAATATATCCTATATCTATCTTTGATAGTTTTCGAGTAATTTCGATTTTTCACACTAGCTACTTTATTTTCAATAACATTGCATTGCATGGATCTTGGTAGCCATGGAAAATAATAATTGCGTTTCTAAGATACAAAGGTTTCCTACTTGTCAAAATAAACACATATTAAATTTGTCGTTTTCGCATTTAACTTGTTATCAATTCTTGTATCAATTATGGATTATTCGACAAATGAATTAATTGATATGATATACGTGTTGGGCGAGGCTGAAAAACCCTTTATTGGAACAACGAATCTACAAAATGAAATATCCTGAACGTCGAATACCTACTACTGTTGGCTTGGAAAATTTGATGGATAGATTTGATTCTAGCGGTAGTGTTAAATACTTCAAACGTAAAGTTGTTAATAAAAGGGCAGCTAATGAAGAAAAGAACTTGAAATATTATTAAATATTCAAGAAAATCCCCAAGTGAGTTCTAGAACATTAGCGACGATATGTGATACCTCCAAATCAAACGTGAATCGAACAACGCTGAAGTATAAGTACCATCCCTATCACATTGAGCTTCATCAAGAATTGCGAGAAGAGGATTTTGCAAGACGAATTGAATTCTGCAATATCATTAATCAACGGCTGCAATTAAATAACAACTTTTGTGCTCCATAATGTTTTCCGATGAGGCGACGTTTAAAAGTAATGGGGCTGTAAATCGGCATAATATGCACTATTACGCCATTGATAATCCATTTTGGCTACGAAGTTGAAAACCAAAATTATTGGTCACTAAATGTGTGTGTGGTATACTTAATGACCAAATTATCGGTCCCTATTTTTTGATGATCCATTAACGGGCCGCAACTATTTGCATTTCGTACGTGAAGAATTGCCTGTGTTACTTGAGGATATCAATTTAGAACGACGACTAAATATGTGGTTGCAATAGGATGGTGCACCTCCACATTTTTATCGGGACGTAAGGAATTCTTGAACCAGCAATACCCGGAGAAATGGATAGGACGTAATGGCTTTATATTATGGCCACCCAGGTCATGCGATTTAACTCCACTGGATTTTTTCCTATGGGGATACATAAAAGATCGGTGTATATTATTAAACCTACAACAAGGAGGACATGAAAATAGAATTCGCGAAGCTTGTCGCACAGTGACCCCTCTTATGTTATCCGAAGTGAGAGAACATGAGAAAAGGCTCAATATGTGTATTCAGCAAGAAGGCCGTCTATTTGAGCATTTACTAAGACGCAATGTTGAATAATTATTGAATTACTGTTTCTCATTAATAAAAACTGTTAATATTCTCCTTAGGTGGTTTGTTTTATTTCGTCGCAATTGTTTTCATGGCTACCACGATCCACAATAATGTTATAGTATCGTATGTAACGTAGCTAGTGAGAAAAATCGAAATTCCTCGAAAACTATCAAAGATAGATATAGGATATATTTGACAAAATGATAGATTTTTAATCCCGAATAAAATGAAATAAAAATATATAGGGTGTGCAATTAAAAAACTGATTTTTTAATTTGAGAATTTTCAAATTTGAATGGTTATAACAAACACCCTGTTGAGAAAATTAGAAATACTACTCGGTCTAAACGTTAGTATAATATCACTCATTTTTCACACGAAATATCAATTTTTTTATTGTGAAATAACGGAACAATTGCCCATTCATCAACCCCACGAAAATGACCATAATAATCTTTAAACGCGAATATCTCAAGAACTAAAACTTTCAGCCAATCTTTTGTATGACAAAATATGTTTGTATGGACACGTAGAATTAAAACTAAAATCAAATACGGGTGTTCTATTTAAAAAATCATACTTTTCACGTCCTGCTTTTCTGGCACACCCTGTAAACTTCCAATATTTTAAAAAATGCACAGTTCTTACCTCTACCCCATGGTCCATACAATATTTACACAAATAATTCTAGTTAAGCATAAACTTACTTTACTCTATCGTTGGGACACCCTGTACAAGCATGAAATTCACAATTCCGCTGTTTATCTGCTGATGTGAGAATATTAGAACTATACTTTATCAAATGCTTCGCAACAAGTTCTTTTCGAGCAATTTTGAACTAATTGTGAAAAAATAGCAGTTTAGCAATAATAAAGTTTTATTTTTAACTTTCCTAATGGAATGAACACAGGATCCTACTAGTTTTTTTTTTTTCATTATAAATTTCCAATTTCCCAATAACATGCATTATAATCGAGCTACTTTCTGGTTACAACATATCAATTGGCTAGCCTAGTTTTATGTGTCGTTCAAAGGCATTCGTACGCTGTGTGATTGATTAAATATCTTGTAGTATCTTATAATTAAATATCTAAATTATCTTTTCTAATCGTCTAATAATTAATTACACTATGCCCAGCAAATTTATGTGAAAGCAATTCTTTTCATACCAAAGATTCTGGTAGCCGACCTAAAAGAATTACAGCTGACATGGAAGATGAAATTTTGGTTAGAATTTCAGAAAATCCTGAATTAAGTACTCAGCGCTTGCAGACAGCTACAATATTGTGTTTAAAATGAAAGGTTTTTAAAGGAAACACTTCAATCGTATTTTAAAATATTATCGTTTTAGAGACGCCGCGCGTGCAGTACTAAAATGGTAATTCTCGAAAACTTAAAATATGGGAGTCGAACAAGTTTTTTTGTTTTAAAACAATAAATTTATTATTTAGCATTAAAATGTACATAAATACAGGGAGTTAAAAAATAACGTGTACCAAGTTTGAGTTCAATACATTTAGATGTTTTCTAACTATTAAGAATTTTCTAAAATAATATGCCAACTTTAACGCCCTATATCTTGATTGCTATTAACATTTTATTAACTCATGTTTTTGTTAAACGACCTATTTTGATCACCTCTTTCTACAGTTGCCGTATTGTCCATTAGTTATGGGACACCCTGTATATGTACAGGCTGTCCCAAATTCGAAGGCAAGTATGGGGATCTCGCTTATTATAAGAGATAGGATATAGGTTTAAATTCGGCACTTTTGCTAAATTCGATGCTGAGTAATAATCTGAAAAGAAATTTGAGCTAACTCTAATGGATTTGGTTTTATGCTCAAAAAACTAAAAATTTCGATTTTCGTTTTTTGCGTTTGGCCACCTTATTATTTGGAATTTTCAAAATTCGATTAAACATTATTAAGGTACCTTTTTACGCACAATACTAATACGGTATTAAAAATATTATGTGACGTTTCGTTTATTCTGAACCATCATCAGGTTTATTTTTTCTTATCGGGGTTAAGACATATTTTTATGTCGTTGGATGGAGAATGTTATGCTGATTTTAGCAATATATAACACTTTATGGTTTGATCGACTGCGAACTAAAATAATGAGAAAAATACGAAGAACAAGATTCCGCCTTCTTGGATCCAGCAAGGAATAATTACAGTAGTTCTAGTAACAACAAAATAATTACATAGACAAACAAAAGAAAAATTATTATAATAAATGTTCGAACAAGTTTCCTCCTTCTTGAATACAGTAACGAATTTGACGAAGTTCATTAACAACCCTATTCTGGAGTTCTTCTATATTTTGCGGTGGCGTCTTATAAATCATATTTTTTAAATAGAACCGGTGGCCCTGTCCTCGCATTTGCCTGTTAATTCGTGGATTTTCAACGGACCAGTAGTGCTCGTTATTACGATTAAACATACCATTAGTGGAAAAATTGCACTCATCCGTCCAAATTATTTGATTGAGAAAGTTGCGATTTTCCAGCATTTTGGTATTAAGTTGGTTACAAAAATCCGACCGTCTCATATCGTCCCCAGGCCGAAGAGTTTAACTAACGTGTAAGTTAAATGGTTTATAACGGTGTTGCTTTAACACTCGCCAAACTGTCGTTTTTGGCACTTCAATAGTTTGCTCTATTTCTCTGGTAGACGTTGAAGGATTTTCTTGAACCTAAGATGGATAACATAAAGTCATAACTCTCCAAAAAAAATGTCTGCTGAAATTACCAGTGAAGTGAGTGGAAATTCTTATAATTAGTATAATACTAACAAATAGTACCTGATGTAATATTTCTTCTTCGGCATCTCTGTCTAGTCTGCTACCATATGCATTTCAAGGTTTCTGAAAACATCCAAATTCACGCAAATTTTGGTCTAATTTTAAAAAATATCTCTGGTTTGGTTACTGCCTCTCCGGATATTCCTCTAAATATCTTTGTTCTGCTCTGACACTATTTCTATTGCAGCTATAAAATATCCTTATCATGCCTCGTTTTTCTGAATTTGAAAACATTCTAAAGAAACTTGCAAATTTTAAAGCACTAACACGAAGGATCTTGCAGTTATTACCCTTTTTACAATTAGAAAATGACATGACAAAAGCCAACTCCTGAGTTTTGTTTGATTCATGGGTATCGTGATAATGTAATATTTAGTTTTTAATTTAAGAGTATTTTAGTTCGCAGTCGACCAAACCATGAAGTGTTATATATTGCTAAAATCAGCATAACATTCTCCATCCAACGCCGTAAAATATGTCTTAACCCCGATAAGAAAAAATAAACCTGATGATGGTTCAGAATAAACAAAACGTCGCATAATATTTTTAATACCGTATTAGTATTGTGCGTAAAAAGTTGCCTTAATAATGTTTAATCGAATTTTGAAAATTCCTAATAATAAGGTAGCCAAACGCGAAAACAAAATCTAAATTTTAGTTTTTGAGCATAAACCAAATCCATTCGAGTTAGCTCAAATTTCTTTTCAGATTATTACTCGGCATCGAATTTAGCAAAAGTGCCGAATTTAAATCTATATCCTATCTCTTATAATAAGCGAGATCCCCATGCTTGCCCTCGAATTTGGGACAGCCTGTACATAAACAGAACTGTATAATGTTAACAAAGTATCAAATTCTGGGAGGGTTTCTTATTATATTGTTTCTAGGCTCTCGTGTATAATGTGGATCCACCGTCTCTGGCAAAAGACAATTAAAATAGAATTTCTACAATTTTGGTAACATCCTTTCTTGCCAAAAGAGTTCATCTTTTTTTATTTTTTGAAACATCATGTCTTTTTTGTCCAAAGAATGAGTAACAAAATGTCCGCTGCGTTATAGGCAATTGCCCTTGAATTTGGTACATATGATTGTGCGACTCTTTAATTTTAATAGTCCAGCTCCTATTGTAACATATGTAATTACTTTATTATTTATGACGTCTGCTATAGTAGAATCTCTTGCAGAATATGAACATTAAGTTTCAATTATTGTGGCATTGCCTATAAATCCATCTGGACTAGCACCTGAATAATATAATTCGTCTCTACCTATAAAGGAACCACACTCGTTCACTGTTACACATAAATGTTTAGCAAAAAATAGTTTAGCAACAGGTTCGTGAGTAATTTCATAATCGGTTGATCTCGACGATATAAATGACGAATACAGTAAAGTTTGAAGCCATCTACCTCATCGACCTTTCTTATTTCCACACATTATTGGAGCTTTGCCCAGGAGTACGAAATTCAATCTTATTTCAGTTTCTATTCTTCTTAATTTCTGCAGGAATAATTCCTTCCGAGATATAATTCTGGCTTCGTGTCGGAATTTTTGGGATTTGCTATTTCACCAGCTAACGGACCGTAATCTTCATATTCACAGGTTAGAGGTTTTTTTTATCTCCGACGTTCTGGAATAAGTTTTTGCTTGACTTTTAGTATTTTTTAGGATTTCTTTTTCTACAAATGTCTTAGTAATCGCGCTTCATGAATAATATTATGAAATTGACCTTTTGTGTTATATGATATTGCTGCGGCTTCACATCTGGTTTCATACGTCCTTTTTCGAGAAAAATTAATCTTTTTACCTTCTACAAATTTGCATATCACGGATTTGTATTGTTCTCCGCAATTATTTGTCATGATTAGGATTAAAATTTTGGCATTGTGTACTAGTCGATATACATAAGACATAATATTGTGAAATAATCGCATTCCTTCATTGCGCTGATAATATTGGTTTCTTTTTGTTTGTCACCACGACAAAAGTATTGCGTACATTCGGTGTGACTGCCAAATATATGATAATGACTACTTGTGATATCATTTTTTAAATTACTTATTTTCACATTATCATCCACATTCTCATTCTTTCACAATCCTGTTTCCATAGGGTTTTGCTTCCAATAGATTTTTGACACACTGCTATCACCATCGCCTACTAGTTTAGTATAGATTTTGCCATGCATTTCTACACTGCGTCAAAATCCTTACGTAATAATATTTTTGAAGTGTTTGAAGCACATGAGCTGTGGAATGCCGACTTTTTTTAAGTGCATAGCTCACAAACCGCATAATACTTATTTCTTACACCCATATATATTAGTTTTGAGATGTCACACCTATAATGCATCCAACACCGGAATTAGCAGAATAATTAATCCCATAAGATCTTTCACACCACGCTCCATTCACGATGACTGATACTAGTGGAATACTATTTTCATCCAGTTCACCATCTTCTTCAGCCATTTTCTTTTCTTCTTTCTCACCTGCTTCCATTTCTATCTAGGCCAATTTGTGGACTGTGTTGGCCCGAAAATCGTGGTGTTGTGTGTACATTCTACTCGATATCGACGGAACACCCATTGCAGTATGAATTTCTTCGGAAGTAATTGTCTATATTATACCGCACATTTTACATTTAAGTATAAAATCACTTTAGTGTTTAAAGTCAATTTAGTCTTTCTTGTGTAATTACCATGTTCACTAGTGAGCAACTATGTACGTCGTTATTGTGAAGATTAGTTTTTTCCTTTTACTTCACTAATAACAAACAATAATTAAGTCCGCAAATTAATTAATAATGCACCGTTGAATATTGATAAGAGTAAAATTAAAAGATAGCCGTTAATTTTAAATAGGATTTTTCGTTATTTGAAAATGAAAACTTATCAAGTACTATAAATAATTACACCGTTAATATAAATCAAGTTTTCTTTTTGTTATTCCGAAATTAAAACTTGATAAGTAGTAATCAGTTTATATTCAAACGCACATGTTAAATGGAAATTACATTCAAAACCTTTTATATTAATATTAGAGAATGATAAGAAACCAAAGCATTCAAATAGACTTTAAAATCTAATTAAGAGAGTTTTAAATTAATATATACAAGTAATAATTAACACCGTCCTTATAAATTAGTTAATTTATTTAGTGAAAATTGCATTGTTAAATAACAGTTTCGATATAAATAATTAAAGTTAAATCTGAAATACTTTCTATGAATTCCAACTACAATGAAAAGAATGTATCTAATCTTTTTACTATTGTATAAAATTTTGTATATTTAAATAACGCGAACATCGACAGATGTGTTAAACAGTAACCAGCTTCTGGAATTTTGTGATTTCGAGTTAATATAAGTGGTATTAATGACTGATTAAACCGTTAGATAGAATGAGTATTTTTGGTTAATGGAAACGGGCCGAATTTTATATCAACCGTTGTGTTATTTCACAAATAATAATTTTAGCACGAAGAAAGATATATTAATTCAGTAGTTGTTCATATCAAGTAAAACAAATTATTACGCTGTCGCCTCATCATTAAAATTATGGAATTTCCAGCCGCTCCCCACTTTTAACCTACCGTACTCTATATAGGTGTGTGACATTACCAAAATTTTATCTTTTCGTTCTCACTACGTTACGTACAGACGAAGATAAAGTTTACTAATGTGTATGAGGTAAAGACTTGCTCTGTAATTAAGTTCGAAACCTAGTTAATTTGTTGCGATTAGTAGTAAGGAAATTACTTTGCTGCCGAACACCGTTTTGCTTGAACCGTAACCATAGAAATTTAAATCAATTCACAGAGTTCATATTTATTAAGAATCATTCATTTTCATCCATCATTGGTGAAGGAATTTTCTTTGTCAAGGGGACCTGTGACCTTTGTCAATTATCGTATCCGCCGTCCGTGCGTATTAATTGAGTTTTAGATACATCTTCTAGTTCAGAAGTGGACCCAAAGACCGCCTGAACGATAGCTTATCTGTGTATGGCGACCGAATATGTTTTCTAACCCCTGGAGCGAACGACCGTTGTGCGCAACTGTCCAGGAGCATTACATAATAGCAACTACCGCAACTTATAATTTTCTTTGAATAAAATTTATTTTTTTCCAAATGAGTATTAATGTTTGTGTTAGACTTCGTTGATGGCAAGCTTCACTTGCTACCACCGAAAATCCGTTACATTGTTCAGAATTTGCTTAAACCAATGCGCTATGTTAACGACTCTTCTACCTTCAACGATTTCTTGCAATACTGGCGTTATCATATCAGATCTGTTATTTTCTTTTTCTATTGTTACATGTCTGTCCTCTTGCTCCATAGTAATTTCTGGTATTGACGCAAATGATGTGGACGCACATGAAATGGATGGACTTGCACATGCAAATGAAGTTGATGGGATTGGGACGTCTTTACCTAAGTGGTGAATTTCAATAGACGATGAAACTGGTAGATTCAGGTGCGACGGTTGTGTTCCTGACGGTGGCATTTTTTCTGCAACTTGTCCTTTCCGTCCTAATTTGGCTTTTCGTATTCTAGGAATTATGAAATACAAGAAATATAATGTTTCGAATGTATTTTAATGTAACGCTAGGTAGATAGTATTTTCTCTTAAAACTGTATGAAAGTTTACCATTGCACTTTTTTTTACTTTGGCGGTAAATGGAAGAAGTATACCTTTTGCTACGATCCATGATGGTAAACACTATATAACGAATAAATAAAATTATAAACAATATTGTCTTTGTCATTAATTCATTATAATCATTCTAACATTCCACATGTCCGAAGCCATTCCTTTGAAGAAATATTGTTTTTGCATGAGGAATGTTAAAAATAAGTTGAATAACAAAATGCGACAGGTACATAAGTAAAATACTACCTGAATGAATATTCTAGAAAAGTATGGTGCAATCCGTTTTCCAGTATCTTTAATTTGTGTCGACGATTTTGAAAAAAAACCCAATAGTACATAAGCAGAATTTAACATCTTCAAATCGTTTTCGACCAGCCACTTCATGTGATAGGATTGTGAATGTTTATTCAGGTTTGTATGATTTGTGATTTTATGCCAGTATACCTTTAGACGTTGGGTTAGAGCTCTAGGCAGCCCCGCTCCACACGACTCAAACGTTAGATAATGATACTTCCCACAAATAAAAAAACACCAGTTCGTACACTTGTTATAATAACTTGTTTTGTTCTACAAAATTTTAATCTATTAATTATACATAAAAATACTTACATAGACACCTTGCTTGTTGTTGATGCTAACAAAAACAAATTATTAGTGACCAAAATATATCCTTTCGGGGATGAACCGTATTATTTGTGTGCTAAAAGTTATTTACCGATTTATAACATTTTTCGCCAAAGCCAGATGCAGGCAATTATTTGCTTTATGACCAATCCATTAGTCGTCTGTGAGTTTTTGAGAAATAACGCAAATATAAATAGTATAATAAGATAACTTCAGTACATTTTTGTTATAAAATCAAAAATAGGGATTATTCGTTTCGTTTTGGTGGTGCTTGAATAACACCGGAATAATCGGTCTTAGTAAAATTTAAAGACACCCTGTAATACAACAATTTCAATGACCAATAAGTAATTTATTTCCTTATTCAAGATGTACATAAACTGTTCAATTTGACAACAATGTACACTATAGCAGTATAAATTCGTAAACATGAAACAATTAAAATTTTTCAGTTTCTCAAATACCTATCGCAGGTACTCCTATTTAGAAAGGTCAGACATCACTTGTATACAATGCAGTTGAACTTATTTGTTCATAACAAAAACTTATAATAATTTAATATTAGTCAAGTTGCTTTGGTATGTGTGAATCCTTGCGATATTGCATGCTCACATTCCATTAATATCAGTAATTTGATTGTAATCTCATTATATTCAGAATTTACATCAGTTCTACATATATAAAGACAAGATTTACATCGATTGGGGCTTGAATCTCGATGGCGCAGTTGGTTAGCGCGGTACTCTAGCAAAGTACAGGTCGTAGGTTCAAATCCTACTCGAGGAAAACTTTTTATTTATGTATTTAATAAAATTAATAATAATTTTCATTCACTACTAGCGATAGAATATGCCATTAGTAGGCCGATTTTGGAAGCGAGATTTCGTTTTTCTCGACCTGCTTAATTTTTCTCTCCTAGTAGTAGATAATGAAATTGACAGTTGGGTTGCCTATCTAATACCAATAACAAAAAGCCGCGTTCCTTTGAGGTCGTGCATGTTTTTAGGATCTGCGCATTCTTTTTCTTTATTTATAAAAGAAAGAGAGGTTAAGTTTTACTTTAATTCGCTTACGCAACAGAAACTTTAAGAAAAATGAAATGGAAAACACAACAATTAAGAAATTAATGATGAAAATGGTAATTAATTGTACAATTATTGTACATAATGTTAATTCGTGACGCATCTGCATTAGAAGTAAGATTTCCTATAGGTTTGTTTACATTCGATGATGATGAAGCACAAGGAGTAGTAGGCCCATCTTCATTCAATGAAATCTTGCAGTATGTTGATGCTAGAATAACAAATCTCTTCAAAAACTGATTCGTTTGTAGCATTATCAATACTTGAGGTTGGTGTGTCACACATAGTGCAAGAATTTCCTTGGACCATGTGCGAAATTCTTCTTTTATCGGCAATAGAATCTTCTACATATCCTTCTGCCACTGTAGATGATTTCCACCCACCATGCCGTTTTAGAGATAATAAGTCACCGCCATTATCTGCTAAAATTGTGGCCGATATCCTTCTCAACTAATGTCCCGTAAACTGATATGCATTAGGGAGATTTAAATATTTTGCAACCTTTTTAGGAACACCGCTTATTGAATTATGGCCCATATTTTGCCTAGTTGGTTTCCCCGATTGGAATCCGATAAAGGCTTTTTCCATGTCTGGATGGGGCCCCTGTGACAGGTAACTCTTCACGAGATTAACCCACTGTGGTTCTACAATTGCAAATTTTCTTGCAGATTTTGTTTTCGTAAGCGGAATGTTGACTATGATTATGTCATCACGAACATCAATATCTGCCACTCTCATATTGCATAGCTCATCAGTCCTGCAAGCTCCTGCTACGCCTATTACAAGGATGACCTGAAACACCATAATAATTGCTTAATTTGACTATCCCATCATAAGATTTACCTTAGTTCAAAGAAACATGGCATCAGGAGCTTCGGCGAGAAATTTTCAAATACGGGTGATTTTTTCGGTATATAGGAATCATTCTTTCTTTTTAAGAATGCAATTACTTTATAATATTTCGAAATGTCAATATTTTCTTTCAGCTTTAAAGTTTGTTTTAACATCGAAAATGTAGCCCACAAACTGGAAGCTTTCCCATTTTCGAATCTCTCTTGAAAATACACTAAGATCACATTTTCATTCTCTTTTAGTACGCCTTTCGACTGGCACCAATCTTTGAAATTTGAATACACTTTAAGGTAGTACTCTTTCGATTTTTCAGGTAATAAGCTGCCTGATGCTACATGCTCTGCTGCCTCTTTAATTTCTGGAGGAGTACTAGATATTTCAATACTTTCCATTTTAGCTACTGAAACTACCTAAGGATGATTAAAAGTTGAATGTGAATGTATTACAAAATGTCAACAAATTGAAACATGTGAAAACCTCAGGCCACTTAATTTTTTATGTAATAATAAGATTATTTGAATTGTATTTATTTATTGTCATATTTACAGAATATGTGTGCTAGTAATGAATAAAATAATATATAAACCACGGTAGAGAAGACCTTCTGAGCTCGTACACTTATTTCCCGAGACGCTCCGCGTCTCGGGAAATAATACACTCGGCTCAGAAAATTGTCTTCTCTACCTTGGTATATAATTACTATTAATTACATATTTACCTTTGAACTTATTCGTTCATAACAAAAACTTATAATAATCCAACTGACAGATGAAATGACTATTGTAAAAATAAACATGTTTGTCTTTTCAGATCAGGTACCATAAACATCGATAGATCTCGTAAATGTTGGTACACGTCAGTTTAATTTTTTCTACACGTACGTATATCCGCCGGTGTGAAGTTAGCGCCCCAACTTTCGAAATTTCCCTTTTTTCAATTGCAATCGTTGTCGATGTTTGTTTGCTATTTTTTAACATTTGTCAACTAAGTGAACCATCTTAGAATTGAATATACACCAAGTTTTTCATTTGTTTGTGAACTCCTCCGGTAGCGTAGTGGCAGCGCGTTTGGTTGATGTCTGGCGTACTTACAATCTGTGAAACAATAAATATTCAAAAAATGATTATAGAAAATACACAATTTTATAAAAAAATTAAAAATTAATAATAAACAATTATAATGATGGAAAGAATTTTTTGTAGATATGGTCGCAATAATTTAGATTGAAACATTAATTTACCTTGATTGTTTATCTACATATTTCCACCATTTCCTACAAACACTTCCAAAACACTCCCTCTAGAACTCCACCAGCAACAACTCCTCAAAAGTCGCCCTTAAATATAGTTAACAACTGTTTTCGCAACATCGAAAGATAACTATGGAATAAATGTGAAAATGATAACCACATCAATAGAAACATGAGTAACAAGTGGATTTATATGTTTATAAAAATTGTACTCTTATCCACATATTTATACGTTTTCAAGTTAAGAACTAAATAAATGTATACTGAGTGATTATGATTATTTACTTTCTCTGAGCAACTTTTTCGATCGTGTCATTTCAAGCTTTATAGGTATTATTTAAATATTAACTTAAATTTAAGATAATGTGCCTTGGTCAACATATTTAATTGTTTCTGTCGAAGTCTTACGATTTTCTTAATTTAATTTAATTTAATGATACGAAAAAACTAAACAACTTGTAGTAGCAAAAAAGACACAGTACACTAGTTATAAAACACATTAAATTCTTTCAATTTTACTTGTGCTTGTTTAAATTATCAATTACATAGTATTGTTAGGTCATGTGTTGCACAGATCAGATTTTTTCAATTGTAATCGTTTGTTGGTCGTTTGTCGATGTTTGTTGGCTATTTTTGAAGGTTTGTCGGTTTTTCATATTTATAATAATCACGATTATAATTTAGGCGTGAAGTTAGCCCCCCAACTTTCAAAATGTTACATTTTTCCGATTGCAATGATTGGTTGGTGGTTTGTCAGTGTTTGTTGGTTATTTTTGAACGTTTGTTGGTTTCTCATATCCATAATCATCACAATTATAATTTAAGTGGTAGTTGTTCACCTAAAGGCGAAATAAATGGTTTGAAAGTATAATTTGGTTAATGAGGTTAATCATATCGAAATTAATACAACTATATACATGGTTATACATATGTCATAGTAAAAGAGGGTATGGAGATAAATGTGGACATTTACCGGCCAACATACACCCTTATCTAGCGCACAGGTGGAAGCGAGCAAGACTAATCTTTACATTACAATCAACATTAAATTTAATATATATTTAAGTGAATTTATTCGAAACAAGAATAAGAGTTCGGTGTAGTGTGTATGGGTGATGTGCAATATAACAATATTCTTATAGAACATAGAGCATGTATCGATTTAATTACATGCTGATATTTAGTGCTTACCTGCAGAAATGTTTCATTTAAGAATTCAATAGTGTGGAAAATTTTCTAACGTACAAGGCAAACCCTCTTCTGCATCAACACTTTTACGTACATCCAATTCAACAAACATATGTTGATTGTAGGTTATATCACAATTCTACCACTACAAGACCTTTTGGAACGTTTTGTATTTGTATTTGTAAGGTATCATGAAAGAGGCTTTTACATTCCCAAAACCGCGTTCAACTATAATTGTGTAATTTACACATACACTGTGTACATTGAATGCTTCCATTCGACACAAATTATTTGAACATTCGCGAACAGCACTAGGAAAATCGCGCATAATTTTTTTCCAACAGTTTACCAGCGTCAGTTCTTGTAGACGTAATTTTCTCATCAACTTACGTCGCTACAATTTCAGGATATACCTATTTCTCTTAATAGGGTAGCTCGCTTTTGTAGGAGCAATTTATTTGGACCAAGATTCATAAATGATTTTAAAAATTAGAACAAAGTATTGCATAAATTATGTTGTGCGCTGCACAACATAATTCATGTTTTCAAATCTAAGGAAATATTTCCATTTGGTAACAAAATATGTTTTAAGTACTACACCAACATTCGCATTTCGAAAAGATATTACAGAGAACGATTGAAAATATTTACTCGTGTTCTTCTTAGGCGGTACCTAAAATGAATAAGGTATGTATTTAGAAATGACGTGTAATTTTATTCACTAACACATTTTTGTGTTGCATTCTGAAAAATGTTTGAAAATGTCATTTTCCACATATTGTATCAATTCGCGTAATTTCAGTTTCTATTAATTCTGTACAGACCTGAAAGTAATGTATCGATTGGATAAATTGGTCTATATGAATACGAGCAAATCTTTATACTGCGGTATATCCAAAACTGTGAAGTCATGTCAATGTGTAAGGTGCAATAGGTAAAAGCCAGCAAACGATTGCAATTAAAAAAACTTAAAATTCATCCCTGAATTATAATCGTTAATTAACGTATATATTAATAACCGATAAACGTTAAAAAAAATCCAACAAACACCGACAAACGACCAACAAACGATTGCAATTGAAAAAATGTAAAATTTTAAAAGTTGGGGGGGCTAACTTCATGTCTAAATTATAATCGTGATTATTATAAACATGAAAAACCGACAAACGTTCAAAAATAGCCATCAAACACCGACAAACGACCAACAAACGATTGCAATTGAAACAAGGGTCAATTTTGACAGTTGGGGGCTAACTTCACGCCTAAATTATATACGTGATTGTTATAAATATGAAAAACCGACAAACGTTCAAAAATGGCCAACAAACACCAACAAATGACCAACAAACGATTGCAATTGAAAAAAGCGAGAATTGTTAAAATTGGGGGGCTAACTTCACACCGGTCGTGTTTCCCATGTTTATAAGTTCGTCTTTCTTAGAACTTTATACAGACATTGGTAAGCGGAAAGTAACTTCCAGTAAATTTGATTGAATTTTCTATAATTTTGTTATATTCTCAAGTAGTTAGAAAGTAAATAAGCTTCGACATTGTTGGGTATAAGTGGTTCCTAGGTTTTGATTTACAACCCTGCCTCAAATCTCATGTTTTAAATAACAGTAAAACGGGACGGAATGCGTAATTAATTAAAAAAATCGTCGTACAACGTAACTCATCCGTAATGATCTTGTTGACTTGTTAACCCTTATTCCGCATTGTAATAATGAATAATTACGCTTGAAGCGTAACTTAGTGTAATAATACATTATGAAATTAATTTACAATGCAAGGGATTATGGCAGGAGTTTGGCAACTCCTGCCATAATCCCGCATTATAAATTTCATATGCTATTTTTTTGTCGAACTAGCCACTTTGAGACACAATTTAAATGAAATAATAATTTCCGATTGTTACAAGAAAAATGTTATTTCACAAGAGTTCATGAACGGTCTTACTATAGATGCATAGTTTTGCATTTTAAGTGTCATTTATTTTTGGTAAATAAACAAATTTTGCAAAAATGGATTCAGACGTGGATAAAGAAATCTTTATAAAATCAGAAGAAGCTGAGTTGAGTCTTATACCTAAAAAGTCCGAAATCATTTATGAGTTCGACAGATTTATTGAGTGGATGCGCAAGAATAATACGTAAACTATTACAGAGAAGGTTTTGCTTGCGTATTTCCTTGATCAGGTAAGTTCATTACGTCATTTATTAAAGGTAATCATTCTTTGTATTTATTTTATTAGTCGAAAAACTACAAATCGTCTTCATTATAGTGCATGTACTCCAAATCAAAATGTATGTTATGTCTCAAAAAGTTTTCAAAACTTTCGGCATTCTTGAAAAACTGTTCTATTGGGTACATACCAGAGAAGTCATTAGTGATTTCAAAAGATCACTTACTTAATTTTTTTCTTGAAGCACCTAACGACAAATACCTACTTATGAAGGTAAATTTTTATTTTTAAGACTATTCTCAATAAATATGATTCCATTTCAGGTAGTTGCAATATTTGGTGTATTTAGCGGTTGCTGTCGCATAGAATTGCACAATCTGTGTGTTGGGGATATTAAAGAAGAAGGTTCTCTCTTTGTGGTTTATATTATAGATACCAAAACACATAGACCCAGGGTTTTTACCATATTAAACAATGACCTAGAATAAATTATATTGACATCATTAAGAAGTACATGAGTTTAAGACCGTAGCACGTGAAGATTGAACAGTTTTTTTTATTCTACAATGGGTATAAATGTACCTGTAGTCCTATGGCATTAACACATTTGGTCAGATTCCTCAACAGATTTCCAAGCATTTAAATATTCCCAATGTCGATCAATACACAGGACATTCATTTCGTAGAGCTTCTGCCACAATCTTGGCAGACAGTGGAGCTGAAATTAGAACTTACGTGGCAGGCTGCATCGAAACAAGAAGAAAATCGCCAAAACCTTAGGATCTAGTAGCGTACAACAAATGAGTAACCGAGAAATATCTATATCAACATCTTCAGGCAGGTCAAGCGAATGCCTTCTTGAAACATCTGGGGGAATTTCAATTACCGGAAATTCCAATTGTACCATTAATATTAACATCAGTAAACAATAATTTCTTTAGTATTACATTAATTACAAATCATATTCTAACTGTAGTATTAATATAAATAAATAATTTGTTCAATTTCTTTGTTTGTATTTCATCGTCAAGACAACTTTATGGCACAACATTACAGCACGCATGCCATAAAATGACAAATTATTAACGATTTTGACATTAATAACCCGGTATTCTAATGCTAGTCGACGACACAGTAAGGAATAATTACTATTATGGTTGCTCTTTTTCAAAGGCGTCTATCATGATTTCACGCTGAGGAATCTATTAAACACGCAATATAAATCAGATAACCAATGGTAAATACTACCAATCGTTCTAGAAATATATAGTGCGTTTGTTAGCATACTCCTGAACTAAATCATTGTGTTTAGTACGATTGAAAAAATTTACTCACATATGACTCGTTATATAGTCTCACTACTCGTACAAAATCATTTACTAAATTAAATTAATTCAAAATTACGACAAAAGTTTAACCAGCTTGCATTTGTAATCTACTTGTGTAATCACCATAATACAATAAAAAAGGATCATACTGTTTTGTTCAGACGTAAATAGAAATCTTTCAAGGCAAAATATACTGTTAGTGGTGAACAAACTAAAACATACATAGTTAATTCTTATTAAGCCTCCGGCGCACCATCATCCCTTGGTTCAGTTAAATGTGGTAGAATAGACGTTATTAATTTAAGTTTTAAGTTTTAAACGTGCTAGACGGCGTACATGTATCGACGTTGAGGAATAATTTGGATAATTTTTAATCGGTTATCTACATAAAGAAAAACATATAAGTAACAACAACACATTTCTTTCTAATTTTATTAAACTCGTTAATAATATCTAACATTACTAGGCTTGGTAAAAGGCATTTTTGTACCTACAATTCGGACCGAGCACGGAACTTTTTATTATTTGTTCTTTGACGAAACCGGGGATACGCCTTTCTTTAAATGAATGTAGCCATCTTGCTCGTTATACAGCAACTCGAAATCTCAAACAACTCATAAAGCAGGAAAAAAACAAATACGCTAATGAATACCTAGTAGGATTAACTGCAACATATGATACTGAATACTGCCTCTGGAAGGCTACTGGTAGACTTAATAGACTTAAATATCACGTACCTCCAATTCGTACCCCAGACGGTACATGGGCTTGTGCCGACAAAAATAAAGCAGACACTTTTACAGCCCATCTCTACACCGACGAAGAAGTGGACAACTTCCTTCAGGCTCCATACCAACTTGCATTACCCATCAAACTTTTTACCAGGACTGAAGTGCAAATAATGATCGACAGAAAGAGTAACTGTAAAAAATATCCTGGATACGACTTAATTACGGTTCGCATACTGAAAGAATTACCTTTTAATGCAATCTGTATGCTCATACTTATATTTAACAGCATTCTACGTACAGGATTTTTCCCGATACAATGGAAAACTGCACAAATTATACTTATCCTTAAGCCCGGCAATCCCATCAATGAGCCCACATCATACAGACCCATCAGCTTGCTGCCACTGTTCTCCAAATTGTTTGAAAGACTATTCCTGTCCAAACTAACCCCTATTCTTGAACATCAAAAACTAATACCTGCGCACCAGTTTGGCTTCCGGAGTCTTCACTCCACCAACAGGTACACAGAGTGGTAGAATATGTCAACCATCCATTCGAAAACAAACACTACTGTACGGCCATCTTTCTCGACATCATCAAGTTCGATAAGGTCTGGCATGAAGGTCTCTTCTGAAGCCGTTACCCTGCACATACTATATAATCATAAAATCTACCTTGAATACAGGTACTTTCAAGTGAAGTTTGGAGAAGCTATATCATTATTCTACCTAACCACATTAGGTGTTCCACAAGGAAGTGTCTTGGGCCCAATCCTGTATGTTCTGTACACAGCTGATCTTCCTATAAACGCACATACATTGACCGCAACTTATGCTGGTGATACAACAATTCTTTCCACCGATGCTGACCATCCTGTTGCGGCAAACAATGTACAGCAAAATCTGGATGCAGTGACTTCCTGGTTCCAAAAATGGCAATTTAAAATCAACACTAAAAAAACATTACAAATCAGTTTTACCACACGCAGAGGCACTCTTCGTAACGTAATCATGGATGGTCGAGTTCTACCCCGTACAGACTGTGTGAAATATCTCGGAATTCATCTTGACAAAGGCTTAACTTGGAGAACGCACATTTGGACTAAGAGAAAATACTTGAATCTCAAAATCAAGAGCTACTACTGGTTATTAGGCCACAACTCCAACCTCTCTCTAAACAACAAATTGTTAGTCTATAAAAGTATATTGAAACTACTCTGGAGTTACGGCATCCACCTGTAAGGTACTGCCTCACACTCCACTATAGAAATCCTGGAACGCTTCCAGTCGAAGGCACTCCGTATGATTATCAACGCTCCATATTACATTCCCAACACAGACATACGGAAAGACCTGAAATTTAAGACAGTGAAAGAAGATATTGTGAAGTTTAGTGAGAAATATCTTCTACGATTAGAAACACATCCTAATCCACTAGTGTCAGACCTGATAAACGAAAATGAACAAGTACGCAGACCAAAACGATCTTCCTACACGTTTCTAGACAGTAGTGTTTATTCTTGATATCTTTTAGTTATATACCATTTGTTTAAGTGAACTCACTGTGAAACACCAAAGGGTGTTACCTCACCTGTAATGTAATTCTTAGTATTGTCCTCTAAGTTGCTTATTGCTACTGTAGCAGACTGCAAATAAACATCTCGAAAAAAAATCTTGCTCGTTATAGCGACGGGAAACACTCTGTACTTAGTACTGATTTGCAGTGATTCCCCATCATAAGAGTATTAAAAAAAACATATTGCATAATGTCTAGATTCCCGATTCGTTAGAATCGGTAAATATGCTATATACTAGTTTAAGATAAACTGTTGCATTAAGTTCACACATTGTTTGCAGCGGAATTTATCCGACGCGCACCTCAGCACTCTTTAGTGTTGGAATGATTTCTACGTGTTACGTGTTGTGCTTGTGATTGTTAAATTATTGAACTTGAACTTTGTCGAAAAATTGTTTTCTTCGGCTCTTTGTATAAGTATATTCGACTATGTGAGTATTAAAGATTTTATTTAGGTTATTTATTTATGTAATTGTATGTTTGACTATCTATTCATTTACGAATCCAAGTGTCGTGTCAATAATTATACTGTTTTGTTTTAGCATAAAAAAATAAAAGAAAGTGGGGCAGAGTACCATAATAAAGGAAGAGCTAAGTTGGATAATATAGAAAAAATGAAGGGACTTTACTTAAATATGTGAAAAGTCCTATTCCTGAGATGTCAGATTCCATATTGGGCTTAAATACAACTGGGCCTGGGCCTTCAAACCCAGAATAAGGTGAAAAAATTAAAAATGCTAAGATTATTCTTGAAGATCAAATGCCAACAACATCTACTCAATCAGAGTCTGCATCTGTTTATCTAGACATAGAGCATGATAGCTTAGAGACAGAGACTGATACAGTATTGATATTGTCTGCTATTCAATACCGAAACTTAGACGATATCGGAAAATGGCCTGAGCATATAGATGAAAATGTGCGAATGAATCTCATTCATCAAGGCTAGGAAGTAGTTTAGCATAATAACTTCGCCGAAGCGTCAAAAGTAATACGTTCAGATTCCTGCTCTTTAACATCAAAAGGAGAGACAAGGCAGCTTACCAAGGAATGGTCTTACCGCACATTAACTAACGGCGAACAAGTTTTACGTCCTTGGATGGCTTATTCTCTTTCCAAAGCATCATTATTTTGCTTTTGCTGTCGTTTATTTGAGAACGTAAATAAACCGAATGGATCAAAATTTTGCTCATCTGATGGATTTAATACTCGGTGGAAACTAAATCCTAAGGTTTCAAATCACGAATCAAGCGTACCATATAACCAAAATTATTGCAAATTTAAGGAATTGGAGACCATACTTCAAAAAGGGCAGATCATTGACAAGAAAAAATAAAACCTTGTGCCACCAGACTCAAAAAATGGCAAGGAATTCTTATTATAATGGTTGATATTATAAAATTCCATGCTAAACAAAATTTGGTTGTACGCGGCCATAGAGAAAACGATACCAGATACCAGACAGAGGAAACGTTTTTGAATTGGTGCATTTAATACCATGCCAGCCGGGGAAGTACCACCACCCTTACCATAGGCTCCTTAATATTGGGTCTCCGATTTTCTAAGCTCGGTAAGGGCTGCCGGTTACGTTTTTCTTCATCCTCAATCTATTCTCATCCTTATTCTTCCTTCTCGCCCTCACTGTCTTCCTATCGGATTAAAAGTCCCAAATAAAAAAATAAGATGCTGTGGTTTCTAGGGTAATAAATTCCGGACGTAAAATCCTGCCCCATTCGGATGTCCGGGAGGGTAGGGCCCAAGCGACCACGGTCATCGAAAGTATCAACTTTCTGATTCACTACTGCAACATCCGCGGTATCAGGTCTAATCTTAATGCTATTCACCAACATCTTGAACAATTACAACCTGATATTTTGTTTCTATCTGAAACACAAGTCTCCTCTGAAAGCTCCGAGTCACCCGACTTGCAATTTCCTCAATACCACCTTCACTCTAACTTTCGATATAAAGGAGGCGTATGTGCCTACATCAAGGACAGAATTGCTTGCAAGAGGGTTTCTTCCTTAGAAAATAAAAATTTTGACGTGATTTGGTTTAAACATTCTGGTCCTAATTTTGTGAAATTCTACTGTTGCATTTATAGGTCTCCTAATGACAGTAACTTTCAAGACTTCTTCGATTACCTTAGTATAAAAGTTGGCTATCTCCTGTCTCAGTTTCCATCTTGCGATATCTCAATTGTAGGCGATTTCAATGTTCATAACTCTAATTGGCTTCAGTTTTCATCTACTACAAATCCTGCTGGTCATAGTGCAGAAACATTTGCTATTTCATGTGATCTCACACAAATGATTTCTGAACCCACAAGAATCCCTGATAACCCTAACCATACTCCCATCTTCTAGATCTCTTTCTTACATCAAACCCTCTTGTTTATAAAACTTCCGTTCTTTCGCCTTTAG